>CM070107.1:10660000-10820000 GCA_036178185.1 Liparis tanakae
CCAAAAGAAAAGGATCGGGAGATGTTCGTTTATTTATCACGACGCCGAATTAAAACAAACACAAAAGAGAGAAAGGGAAACACCGAAGGCCTTCAACGGACTGATTCACAGACGATAACCACAGAGACACGCAGCCGAGAGGTGTGTGTGTGTGTGTGTGTGTGTGTGTGAAGACACGCAGCCGAGAGGTGTGTGTGTGTGAAGGAGCCGGTCCACTGCTTTCCTGAGTGAACCTCTACCACAGATCTCCTCCGCTCAGAGACGGTGAAACCAAACCAGATCAAATCAACAAAAACACAGAAGCCCATATCCTTTGTGTGAGTGTGTACTAGTGTACTTGTGTACTCATGTACTTGTGTACTCGTGTACTTTCCCCGCACACCTGGTGCAGCCAGACACACATCATCAATGACATCATTGGGAGGTGATCGGGGGTCAATCAGGACGAATAGATCTGCTTCTGTCAAGCAGAGCTCATCAAGAAGAGCTGGAGACGTAAGGGTTAGTGAAGCAGGAAGGAAGGAAGGCAGTAAGGAAGGAAGTGAGTGAGTGAGTAAGGAAGGAAGTGAGTGAGTGAGTAAGTACGTAAAGAAGTAAGTAAGAAAGGAAGTAAGTAAGTAAGTATAAGGAAGGAAGGAAGTTAGAAAGTGAGTCAGTGAGTAACATGTTTCTCTTCTTCATTTCGTTTTTCTTTTTGTCTTTATGATATTTTCCAAATTGAAATGGATAAATGAAAACTTTATGGGGAAATATCTGACCACACCCTTTCCTTCCCTCTGCCACGTTATAACACCTCTCTCTCTCTCTCTCTCTCTCTCTCTCTCTCTCTCTCTCTCTCTCTCTCTCTCTCTCTCTCTCTCTCTCTCTCTCTCTCTCTCTCTCTCTCTCTCTCTCTCTCTCTCTCTCTCTCTCTCAGCGCGTGCATCACTGAGGTCCAGGCAGTCAGCAGGCAGCAGCCCGCTGCTCTATTATGTCACTAATTGGTAGCGTGAGTGAGACGGCTACAATATCAAAAAGGCAGGAAGCGAAGGGTTGGAGGGACTGTGAGCGGAGGAGGAGAGGGGGGGGGGAGTGGTGGCAAGGAGATGGAGAGAATGAAGGCAGGAAAAGGAAAGTGAGAGACAGGCAGAGAGTTGTTCTAATTAGCGTGGGGCGTGTCCATCCTCCACGTTCGAGGCGCATTAGGGTGACAGGGGAGTGACACGTCTTGTGTCCGTGTGTGTGCGTGTGTGTGCGTGTGTGTGTGTGTGCGTGTTCCTGGGGACAAGGCGCTGCGTACGGGCCGGACAATGGAGGCACCGGGTTTGGGTTCAAGGCTTCCTGGCAAGCTGCTCGCATAATGCCGGCTCCGTCGGTGGGAAACAGGACACGTATGTGGGAACTCCAAAGAAGTAAAAAAAAAAAAAGAGTAAAATGTTGAAGAGTTTTTGGGGAGTCGCTGGTCGTCTGAGCAGCAGAGTTCCATCGTGGGACCGAGCTCCTGAAGCCTTTAGCCGGACATGCAAATAAACTCCGGAAGCTTCCACCTGCTCAGCAGAGGGAACGTTCCCTCTGCAACAGGTGGAGGTGGAGGGGAAGACGGAGGAGACAGATAAGAGAGGGGTGAGATTTGACTTGCGTTCAGGTAGTTAGAGCCACAACATGAGTAACTAGAGTAGCCATACCTTCGCATATCACAAGACTGGTCATTGAATTATGAACATTTTGGCATTAGTTGCATGCCAGTTGGATAGAAAAGAAGAGTTTGACCTTGTCATGACCTTGACCTTTGACCCGATCAATCCCAAAATCTAATTAAATGGTCCCCGGATAATAACCACTCATCCCACCAAATTTCGTGCGATTCGATTTAATATTTTTTTCCTTTAAAAAATGTTAACCAGGAAAAGCCTCGTTGAGATAAATAAAATCTCCTTTACAAGAGCGTTCCGTCGAACACAGCAGCAGCTCATCAAACACAGTTCAGGACATGCAACATAAATCAGTGACAGACAATTTATTTCATATATTTCTATTCCAAGATGATAACTCGTGCCAGCATTCCCAGAAAATAATTAAAACATTTTTTTTTTTAAATCCACTTGAACGACGAGGTCACGCCCCCTGCTGGTGAAGGTCGCTCGCTGCGGTTCAAAGTCGAAAGCGCCGGACCAGTTCCTGAATGTGACCCCGAGATCGTTGTTGAAAGTTTATTAAAGACGCTTGATAATCGAGAAAGGTAAACATTTTGAACATTTACAGAAAACTAGTGACATCACTGTGCGCCCGTGGTTCTCTGAGCTGTGAGTAACGACACGGAGGCCGTCCCCTCTGGCCCCGTCGGGCCCGGGGGAGTCCTCTGCAGGCTCACGTGTCCCTAATCGCCCCCCCCACCCCCCTCCTGTTGTCGAGGGAGAGAGAGCGACATTAAATCTTAATCTCGCCCGCTTGATGGAGAATGCCGGGCCCTGAAAGGCAGCGTTTTCTGGTTACATGCACCCATTGGGGGGGATCAACCATATGCCGATCGACATGGCTCTGAATGGCCCTGCGTGGATTGTAACAGTGGTCCTCGGACACAAACAAACCCCCCCCCCCCCCCGCGGGCTCCCACACCTCCACCAGAACTGAACAGACGTCCAGGCTGCCGCCGACACAAGGCCGGAACCCCACACACACACACACACAATATGGTCCCCCCACTGGCCCCTGGTGTTTATGTTTTTGATACGATGTCGGGAGGACGGGAACGCGGACGACGTATTAAAAACTGGTGTGTGTACCTGCACATGGTCCTTCAGTAACCCCCCCCCCCCCAATCAAATATAAACATTAACGACAGATAACTAGTCACTCTCACATCCAACCCCTGTACCCCGAGGCCTCCCACCTCACAGGTGTCCCTCATCGCTCTCATGGATTCTCTTCAATATTCATGATAGAAAATAATTATCATTTAGAACTATAGGTGTTTGCTTGGTTTTCATCTCCACCTTTTATTGTGAAAATCTGCAGTTATGTATCCCTCCGTATCTTTCTTGGTTTGATAAGAACAATTAAATTGTCTTTATTCAACACTTTTCATGACAAAGTGTCCTGATTTACATCAAGAATAAAACAAGGATAACTAGCCCCCCCAAAAAATTCTAAATGTATAAAAAAATTATTTATATATATATATACTATATATATATATATATATATATATATATATATATATATATATATATATATATATATATATTAAAGTGTATATATAAAAGTAAATTTATTATCAACGCATCTTTTCGGGGCAACCGGATTACAATCTCTTATAAGAGGACAATTTAGTCAATGGAACATGTGACATTATATTTATCTAGGATTTAAACACACTTTTTCAATCAGGATACATTTCAGGATAAAGTGTGTTATCACTGCACATGCTCAATCACTCAGTGGTGTGCTAACACCAAAAACATACTCCAGCTAAGTGTAAACATGTAACCGTTAAAAGTGTAAAACTGATTGCGCGCAAATGATTAAATTGTATTCAGGTTGAACAACCCTGGTTGTTTCTGCCCGGCGACCCCTCGTTGAGAGCAGCAGACGAGGCCGAGCCTCAAAGAGCGCGAGCCCCGATTGGAGAGGCAAGCTGGCCCTGCCACTCCACGGACTGTACCACTGGAGAGGCCAGTGCGTTCCCCATATGGAGCGGGGATGGTCAATGGGATTACGGCGCGCAACCTCTCCTTCTCCCTCCTCTCTCCTCTCTCCACGCCACATAATCAGCCAGGGGGATGAAGTCCTGGCCCACCAATCCTCACGCTGAAGTATCCCAGATCCCCCTTTTGCCTACTTGGGAAGGGAGAGTGGGGCAGTGGGGGTCTTATGGGCCGGAGAGAAAGAGCATGGGGGGGGCGCCAGATGGATTAACATATTCAACAGAGGCAGAGATCAAGCCTTTATAGAGTGAGGACAGAGGGAGGCTTTCTCTCACACATACAGAGTCTGAGAGAAAACAGAAATGAGTGTAAGCTGGATTTGTTTTCATTGTCATGGTAAAAACAGCGACGGGACAAGTGATAACTCAGCTGCTCACATGTAGCTTATTTTTTTCCCCTTTTCTCACAAATGGCGGGCAGGACGTGGACATGTGCGCGGACCCGCGTCCCGGAGGGAAGCGGGATCAGCCTTCACTCACGGGGATTTGAACACGAGGACGTCGAGTTCACGGATAGTTTTTTTGGTAATACTTTATACATGTTCAGAGAGGGACATGTTGTTTTGTGTAACCTGGTGATCAGGATGGAATAGAGAATTTAGTTTCACTTTGTCGCTCCAGAGTAATCCTGTCCATGTTTTCTGTTGTCGAGTCACCGTGAGTGATTTAGACACACAAACAAAAATAAAGGAAACAACATGAACACAAACATTTCTAGCATATTTTATCTGTTAAAGATTTAATTCATCAACAATATATATATATATATAATGTTATATGTTGTTTATGAATTATATATTTAATGGGCAAAATATGTATATATATTGTTATATATAAATAAATATATATATATATTATATATATAAATATATATACTGTATATATTGTTGATGATTTAAATCTTTAATGAGCAAAACAAATATTATATATATATATATATATATATATATATATATATATATATATATATATATTGTTGATGATTTAAAACCTTTAATAGGGCACAATATGCTAGATATGTGCTGTTTCCAGCCTCCAAAACGTGAGGATTTCCTTTTCTTTGAAAGACCTCCAAATAAACAAAAGAACCACCCAGTACCCATGAGCCGGCCGTGTGTTTCAGCACGAGGACATAACGACGTGAAACCTTCGGTTCCCTAATATTTAGACGAGGAAACTCCAAAAGAAGTAGCGTAATAATGCAACATGAGGACACAACACAACAATGTAATGTAACATTGTGCCACGACAACCTTTTCCCTTGGTTTTAAGAATGTAAGTTATATCAGTAAATACAATAAATTCTCATCCACGTTTCATCCTCAGCCGTGTCTACGAAACTCTGATTCCCGTCGTTGTGTTTCCACCTGTAGAAACAACACAGGAGTCTTTCTTTTACCGTCTCCAATCATTTGAGAAGAGCTCAACTTTGCACAACTCAACCGCTCACAAAATGTCTTGCATTATAACATATTAAACCATTAGGTTACACAAATTGTCCCCGAACTACAACATTACAACTCGATAACACATTGTTGCTTCAGTATAAAATATACAACTCTGTAAGTATGATGAATACTTTTGCTTTTCATACTAAATAATGTTTTATTTATTACATCTCTGGACTTGGCTGATCGTGGTGGTGTGAGCCTTCCTGGACCGGCGTCAAATTAGCCCGCTGCAGGTTCTTTTTTGTTTTAGTTTGTTTTGTTTTGGGGGGTCCACAATTATGTATATGTTATGAATACTGTATTGGTTTATGTAGATATAGATGTGTATGGATGGGTGTATGTAAACTTTATAAAGACTGTGTAGATATATAAATGAAAGGAAGGGGTGGGATGGGGAAAAGTTTGTGTAGTATTTTTATTTTGTTTTTTGTCTTGTTTTGTTTTGTCCTTGTTTTCAACTTATGATGTTAAAACACATCATCCTTGTGTGGTTTTCTACAAGGATAAAATTTGTGTATTTTCTTTTTGTAAGATAATACTTTCAGTATAAAAAACTGTAAATGCTATTTCATTACAAATATCCTGGAAAATAATCTTTTTGTGAATAAAAATAAATCTTAAAAAAATATATATATATATTTTCTCATGCTTTGGTAGTTCAGACAACTTGTGAGATACATCTTGTTATCGTTTGTTGTACACACACACACACCATTACCGCTGTGTTGTGGTCCAACTCGTGGACCCGTCCCAGCATGGGCACCAGATTAGAGACCGTGCTTTTTCGTTGGTTTGCTGTTCACATGACATGTGAATGGCCGGTGAGACGGCGGACCGACATTATCCGACACATTCATCTCCACATCAAAGATGAGCCCGACGGCCGGAGGGATACCACCCTGAGAGAGCAAAGAGCTGCTCCCGCTGGATTAGAGCGCCGGCAGCACAACGCAGAGCGTGTAAAGTGTTTACGAGTGACTGCCGGTAAATTGTCTTTTCTCCTCCTCACATGTTGATTAAACCGCGACATTGTGTGCTTTATGTCTCCCTCCTCCTCTCAAGGTGAATCCTTTGAGTTCATCCCCGTTAGAATAAGACAGGACGATATCACGTTAAATCTCTTTGTACTTCCGTGGCGTCACTGTCAACCGTCAAGATCACTTTTTACGGGGTTTGAACATCATTAAACACAACATGTGTGCGTGTATTCCACCCATATCATGACACAGGGCCTTAATCTGATGCTACAACAGCCTCCTCTCTTCTGGTTTCAGGCTTTCAAACAGATTTTCGGGGCCCGGCTGCCGGGATTTGCTCCCATTCAGCTACAAAAGCACTCATGGGGTCCCATGAGCGTCCCAGTTCCTCTCCGTCGTGCTGAGTGAGGTGGAGGTCAAGCATCTGTGCAGACCAGTAACTTACGAATTGAGTTGATACGGCACTCCACTTCTAACATGTTTTACTTAGTTAACCTGAAAACCCACCATGAAAGGGTTAAAGTTGAAAAAACACGGACAACTCCCAGACCAGACCCGACATGTCAGTCCCCCTGTAGCCCCGCCCCTAAATTGTCCCCTGCTTTATGGTCTGTTTGATTCTAAATGACCATAATTCACTAAATGATGACATCATACTGTATAGAAGAAGACTTGAAACTAGAGACTGAGACGTAAACTCATGTTTACAATGTTTACCGAGGGAATAAATCAGATCCATACAATCATACTTCTTTTTTTAAACGCAGGAGTCGCCCCCTGCTGACCAGTAGAAGTAACGCATGTTCATGCCACTCCCGCATTTGCTTCGCTTTTCTAAAGTGGAGGTTCTAAGCAGAACAAATAAAAAGACGGAGGACATCAGAGATAGCGCCACCTGTGAAAAACAAGCAACATTAAAACCGCTTTCGGATTCAGGACAGAGGGAACGAGGAGACCTCTGAAGGAGACAATGTGGAAGGGAAGAAGGGGTCGAGCCGGTGAATGCAAAGGCGGCGATAAAGGAACCGATACCAATCTGTTGAGCAGCAACACGTAAGGGACGCCGCGTAATTCGTCAGCCGTTTGGCAGCCGTGCAACTCATCAACATCTCCGTGAGCTTTGAGGGGCGCCATGAGAGCGGAGCGAGAGAATGAGAGCGGAGAGAGAGAATGAGAGCGGCGTGTCGACGGAGAGACGGAGACAGAGGGAAGACAATGCAGCGGCCGCTTGAGAAAGAGGGTGAACCTGCTGCCCGGCTGCTGGTGTTGTGATTGATGAGGTCACCGAGAGGGCTCCCCCAAAATGCAGAGTGTCTCGTGAGGGTCAGTCCGAGGCTGGGCGGAGGTCAGAGTGCAACCAGAGGGGAGAGCGAGAGCAGCGGCGAGCGTCAGGAGGGAGTCCGGAGGAAGGGCCCGAATGATGCCGTGTGCCGGTAGTCAGATTATCGCCGGGCCGCCTCACGGAGATCTAAACTTCTGTTTCTCCACAATTAGGGCGGAGCGTGTCGACGCTTTGTTGAGGTTTACTTCTCGGACCAATATGTGACATCAAAGCCACGGTCATGAAGTTACAGAGTTTGAGTGTTTTCTTAACCCTTTAAGCCCCAAGGCAGTTTTTAGGATTCTGCTTGAAATTGCATACCCAACCTACATAGGGTGTATCTCTGCAACCACAAGGGCTATTTGAATAATGTTGGTGTTATAATAAAGGAAACCCATGTGAACTTTTGTTTAGATGTGTAGATATGTTACTGATTAAGAGTAAATCAATATTGAAACACAGATATAGAAGTTTCAAGTCCGAATATAAAAAAAAAACACTTTCAGGATGATTATCTCTTTGAAATGATGTCTCACTAAGGTCTAACTCTCTCCAAAATCATAACATAATAGGTAAACCTTCCCTCTGTAAAGTTTGACTTTGAAAAAGTGAAGCAGAACAAAGTTAGAGAGGGTTTAGTACAGAGAGAATTCAGGCGAATATTTTTGAACTAACCCTAACCCTAACCCCATTTGCATTTTCTCATTTACCAAACCTTATATTTCACTTGTATATTATTTATGGTGTTCAATACACTTATGGTGTTCAGTTTTTGGCAAAATAAAAGAAGCAATATTTGCAATATTCATAAGCAATGGAACGATTCATGTTGCTGTGTTCTTTGGTTAATATCTCAGTGATGCTTTGGAGCAGAGGGATTTGGTGAACATATTTGGAATCTGTGTGGAGTTGTCTTGCTCTTTGACATCTTTCTTTTTCTGATAGCACCAAGCTACAGTTTGCTAGTTCCGGAAACATGCCGAGTGGGAAAATTATGATTGATATTTTAATAACTATTTTAGTAGGTGTTTGCGTTGTGTTGAAATGGCTGACTAATTATTGTAGCCCAGGTTCTCTTGATTAATTTGATGTGTAGCATCAATATATTTGTTCATGATTATTGTAATGTTTTACACAGTTTAATATTTTCTTTTAAAAAGGACCATATTTGGTCCCTTGGGGCGACCACACCAGACGCAACAAAAACGCTTTGGCAAAAAACAAAACAGTGCGGTGCGCCTGTGGAGCGGACCGGTGTGCGCAACCGACGTTCACAATATTTTTTTAAAAAGAAGAAAGGAAAGAGTACGGCGAACACCGCCGTCTGTTCCGTGAGTTGTGTCTCGATGGCGAGGCTTTCAGTCGCACTTGAGTGAGCCGGAGTCGTGGTTCCATTGAATTATAAAGCTCTTCGTAATTAAATACCGCTCATATGAGGTTCTCATCGGGAAAACAGGAAGGAAAGCCTCCTGGAAAAAAGTGTCAGCGAAATGTAATGTAATGTGACGTATACCCCGATATCACAAATCTAAAATGTGCCTCAGAGGGCTTAGCACCCTGTACACATACTTTACATCCCTGACCTTTGACCTCACATCGGATCAGGGAAAACAACCTTTCACTGGGATAAAGGTAAGAAACCTTTAGGAGAGCAAGAGAGGAGGATCGTAGTTACAAGTGGTGGCCCTCGCTCGATCGTGGAATATGCCGACTACCAACTCTTCATCACTCTGTGGTCTTCATTGTGTTGTTCCTGTGTTTTAATGTGTGTCATGATTCCTTCTGGTCACATGACATCTATGACACCTGTCCATCCAGGAGAGGGATCCTCCTCTGTTCTCTCCTCAAGGGGTCTTACCTTTTCCCCCTGAAGGGTCGTTTGGGAGTTGTTCCTGATCCGGTGTGAGGTCAAAGGTCAGGGATGTCTATTTGTACAGATTGTAAAGCTCTCTGAGACACATTTATAATTTGTGAAAATGGGCTGTACAAATAAGCTGAATTGAATTTAACTGAATTGAAGTTGGACGATCACATTGCGTTGGTGCAATGAAATAAGATGAGATACTATAATCCTTTATTATTTTCACCCTGCGCTTACGAGTCAAAGAGCTTGAGGACGTGTGCAGATTTGTACCTTTTTAAAAATAATTTATTTTGTCCGTTTGCTGCAGCTTCTACGCTCTCCCCTCTATGGCTGTGTGTGCAGTTACATCATCTATAAAATATTCTTATTCAGTCTCAATTCATGATAAGCTGCTCATATATAATGCTCAGAAAAGTATCATTAGTGTACCTTGATGTGGTCACATTTCCATACAGCATATTATCAATTATTCATTCATCATATATGGATTGAACATTGCAGAATCATATTTTAGCTCGTCGGGAAGATTAGTGTAAAATACACAGAATCACACCACTTAGAAAACTAAAGTGCGTGACGGGGAAGTCGCCGTGTCCCGTGACCCCAACGAGAATAACTCCTCCCACCCTAAAACGGCGTACATGCTAATGCCGCGGACATGTCCACACAAAGCACCTTCCTGAGTTGTCACTTAGTGTCCCCAGGTGGGAGGGCCCGCCGTGGAGGAGCGATGTGTGAAGGTAACCTTTTCAACTGTGCCGGAGCCACTTGGTAAACACACACTATAATTACTGCTTATTAGAGGCTATATAGGGGCCCATTAGTGCGCCGGCCCTACCCCTCGCTGCCTGCCACCTCATTATAGGAGCCGGCACAGCACAGTGTGCCTCATTACCACCTGCCTGTTAAACTCTCTCTCACACACACACACACACACACACACACACACACACACACACACACACACACACACACACACACACACACACACACACACACACACACACACACACACACACAAACAAGTAAACACATACTTGTGAACCAACTGCGGTGCTGCCAGATTGTAGTCAGGTGTTGACTTGTTAGGGTTAGACATTGGGAAAGTGTGTGTATGTACGTGTGTGTGTGAGTGTGTGTGTGTGTAGATTCATGTGTGTAAGCATGTTCATTGTATCATGTGATATTAATCCAAAGTGGGCAACAGAGATTGTTTATGAAGTTGTACATTATTGTTACATATTCATTTAGATACACAGTTGTTCATAGTAACCAGCTGTCATAACCCCTGTCATAAACACCTTTCATAACCACGTGTCATAGCCACCTGTCATAACCACATGTCATAACCACCTGTCATAACCACCTGTCATAACCACGTGTCATAGCCACCTGTCATAACCACCTGTCATAACCACATGTCATAACCACCTGTCATAACCACCTGTCATAACCACATGTCATAACCACCTGTCATAACCACCTGTCATAACCATCTGTCATAACCACTAGTCATAACCACCTATCATAACCACCTGTCATAACCACCTTTAATAACCACCTGTCATAACCACCTTTAATAACCACCTGTCATAACCACCTTTAATAACCACCTGTCATAACCAGCTGTCATAACCACCTGTCATAACCACCTGTCATAACCACCTGTCATAACCAGCTGTCATAACCAGCTGTCATAACCACGTGTCATAACCACCTGTCATAACCAGCTGTCATAACCAGCTGTCATAACCACCTGTCATAACCACCTGTCATAACCACCTGTCATAACCACCTATCATAACCACCTTTAATAACCACCTTTAATAACCACCTGTCATAACCACCTTTAATAACCACCTGTCATAACCAGCTGTCATAACCACCTGTCATAACCACCTTTAATAACCACCTGTCATAACCACCTGTCATAACCAGCTGTCATAACCACATGTCATAACCACGTGTCATAACCACCTGTCATAACCACATGTCATAACCACCTGTCATAACCACCTGTCATAACCACCTGTCATAACCACCTGTCATAACCACTAGTCATAACCACCTATCATAACCACCTGTCATAACCACCTTTAATAACCACCTGTCATAACCACCTTTAATAACCACCTGTCATAACCACCTTTAATAACCACCTGTCATAACCAGCTGTCATAACCACCTGTCATAACCACCTGTCATAACCACCTGTCATAACCAGCTGTCATAACCACCTGTCATAACCACCTCTTATAAGCAAACAAAAAGCTTCTCTAATCTCTTCCCTCATTTTCTGAGCCGCTCTCCGTTACAGCCGAAAAACAAAACAACAATAACTTCACATTCCAGACCGCGCCCCGACGCCGCTTCGCCGCGCCGCCATGCGCCCGCAGACAAAAGCCCCTCCTCTCCGTCAAGCATGGCGCCGAACTGAGCCCAGCTGCCTCCGCCGAGGCCCGGCCCGTCTCAACGACCCGGATTTACTGGGGACACTTACTCCCCCCCCCTCTCTCTCTCTCGGCCCTCGCCGTGCCCCTCTGCTCGGGCTGGGAGTCTCTGAGCGGCGCCATGTTACCTCAATTTCCGACTCAATCACTTTTATTTTTATTTTGGCTTTGTTAGTTGATCACTCTGTCGGTGAATTAAGTTGTTAATGAATTATATACTATTATATTATATTTATAATAATTTTAAAATTCTTCCAAACTCAAAATGAAATATTTTAGCACAAATCCTTTCACACACAATCAATATATTTAACGCTGCAATGTGTTTCTTCACCAGCCTACACAGCAGCTAAACATATTAAGCCTTTTTAAACACCATGAAAGTAAATAAACCATTTCACCGACCGTCGCTGTCTTTGACCCTGAAGACTCTTCCCTGCTGTTTGCTTGTTCCGATGCGTGAGAACCTTCCGGTCCCAGGTCCTGTCACAGGTGCTCCAAATCAGGTGACAAGCAGCCGGTTTACTGCTGCTGTTGCACTCTGGGACATGTAGTTGTGTGAGACTAAGGTCGTTTCTCAATTCAAAGTACACGACTGCAGACTTGTGTTCTTTTGGACTCTGGACTCCGGAGTCTGGTCTTGGGAGTCCAGACTCGGGAGGACGGTCTTTGAAGGGCAACAGTTATTTGCCTTTAATTTTCTCTTCATAGGTTGGTCTAACTTGGAGATTCTTGACCCGTCTGGCTTATTTCTCCCAGATTTTATAATTTCTGGAGTCCTTAAATCCTTTAAAGATACTCGCACGGGCGCATCGTGGCAGCAAGGGTGGTGCAGTGTTTATATTCATTTTAATATTTGGGTGAGAATGGATTTTCCGTTGTGGGACAGTTTGTAAACGGATGTTTTGATGTCGCTTTGCTGTTGAAGCTCAGCCTCATTTACTCACCCAAAACTTGATGTTTTTGGTTCATTTTTCTCCAAGAATTTACAACGTTAAGCACTAGGAATAATTCAAAAACAAACAGTCATTTACTGTGATCCCTGAATGAAACAATGCATTTTGAATGCTGGCCCCCCAGTATGTGTACAGGGCATATAAAAGTTTAAGGCCAAAATAAACAAAAACAAATTGACTAAATATCTCCATATTAATTAAAACATTCAGAGAAACAACTCATTAAAATCATTAATCAAGAGCAATCAAGAACATCCAACGTTGAAGTACGTTATATTTTCGCGTACACGCGGCTGTCTGAACAAATCCACCGAGATGGAAATAATTAAGCCCTCACAATATGAGCTCGTCGGCCTTGGACCGGAGTTGAGAATCATCGACCTGAAGCACCTGTTAGTCCAGTTAGTCCGTTAATTTAATTAGGAGAGAAAGGAGTTGGCTCTCGTTGCCCGCCTCGAACAACAAGTTACCCCCCGCGAGAATCCCTCGAATTCTTGCCGTGTGGTTAGTGTTGTAGAAGTGGCTGATAAAGGAGCATGTGTGGCATTCAAGATATAAGCATGTGTGTGTGGGTGTGTGTGCGGGTATGTGTGTGTGTGTGTCCACTCCAGGGTGCTCCAAACGTTGAGGACAGCCCCTCCAGAAAACACAGGCCCGGCCCTCCAATCTCAAAGGACCAGCTCCATTCACCTCCTGGCAACGGCGCTGAGAAATGGAGAAGAGATGGGCCGAGCGGAATGGGTGGGCAGTAAATTATCAACTTTCGCTGGAGAGGACGCGATATTTATTTATAGCATTCAGCCGGGGCGCTCGGGGAGGGTCAGAACGGCGTGGAGGACGCGGGTGGGGGGGCTTTTTGCGAGGGGCATACTAGGTGGTCAGCATTGACCTGCGCTAACCCCTTGTATCCTGTCTCATTCTCCCAGCCTTCACACTCGTCTTGTACCCGGAGCTCCCGAGACCTCCCTGGTAATTAGGGAACGAGTCACGCCCACTCCCTGCCCCCGAACGCGGTAAATTCTCCGCCTTCTCCCGGCCCCCGTGACACGCAATCGGCGGGGGGGGTGGGGGGGGAGGCTTCGAGACGCCATTCAGCCCCCCCCCCACCCCCCAATCCTTGCTCGCTCTATCCCCCCCCCCCCCCACACTCTACATTTTATCACCACCCCTTGTTTTGTTTCGCTGTCTCAATCCATCAATCTTCCCATTAGCCCCCTCCGAATTACGGAAGCCGCGGGGAACGCCCCTTTTACACCGGCTCTTCAAATCCGTCTTCCTTCTCTGCACCTCCCTCGGCCTCCTCCGTCTCTCTCCCTCCGTCTCTCTTCCTCCGTCTCTCTTCCTCCGTCTCTCTTCCTCCGTCTCTTTCCCTCCATCCTTCAGCCTTCGGGCCTCGTTAGCGGTTTTACCTGCCAGCTCCTCGAAACGTCCGCATGGTCTTCCTCGTCCTTCGACTCGAGGTCATCAGCGTCAGGCTTACCTGGTGAGGGGGGGGGGTGTTGGATAGGAGGGGGGGGCTGTGGGTGCAGGGCGGGTGGGGGGTAGCAGCACTTTGGGTGGTATGTGTCCTGCGAGGGTGGGACACAATGCCACCAGTGTTCAGGCAGGCCCACAGGAGCTTGTTTTACAACAGGGGAGGGGCGGCCATCAATGGCCATGTGATGTGAACCACCCTGAGCCGATTCCCAGTGACAAACAGCCCCCCCCCACCCCCACCCCACCCCCCCGAGCTGGAGACCCGCCTCCTCTTTTCTCTGCTTTCTCCCATCGCCTCCCTCCTCCTCCTCCACTCCACCCACATTCTGTCCCGTCGGACCAAAACCAGGGCAAGCCGAGTAGCAGGCCCTGCAAATAAGGGGGAGGCGTGCCCACACACACACACACACACACTCACACACACACACACACACACACGCAGACGCACACACTCACAATTTCTCACAGACATAATGGGCATCGGCTCACGAGCGTCGACGCGCATGGGGACGGACCCTTCCCGTCCTTCTCTGCCTAATGACGCCTCGGGCGACTTGAATTGGTGTTGGTTTAATTGAAGCGGCGTGGCCCTTATTTGTGTTCCTCTCTTCGTTCTCGAAAAGAAAAAAAAGAAGAAGAAAAAATGTCCTTGATGACAGCGTAATTGCTAAAGAATTGAGGGGGAGTCCGTGTTTCGAGTTGCCATTCAGACAGGGTTTCCCGGGCCGGGCAGCAGGGCCCCGCGCCCAGAGGGCCGCCACTGCCATCCACCCGCCGGCTCCATCGTGGAGCTCTGCTCAGGTTTAAACTACTTGGTCCAGATCGAGTTTAAAAATAAACCGCCAGTAGGAGAGGGACACCTGGGACACCTGGGACACATGGGACACCTGGGACACCTGCATGGGTCACCTGGGTCACCTGGTGATGGCCAACACATCGTCTTTCAAACAGCTGCTGACGCTCTAGTCTAAGGGAACCCTCTCTGTAGCAACATGGAAACAGAGTTCACTTCATCTATCCATCCATCGCTCCATCCATCCATCACTCCATCACTTCATCTATCCATCCATCTCTTCATCACTCCATCCATCACTCCGTCTATCACTCCATCCAACCATTCATCCATCACTTCATCTATCCATCCATCTCTTCATCCATCCATCTATCACTCTATTTATACATCCATCTATCACTCCATCCATCACTCCGTCTATCACTCCGTCCAACCATTCATCCATCACTCCATCCATCTCTCCGTCCATCCATCACTCCATCCATCCATCACTCCATCCATCCATCCATCACTCAATCAATCACTCCGTCCAACCATCCATCCATCACTCCATCCATCTCTCCATCCATCCATCACTCCATCCATCCATCACTCAATCAATCACTCCGTCCAACCATCCATCCATCACTCCATCCAACCATCCATCCATCACTCCGTCCATCCATCCCTCCATCACTTCATCCCTCCCTCCATCCCTCCTGGAGATGACTCTCACATTACGGTGGTTGCCTCAGGTGAAGTCACTCATTATTGTAAGTTGCCCTCTGTGCTCAGCGAGTTGCTCGTTGCTCTGATGTTCCCGTTTTCTTATTTTGTGTTTTTTCACAGCTTTACATTAAATGATAAGAGTGGAATTATATTTTAACAGTGGAGAAACGTTGGTTCACAATCAAGTGCTGATCTAATACTTTGATGAGCAACACTTCTTCCTGAAGCATAATTGTCTGGGTGATATTTCGGCAGCACATGTCACCGTTTCACATTTGTTTCAATCTAGTTACGAGAAAAAAAGATACATTTTCAGTTTGTGAATGTGAAACCCCAACTGACCTCACATCACCACTCAGAGGACACCTACAACCACAAAGGTGTAAACACATAATTTTTGGGGTATAGGTTTGAGTGTGTGTGTGTGTGTGTGTGTGTGTGTGTGTGTGCGTGTGAGAGAGGGGGGTGACAGCTGTTTCTCTTGGGGTGGTAATAAAGTAGTGGGGACCCTTTGTCCGGGCTGATGAGCCGGTGTGTGATGGGATCAGCAGGCAGTGAGAGTAAAGGAATGTAACCCAGCCTCTCGGTCCCTCCATATGACGCTAATTGCAGCAGAGCGGGGATGGCCTGGGCTGCTTGTGTACGCCATTGTTATTCCTCTGCCTATTGTCTCCAGCCTTCTGACAATGGCCCTCTGAATGAGAGCCTGTTGAGCCGGGCGGATCCCCATCATTAGACCCCTTTACACCCTTTGTGACGCAGCACCGAGGATACTGTAGGGCTATCGGTGACTCCCAGCGGGGCCCAGGCCCTCGGCCACGATGACGCAGAGACAATCTATTTGTTGTTCAGGACATCCGTCCGCACAAAAGACAGCACGCTTCACCTCTGGAGAACTTTTCAGTGAAGCTCTCCAATGCAGAGATGTTTGAAAATGACTCTCGGAGACTCGGGATTAGAGATTTATAGAAGCTTATCACGTACGGTTCCCTCCACGAGACACAACCCGACACTCACAACATCGGTTAGACTCTCGTCGTATGGTCTTTTCAGTCTTAAAAAAAGAAGACGATTTTCCTGTTGTAAAATATAATCCTTGTACAACTAAACCCTTCAGAATGTCTACCCCCCTTCAAAGCTGGTGTCCAATCCAACGAGGTGACACATCCTGGACCCCAACACTAAATTGTGTTTTTTGACGCCATGGATCAAAGACAGTTGGAGGGAACAGAGCAGAGCTATTGTTTAATCCTGAATTCAACGTGTCCATTCAATCCCACTGCACACCAGATGGTGGCGCTAAAGCTGTTTTGTTCTGTGCAAAATGGAAGAAGAAGAAGAAGAAGAAGAAGAAGAAGAAGAAGAAGAAGAAGAAGAAGAAGAAGAAGAAGAAGAAGAAGAAGAAGAAGAAGAAGAAGAAGAAGAAGAAGAAGAAGAAGAAGAAGAAGAAGCATCAGCGTAGGCCGCCACTTTAAAATGCCGGGGAGGATGGAACTTCATCCGACATGTAAATATACTTTTGAAATTCAAGAATAATCAGACAAAGATTCACTCAGTTTATAAAACGAATGCACCAGTCGGGATAAATCATACAGATTGTTGTTTTTGTTGTTGTTATTGTTGTTGTTGTCGTTTTAGGTGTTGATTTAACTCCATGTTGGTGGATGCAGTTCATGCTGCAGTTGCATTATGAAGACACGTTTCATTCAGCCTCCTCATGTTGATATAAATGGTCTGGACAAAATACCCGAAACACCCGTCGTCAGGATAACACAATACCAAATAAAGTGGCTCCTCACATGTCCCGTCTCATGAGGTCTGAACTGATAATAATAATAATAATAATAATAATAATAATAATAATAATAATAATAATAATAATACATTTGTTTTATAAGGTGCTATTCAAGGCACTCAAGGTTGCCGTACGACACATTAAAAACAGTTAATACAACCGGATTGATTATTTTGTGACAAAGAAATGCCCCGAAATAACCAAATGAGATGATAAATCAGACGCGTGGGCGGGATTAGACCCTTACATTGATGCCCCACGGTTCCCACTCCAGGTCGAGCCAATCCCAAAAATAAAAAACAGCAAAATAAGCATGTGTAGATTAATACGTGATTCGATTGCTTCAATTATATTAAACTACATTTCAGTCTAAATACATTCCAGAACTTTCTAAACACCCTGAAGACATTTCAACAGCCTGAACACAACGTCTCCTTCATTCCCCCCGGAGACAATCGACAGCATCACTCCAGAGAACGTGACGCTTTTTTTGTGCGCACAAGTCGGGTCACGGACACACTAAGACGGAGACACAGCCCGCCAGCTGGCGTTGCTTTGGGGTAACGTGCCGCTCCGTCCGCTCCTCCGTCTCCCTAAAACAAGCATCTGGAGGGGAGTGAATACGAGTGTGAATATATTCATCCCCGCGCTGCTTTGTTAAGTCTCCGGGCCTAAAGCCGTCGTACCCCCCGTGCCCTCCAGGGTGACCCCCGAGGATCAGAGACCGGGTTGTCGAAACATTTGTAACATTTGGCCAAAGCAAATCTCCGGCTGCCTGTTGAATTGAAGCTCAGACCAAAGAGGAGAAGAAAAAAGAAGAAGAAAAAAAATCCCCCCTGGAACCCTCAAAACACTCCCTACTCTGGACCAGGGACCCCCCCCCCTTCTCTCGTTTCTTATCCCTCACACACACATCGAGCATGGAGGCTCAACCCCTCACAACCTCCAGCAAATCCCCTTTATCTTTTCCCAGCCAGATGGGGCCGCCGGAATAATAGCCCGAGCCCAATGAGTTCCATTCAATTTGTCATGCCGTCTAAAGGAGCTTGTAAGCTTCCCATTTGCAGTTATGTTATAGTAACCATGGGAGGCTCCGCAGTGTTAGGACTTAATTACCTCCTAATAGCTGTTGTAGAGATAAAGCCCCGGGCCAGCATAACCTAACACTGTCCGGCCCCTTCAGGCACGGAGGCCTGCAGACTCCCTCGATCCGCATCACGTGGCCCGCCTATACATCAAGGCCTCTTCACGCCACGTGCACCTGCACAGCCCCGCCTCTGGGTCCTGGGCCCGCATCCACCGATGGTTCAATGTCCGCTGGTTCGGGAAAGCTGGAATTAACTTTTTACAGCAAAGAGAAAATGTTACGCCGTCTGTTGGTCAGCGAACAACTTTTGGTCCGGTTGGAATCAGCTCAACAGTTATTGGATAGATGCTCGTGAAATGTCATACGGACACTTTAGTAAACCTTTATTTAACCAGGTGAATCCCTTTTGAGATTACAAATCACTTTTTCGAGGGTGACCTGGACGAGACAGGCGACATGATAATGCTTACTTCAGTGAACCTATAGACGCTTCCTCCAGCACAGCCATGAGGTTCATGTTTGCGTGTTTGGGGATAACAGCTGATCCTTCAACATTCCCTCTAGCACACAGGGGTCAAAATCAAGGCCCGCAGGCCTAATCCTACCCACCCACCTATCTATCTATCTATCTATCTATCTATCTATCTATCTATCTATCTATCTATCTATCTATCTATCTATCTATCTATCTATCTATCTATCTATCTATCTATCTATCTATCTATCTACTTACCTACCTACCTATCTATCTATCTATCTATCTATCTATCTACTTACCTACCTACCTACCTACCTATCTATCTATCTATCTATCTATCTATCTATCTATCTATCTATCTATCTATCTATCTATCTATCTATCTATCTACTTACCTACCTACCTACCTATCTACCTATCTATCTATCTATCTATTTATCTATCTATCTATCTATCTATCTATCTATCTATATGTCTGTCTCTCTGTCTATCTGTCTATCTATCTATCTATCCATCTATGTTTCTATCCATCCATCCATCCATCCATCTATCTATCTATCTATCTATCTATCTATCTATCTATCTATCTATCTATCTATCTATCTATCTATCTTTTCTAAAATATGTTTTGTGGGAAACATTTTGTACTGTGTTTTCTGTAGTAGTTGTTGTTGTTGTTGTTGTTGTTGTTGTTGTTGTTGTTGTTGTTGCTCTTCTTCAAAACAGCATGCACTTCCTGTGTTGGCACTTAACTTTGCAATTTAATGTACAGTGACTCACTTCGGTGGGAGAGCCGCATATGACACACACACACAGACACACACACACACAATCACACACATGCACACACACACACAGACACACACACACACAATCACACACATGCACACACACACACACAGTCACACAGTGGTGTGGCGGGCGCCGTCTCACGTTTCTCGCCACAGATTTCAACAAAAGCGAGAATTTTGCTTCATTTGGTTCCAAGATTTGTCAGAGAATGGGACGGAGGGACCGAGCCGGGACATCATTCATGTCTTTCAGCCGCTCAGCTCCTCAGACAGAAAGAGAAAACTTCTCTCCGCTTTTTTCCACCCTCCACTCTTTTCTGCTTTTTTTTTGTTGGTTCCTTTTCTTTTTTTTATTTTGGAGGCAGATTAGCAGGATTAAGTATGGCTCACATATGCTCCTCCTCACTATTGGTATTCACCACGGCACCGGGCCTATACCACCACCCAGACTGTTGGACAGGGAGGGAGAGAGGGAGGGAGAGAGAGAGAGGGAGGAAGAGAGGGAGGGAGGGAGGGAGGAAGAGAGGGAGAGAAGTAGAGAGGGAGAGAGAGAGAGGGAGGGAGAGAGATGGAGGGAGAGAGGGAGAGAGGGAGGGATAGGATGGTGGTGAGGCATGTTGTGTAGCTGAATCAAAGTTGGAGGGACTATAAACCTTTTGGTTTAAGGCTGTTTTTTGTTCTCCGCCCTTTTCGCTGATGATTCAAATCAGACTCTAATGTGACAGTAAACTATATTTTCCACGACAACGCTTTAAACTGTTTGTGTTCTGCTCTTTCCTGTTTCGACCCCATGCGGTGCCGAGTCGGGTCCGGTGAGAACCCGGTTCCCCAGTCCGCTGTGGAGGAACCTGGGAGCCAGCCCCTCGGCACTAGTGGTCTCTGGTGGTTGAAGGGAGCAGATCCCTGCAGCCGAGGGGTCAGAGCGGCGAGGAAAACCTGGAAAGACAAGCGGCAAAGCTCATTCACTCACAACACAAGTGTTTTCATTTTTCTCTCATAATAACATTATAATAATTAATGTTAGGCTGAATATGGCTGTATACATACGGCTCTCTAACAGTTCCTTCTTGTTTATTTGATGCTATTGTTTGAGCCCCTCAGTTTTTTTTAACAATGGGTTATCATTTTGACCAAATGTGATTTACTGCAACCTCTTTGATTGAAGGGGTGAAACAAGAAATCAAGACATTTCCTCCTGGGGATGAATAAAGTTATATATATATATATATATATATATATATATATATATATATAATATAAAGGCTCATGAATCAGCGAAGCACGTGGTGTGTGACACACATAAAACTGATGGCTTGTTTTGAATTAGAATAACAGTTTTCAAGAAATCAATCAAAGGAGCAATTTTTTTATATACACACACATACATATATATATACATATATATATATATAATATAAACTTAAACAAATTATATATATATATATTTAAAATGTATATAAACTTTTTAATATATATATGTATATATAGGCAACTATATATACACACACACACATACATATATACATATATATGTGTGAGTTTCTTCTTCTGCTTTAATATTTTTTTGTAATTCCTCACATGTGGTGATGAAATATTAATTTATATATATATATATATATATATATATATATATATATATATATATATATATATATATATATATATATATATATATATTCTAAAATGTCCATGCATGCATAAAAGTAGGTCTGCATGATTTATTTGTGGCCATTTCATAAGTTTCTCAACCTTGGTTTGGGACCCCATATGGCCTTGTGTCAAGTTGAGAAAGTCTTTCTTTTTAAATCATAGATCAGGAGATGAATATAAATATATTTCTGAAAGAACGTGTGATGGTTTACAGTGACACGAGGCCTCCATAATTACAGACAGAGATGGACAAACTAAATAATGACGCAACAAGATGCCAGTGGAAAGGCGAGGAGTGTGTGGGAATGTGTAATGAGGCGAGAGGTGGCAGATACACGTCTCCTGGTTTCAAACGCCTCATTAACATAATCTCATTTAACGGGAAGAAACACGCAGATCATAACGGTGAGAAAATATTAAATAATTAAGGGGGGGGGGCAGTGTGTGTTTGCGCGCGACTCTGTGTTTGTGCGTGTGTGTTAACGACCTTGATTTTGTGAAATCATTGGCGGACTGATGTGAAACCTCAATCAGGGTTACGGGAAGATATTCGCTTGTGATTGGCTGGCAGGTTACCGTTGAAATCGCACGAGCCCGCCCTCAAGCTTTAGTTCCGGTCAACTGGTCAAGCAACATGTTCTCCATCAGATCCGGACCGTTTTCATTTAACTAAGTTTAATTAACTTTAAACATTTTAATAAAACAACACTTTAATTATAGGCTGATGTGTGTGCATATATATATATATATATATATATATATATATATATATATATATATATATATATATATATATATATATATATATTTAAAAAAGAATATACCAAAATTAGTTTTAGATTAGAAATAATATAATTATTATGAATTACTTTATAATTGTTGTATTTTTTTAATAAAAAAACAAATCGGACATTGTCTTTAATTATAAGAAGTAAAAAAAAACTATATATTTCATTTGTTTATATATATTGGAGTTCTTTGAGAGGAAACCAGATCAACGTGTCGAGGCAATTAGCGCCAATGGCGTCTGACTGCAGCATGGCGCTCATATTTGGGGACAAAGCCGCTGTCACTCTGAGTTACGGCGGAGGGCAAATCACCGGCTCGGGTCCGTATGTGCGCCGGTGTTCTGTCATTTTTTGCTGCCTTGTAAAAATTTGCTACCCGCTGCATAAACTGATAGGTGTGTATCGATTCATGCTACCCTATCTGATAGGATGTTATTGTACTATCAAAATATGCTTTTCTTTCAAAGTTCAATGTTTCACTTTTCACTGTTAAAGTGTTTATCTTCAACACTAAATACCCTAATAATAAACCAGTGCTTTATTATGATAATGTGAACAAACTCATGTTTAAAATAATTTGTTGACACAAAAGAAATAGCAACTGCTTATCACTTATTAATCTACATGTCATTATTACATATTATTACTACCTGTACAATATACATGCTGAATGTACTTTTAACTAGGGAAATAATCGGGATTTTGATGATGTCACTCCCCATTATCAGACGTGCATCGACAGGGTGGCAAAACTTTATGGGCGTGTCAAAAGAAACTCGGAAAATCGACTCGGCGCATGCGCAACACCACAAGGTATCGGTTCTTGACAAGTAGCATGAAATGACAGAACACCGGGAGGCCGCCGCAGCGCCAGCAGCAGGCCGCGCCGCTATCGCTCACTGCGGACTAATTGAAACGTTACAGATCATAACCGTTAGAAACATTTTTTTCACACTTCATTAATTAACGTTAAAGATGCACTTTAACGGCAGCTGCTGGCCGACAGCCGGTAGCAACGGAACAACAGCAACACCGCGAGCGGGAAACATATTGCGCCGCATATTGGGCTTCGACCCCGTTATTAACGGTTCTTGCGCGTGGAGGGCGGCGGGGCGCGAGGCTCATGCGCGCGGGAAGGTTTGACTATAACACATTTACAAAATAAAAGAGATGAGGAACGAATCCATCAATAATAATGACGAAAATATTATGTCGATTAAAAAGAAATAAGACATCAGATACGGAGACGATGCTAAAGTGTTTTTAGTCAAATTTCAATATATGTTTTTTTAAATCCAATTTATGAACATCTACATTTACATTTTTTAAAGAATTGTGAGTTATTTTATTAATTGTTTCCGGACCCTGGATAATACAGGCACATTAATATTCACTTATAAGAGGGGCACACAAAGAAAGGTGGCTTATCATCTGTGTTATTACAATAAAATCCATGCGCGCGCGCGGGCCAGCATTTCCACAAGCAGGAGCCATATGTAGGAGGGAGTGTGTCTGATTTCACTTAATGCTGTGTGTTGGTATAATTACATCAGGCTGGAGAACCCTCCGCCCACCACCCCCTCCTCCCACCACCACCCACCCCCCACACTCCTCCTCATTCTCCTCCTCCCTGCGCGGAGCTGATTGGTCGCGGGGGCAGCGACTGCGTTGCCCCGGTGACCCGGCCCGCGAGCGGCTCCATCCCCGGCTATATAACCCGCGGTCGCGCGCAGCGTGCCAAATGGGCTGTCAGATGCGATTTGGGAGTAACAAGTGGATTTGACGTTAAACGGTTTTCTCATCCTTCGCGCTCGGAAAACACTCTTGGTACGTGTTTGATTACTATTATGTATTTATTTGTAATAACTATTATTATCCTTATATTTTTGTTTCTCCTTCTACTTTACTATTTATTTTGTAATTCCTCATGTGGTGATGATATATATATATATATATATATATATATATATATATATATATATATATATAGTTGTAATTCCTCATGTGGTGATTAAATATTCATTTATATATATATATAAATACAATTATTATTATTATTATTATTATTATTATTATTATTTAAGTGAAGCTATACATTGAAATAAACGTATTTCATTCTAGCCTTGTTTAAAATAAATAGAATACGTTCCTGCAGGATACACAGGTGCTATTTTAGTCCTACTTTATACTTTTTAATAAAAGGTATTACACCTCAATACATTGTAATCGACTGTCCCTGCATGTGACCTCCGTTCAGTCGGTGTTTCCTCCCGTGCCGGGATGGTTGCTGTTCGGTGCATTAACCACGCGGGTCTTCTCTCTCCAGCTCACCGTGCTGGACACAGACCATGGACTCAGATACGAGCCGCGTGTCGAGCAGACCCTCATCTCCGGAGGTGGACGACATCTTCCTCGCCACCCTCAAGAAGTCGGTGCACGGCTTCACCAGCGCCGTGTCCTCCACGCAGAGCGACCATCTGTCAGAGCTCGCCACGCTGCACGGCCTGCACGGCCTGCACAGCCTCTCCGAGGAGGACGAAGAATCCCTCGCGCTGCGGCTGTCCAAGAAGGACCACAAGCTGCTGTCGGAGAACGAGCTGCAGACCATCCGCCTCAAGATCAACAGCCGCGAGAGGAAGAGGATGCACGACCTCAACGTGGCCATGGACGGGCTCCGGGAGGTCATGCCCTACGCGCACGGGCCATCGGTGCGCAAGCTCTCCAAAATCGCCACCCTGCTGCTGGCTAGAAACTACATCCTGATGCTGAGCAACTCGCTGGAGGAGATGAAGCGGCTGGTGAGCGAGATCTACGGCAGCGGCGGGCACCACGGCGGCTTCCACCCGGCGGCCTGCGGGACTATGACGCACGCGGGACCCGTGCCGGGACACCCGGTGGTTTCCCACGCCTCGCACCCGGTGGTGCACCACCCGCTCCTCCCGCCGGCAGTCTCCTCCGCGTCGCTGTCCGCGCCCGGCATCTCCGCCGTGACCTCGGTCAGAGCCCACCACGGACTCCTCAAGGCGCCCGGAGCCGGCGCGGGGCCCCTGGGCAGCAGCTTCCAGCACTGGGGCGTCGGCACCGGGATGCCGTGCCCATGCAGCATGTGCCAAGTCCCGCCTCCGCATGTGACCAGCATGAGCGCGGTGCCCATGCCGAGGCTGTCCGGCGACCCCAAGTGACTCCACACTTGAGATGGAGACGAACATGTTCCGGGGGGTGTTGGTACGGACTCTCTCTCTCTCTCCCCCACAGTGTGACTCGTTTTGTATTTATCTCTGTGGCTGAATCCGTTTCGACGGAGCCGGTAAAGAATCCATCGTTTTTTTTTTTTTTTTTTTTTTTTTTTTTGGGGGGGGGGGGGGGTTGCAAACTAATTTAGCGTTTTATGGTAATTAACCTCACTTGTATAACAGGCGCGTCTTCACAGAGCTCCTTATTACTGGACACAAGGCCCGGGCCGTGTGTGTGCGCGATATTTAAAGATCAAATTGATTTTTGTTCTTCCTCCTGTGGGCCCCAATCCAACCTCAAATATAGAGTGTACATATGTAGATGGATTATTCATATATTAGAGTCTCGTTACGGGAAGACTCCCCCCTCCCCCCCCCCCCCTCACATGTTGCACCTGCTTTATTCTCTCACGTCTCAACGCTTCTCTCTCTCTCCCTCTCTCTTTTTCTTCTCTCTCTCTCATTCTCTGTCCTGACGCGAACAATGACCACTTGTTTATTTTTTTATTAAAAAATAAAATAAAAAATGAAAATGATATTTATTTACTTACTTTGGACGGAAATTTCAGATGAATGTCTGATCGTGTTGGGGCTTGAAATGTAAAATAAAGACGATTAATTGAAAAGTGAAAAAAAAGTCTTTGGTGATGTTTGTTTGTTTGTTTGTTTAAATATTTGTGTAGTTTACACAACAGAAGGAGGGACATGTCTAATGAGCTTTACAACGGCACTGATGCAACAGGCTCACAATCACACTGAACACAATAACAGCATCAGACATTTAATTTGACATAAATTAAAATTTTTACCAGACCTGCCTGTACTTTTATTATCAGAATTACTATAATTCTGAGTACTTATTACTTTATTATTATCAACATAATCTATTGTCATAATCTAGAAATATTGGCATTCGAGGTAGCCAGTTGTGACATGACAGAAGGACCATATTTCCTTTCATTGGCCTCCATTGTGCAAACCATACATAACATTTTTAAACCGCTCAATATTTCAATTTTCATGTCTGAAATATGTTGTCATATTTTGAGATATATAAATAAAATAGTTTTCATTGATCTCAAACTCCTTCTAACAGGTTTGTTTCTATAGTTCAACAATTCAGCCTGAAATAAAACAATTAAATCCAGAGGTTTGGTTCTTTACACAATCTTTTGAATTGTGAATAACTTTAACAACAAAAAAAGTGTTAGTCCTATACATGAATTCCACCTAATTGAAAAACAAAAATAATTAATCTAATAGCAAATGTATTGAAATAATTGAGGTGTATATGTTGTTCAAGATTCAATTGTTCATTTATATATATATATATATATATATATATATATATATATATATATATATATATATATATATATAATTTGTATTTATTTAAATTTAAATAGTATTTATTAATCTTAATATATTAATATTCTGAAACAAACGTGATGTGCTGGATGGGTCTCAGTCGATCAGCTCCGGTTCCAACGCGTCATGACGTAGTGCTGCACCTGTCCGTCAGACTGCGGAACGCTCTGCTGCAATGCGCCAACACAGTGAAATGTTACAGATATGTATAAATGACGAGAGGACCAAACTGCCGCATGAGCTTTGCAAAATATAAGCGCGTCCACAGCCGAAAAGGGGTCGCGCGCACAGGCACGCCATGTGACGAGAGGCCGGTGCACTTTAGGAAAAAGGCAGCAGCTGCACAGCAGACCGCGCATGCTGTTGCAATGTTTCCAAAGGCTTTTGAAGATGGAACGATATGAACTAAAATCTCTGAATATTCATGCAGGCATTTGTTTATTCGTCTCATTACTGGAATTGAATTATTCAAAGTCCTTCTGTAGGACGTTGCAGAGGTCATTCGGTGCAATACAAAACAACAAAACAGTTTATTTACAGGTAGGGACAAAAGTCTCAGCATGTGGAAACTTCCGTTGCTCTTAAATTGATCTTTGAGATTTGCTTTGTATCGCAGCGTCTGAACAGCGCACAACACGGTGACGATACTTCCTCTCTAAACAGGCCACAGTTTATATATCGCTTTTATTTTAGATGTGAAGATCATCAATGTTGTTGAGTTGAGTTAGAGACGCAGGGCTGGAAGAAGAGACATACTCAGTAATGCTCCAGCCTGTCGGTTCACTCATTGATGTGCAAGAGGCCTTGAATTAGGCTGAACAGACAAAGAGTGCAACTGAAGTATGGATCTCATAAACAACGTTACAATAGAGCCTTAATGCTCTCACACAGGTGTTTTCAAAGGGACAATAGGTGTGTTGTGCTAATGTCAATCAGAGCAATAGTACACAATTACATAAGTTGATGCTGGAGGAGCCTCTTGTGTTGTCACACCAGTGTATTTAGTGATTGGTTCATAACTCCACTCATACAAATGTAAAGCGGCTCCTAGGTCCACAGAGTTGATGTGAGAGTGAAGACCCTTTTTCCCCCACATGGACTAAAAGATGACCCACGGACATCTGTCTGGTGTCCTCGGGGACAGGTGACGATCAGTGTTCACTCCTGGAACACAAGGCTCTTGGGAAGTCACACGTATGATGGAGCGATGGGAACGTGACACCCGGAAGGAGGCGAAACAACGGGGATTCGGACAAATTATTATAAATTTTGACGTACGAGACAAACTGGGTTCTATATGTTCTCCTCAGAGCCAGAAGGCTCCGGTCGGACGTCGTCGGACCTCGACGATCGAACGCGGCGGCAACAAAATGAAAAACGGTTAGTTTCTCCGCCGCTCCAACAATCCACGGCACGCCTTGGTTGAATGTGAAGAGAAACCGTCTTAATGCTCCTCAAAGCGGAGCAGACTCCAGTGACAACGTGACACACGAGAATACAACCCTGAGAAGAAGGGACAGCACCTGTGTTCTTTTGGAGTGTCCTGGTAAACCATGACAGATTGACGGTGGTCCAGAGCTGTGGTTCTGTTATTTTTGATCTATTTCATGTCTGTTGTCCGTACTGTGACGTGTCTAGCGGTGTTCCCATCCGATTGTCCAGCGATCTGTAAGCGGACCTCTGAACTTCAGGGCATTTTTAATCAACTTGTTTCGAGCGCATACTTCTGGGCTCCAGCTGAGTTTGGTTAAAAGTTAAGCAAAAGAGGAATTGTTTATTACACTAATGGAAATATCAGAGAAAAGGGCGACCGTAGATACGGCTGATGATTCCTGAGCTAATTCCCACGACGTTAGCATTTATTTGGCAACGGTATTCCTCTATCCGATTTAATGCTTCAACTTTCTGCAAAAACAAAAAAACACCCAATCAAGAGAACTTTCTTTCCTCCTTCAGGACGTTTGATCAAATGGTGCCGTGTGCAGACAGAACTTCAGAACCAGCACGCAAATATCTGAATGGAAACACGACTATTGTCAGATTTGAATACATCTGCTACAAAGTGAAATGCATTGAAATGCGGAAGGTTATGTTTTGATCGCCGTGTATTTGTATATTTGTATGCGTGTTATTCGCATAACTCAAAAAGTATTAAACCGAATCGCATGGAATTTGGTGGGATGATTGGTTATTATCCGGGGACCATTTGATTAGATAGCGCAATCAATTTTTATCCAATTGGCATGCAACTAATGCCAACATGTTCATAATGCAATGCCCAATCCTGCGATATGCGAAGGTATGCGCTCTACCGTTCTAGTTTATAATTGCTTTAACCCCATTGCTGACAACTGTTATGTTTCTACTAAAATTCATCAAAAACTTTTCTTACTTTACTTCTTTATACTTCTTTTATCATTTAACATCAGTGCATTTTCTATATATATTGTCTTCTTATGTTTTGGAATTCAGTTAACGCCGATAATCTCGCACAGCGCTCGATCCAGAGTCTTCTGTTATAACCCCAGATAACCACGGTGCTAAAGTTAAAACGCAAACCGCATCTTCTCAGCCCCGACACTGCGGCCGATAGCAGCTGGGCCTCACGCCCTGGCGAGTGGATTTGAATAAACAGCTCCTTATCCACCGTCGGTGGCAGGCTGACTTATCCATTGATGCCGCGAGAGCGCGGTTGATTCTGTGACTGTTTAAATATTCATAACTTCGAACAGAAGGGGAGCATCAGTCGTACACTGTTGCAAACCGGACTTAAACCGCCTTAAAAGCACGGCACAGATGTACACCCTTTCAGCTCCGCGCATCGCGTTGTGTTAGCCCAAAGGATTAGAGATCGGTGGGACGCATCAAAGGTGGCGGAATAACAGAGAGAGGAATGGAGTCCATGAGGCGGCGGAGGAGGAATACGAGAGAGGAGATAAACAAACAGAGAAGCTGTCGCGCACAAAGACGGGATTTAACACTTACAAGGGAATAGATGGAGCTCCGAGGTGAAGACGAGACCTCGGAGGTCACTCTTTCCCATGGGAGTGATGTTTACTCCGAATCAGTCTCATCTGCTCCTCCTAAACCACCGTCATCCTGAATCCACCATCGCACACAGCGATGGACTTTGACTTGCTAGCGGGGTCTTAATCTCCCCGTTTGAGGGCCGAGCTCCTATTGATACTTAAGTAGGGTGTCCAGACGTCCTCTTTTCCCCGGACGTGTCCTCTTTTTGAGACCTAAAAATGCGTCCGGTGGGGATTCCAAAAACGTCCGGGATTTTGCTTTGTCGGATATGTGTGTTTCTCTGGGTCTTTCACAAACTAGTATTTACCCCTTACACGTTTTGGAAATGGTATCTCCATTACGTTCCCCCTTCTTTGAGATCTGACGGTATAGAGAACAGTCATTGGTCGACCGATCTCAGCGTTGCCAGATACACGATAATTATCCTCCAAATACGACCATTTTGAGCCTTTGATACGATACTTCACCATCTCCAATCTGGCAACACTGAGCACCTTGCTGCCTCCACTAGTTGCATTGCTGTTTGTGCGGCATGCTATACCCTAACCCCCCCCCCCCCTCTTTTTCACAAATTCAAATCTGGTCACCCTAACTTAACCCAAATCGCCGGGTTGCCATCTTGCCGATGTTCCTGAAATGTTTGATTCAGAGCGATACCTATACCGACAAAATAGCTCCGTAATTTGTATCTACAAAAACAAGTTGTACGTTATCCACGTAACCAGGAACCAGGAAGATTGAAGACCGACAAACTGCAACCTTTCGGCTGCCGTTCGATCCCCATGTGGGATGACAAGTTAACGTTTTCGATTTAGAGATCATCGGTGATAACGGCTCGGTTATGGACGTTCACGCCAGTCCCATAAAGTTTCAATCTTGGTGGGATTTGCGACGCAGATCGCAACCAAAGTTCGCAAAGAAGCCGTTACATCAGAAGCTGAAATTCTTCTGCTAAAGTCTCCCGGCATTCTGAATCCATCGCGATACAATCATTGTTTCTAGTTCAGCTGCTTACCAACTCCTGATGTCTTGTTCACAATTAAAACCCCTCTATAAATGGAATGAAGTAGCCGCTCCTCATTCACCCGGCTATTTCTGCACTGCCACGTACTTAAGATCTAACAATACTCGTGTGTGTCTGTTCAATAATCTATGAACAGCAGCAGATGAACTCCTGGATCGGGTGGATCAATGTGTTTAAGTAAAAGCCCAAAGGGACGAAGACAGAAGGGAGCGAGCGTAAAGGAAAGCAAGAGAAACAAAGCGAGTGAGCAGAAGATCCATTGAGGGTGTTTTTCTGTGGCTGAAGAATCGTCCCCAGTGGCTTTGAAAAGAGGGATAATCCTGTCAAGTAAGCGGACCTTTGGATATTCATGACCGGCCGAGCGGCTCGGCGGACTGAAGGAGGACACGGTCAGGATGGGATTAAACATCAAAGTGAATGACCGGGACCTGAATCAGCCAATGCAGCGGCACAGGGGTCTCAGAGGGGTGTGCCGGGAGGCCGTCGGGACTAGTTGTCTGACGGGTGGACGGCACTTTGAATGACTTTGGGATGAGGGCCTTCGAAAGGCCTTTCAGGAGAGTGACACAGTGTGGTGTGTGCACCTGCAAAGGCAATCTAAGAAACATCGGATTTAGGGTCCGAAATAAGTTCTCACTGCTGTCACCCTTCGGTCCGGAGGAGATGGGATGCCACGGCAGAAACGGATCGAGTGGCTTAGACAACCGGCGGCTGGATTCTCGCGATGGCGCCGAGATCGCGCGAGGAATCCGTCTTGCCACAGCTTCTGTAGTAACGCGTTTGGGTCAAACGGCGCCATGGGAGGAGCCATGCGGCCGGGGTTCGGTTGTGTGGGATGTAGAGGCACTTTATACTGTCATGTCTCATCGTTTATGTTAACCCTCCTGTTACCTTCAAATGTACTAACATATTGCCCCCAGCAATTAAAACCTCGAGAAAATGCTTGGAATAATATTGTTTTTCAAGTTTAAGTGTGAGGTGAGTTATGTTTGTTTGTTGACTACCTAAATAGCCATTTAAATAAATAAAAAAAGTTAATATCTCTTATGTTTTACACAGTGAAAAACACTGTGGGGTCAAATTGACCCCAAAGAACACTGATGTGTACAAGGACAGTTAAAACATATCATCATGTGAATTTTATGTCATGAAATATGAAGTCATGAAATATGAAGCGGAAAAAATGATGTCAATCATTTATTTAGAGACGTTAAACATTGAATGGGGTCAAATTGACCCCAAAGGTAACAGGAGGGTTGAGTTTGAGGTTTTAGTCCTGTTCTCCATGTCCGCTTTTATTTTGTAGTAACTGTCCTCTCTCATTTCAGAAACTTATTTTGTGCCCCGGTGTTTCCTTGTTAGGGTGATTGTCTGCTCCGCTCTTGATGGTGTCCACCTGTTCCCCGTTTCCTCATGTATCTTAAGCCGGTGTCTACCTGTGTCTCGTGTCAGATCGTCTTGTCTCTTGTCTCGTCCTGATCCCTCATTAAGGCCACATTTACACATAGCTGGTATTTACAGAAACAAATATTTTCTGCCCCTCCGTTTTCGCGTCGGGTGACAGAAAGAACTCGTCACACGAAACTTTCACCGTGATTGGTCAAACCGTTTGTCTGTCAACAGTTTGTGAAAAAACAACCAATGAACACTCAGTAAATCACAAGGCCCGCCCACCTCCCAGGTGAAGCTCATTAGCAGCCTGTCAGTCAGAGAAGACAGAGAACACGAGGAGGACAATGAGCCTCATTCTATAGAGCTGAGATTGTTCTGGAAGGTTTGATGTAGAACACGTGGGGTTGTGTGTCATATGCAAAAGACTTTAAAAGGTGAATAATATTATATTTTTGTAAAATGTATAAAATGCCCCCAGCCTCCAGAGTGACACATTTGAATGTGTGTCAGTTTCCAAAGCCACTGGTTCTGCTGCTGTTCAGTGTTAAAGATGACAGGACCAATGGGTCTCTAATGCACCTTGTTTTACGAATCTGATGTTTCACTGAATAAACTATTTATCATCCACAATATTAAATCCCTGGCTGGCCCTTTACAGGTAGGAGCCTCTCTGAGACACAGCTGTGTGAAGGTGTCTTTAACAACAAATACGGCCAGTCCTGCCGATGCCACCACGAGATGTTTTAAAGACGACGGCCACCGACTTGTCGAGTTAGTGAAGCCCGCTATCATGTTGCAGCGCAGCATATGTCAGCTCTCTGAGTTGTCGCCTCCCCCGGGTTCCCCCTTTCCTACAAATCAAATTAGCACCACGGTCATCTCGTTTATAACAAGCAAGCTGGACAGGGGTAGATCTCAATTCTGTTTTTTTTTTTTCATGTCTGTTTTCGAGCATTTAATTATTAACGAAATAAAACATCCGTCCCATGCTAACGCGGTGGTTGGCGGTCCTCGGTGGGAGGCCGGCCGCGAGTCGGGAGGACAACATCTGTGACAAACCTGCTGCGGTTTAATCGGAGTGGGGGCTGAAAAGAAAGGGAGAGTGGAGGCTGCTTCAGTCTGATCTCTCAGGTCTTAGTGGGGATTTAATGTGCTGTGAGGAGCAGGAGCTCAGTGTGTGTGTGTGTGTGTGTGGGGGGGGGGGGGGGGAGCTGCAGGAGGTACAACTTGGAGAGATTCTGGGCCGTCTCGAGGGGAGGAAGGGGGGCAGTTGGGTGAATGTGTGTGTGTGTGTGTGTGTGTATTACAGAGTGTGCGTACTGACAGATGTGTCCGTCAACGCCTGAAAGAATCATCTTACATCCACTTGCATCCATCTGCCAGCCTGGCGCTGCAAGCTTGTCTGAAATCAGAACAATGTCTTAAAAAATGCATTCACGGGAAAAAAAAAGAAGAAAAAAAAGGGTGAAGAAAGGTTTCCCGACATCCACCGAGCAGCTCTTACACCCTGAGAGGGCGCTCACTCTGGTCGGGCCACAAAGCCCAGAATATGTTACATATGTCGTATCGCTGTGTTTCCATTCACCCTTTGAAGCGTTTCATCCCAATAGCTGTATGGGAAATAAAATCCTTAAAAATTAAGTTTCCTCGAGTTGTTTTTTGCGTTAAATGAGACGAGGGAAGGTCTTTGCCAAATGGTTTTGAATGTAGCCAACATTTAACTCGACCGTTTACTCCACCTGCGTGTCTCTTCTTGTTTTCCACCTTGTTGTATATTTCATTTAATCTGTGTGCTTTTACGTTGTGTCTCTGACTTGATGTTTTTATTCTGTCCATTTTAACATTGTTCTCCCTTATTTTATTTGCTTAGTCTGTAGATTGTATTTGTAATCTTGTGTTTTTAGGTTTATTCGTAACATCAGCATCATTGGGACTACGGATGAATAATAGCCTCTTGCTAACTCTGGTACATTTATTGAAATGTTTTTTTATTAATGTGCACTGTCCCTTATTAAATGAACCCATAACATTTATGACCGGCTTCTCCTCCTGAAACACGTGGAGAACACTAGCCAACATGAAAGAACAATCAAAACTCGCCCGGATGAACACGAGTCACCGAAGACCTCTTTGGTCTTTGGTCTCGGCCGAGGCGACTTGTTTAGTTTCCGGTTCGTAGTCATTGTGTCTCTCACACCACCGACCCCCAAACTACAATGCATCCGAGTCTATCCGCTCCAAACCAATTTTGTATTATGTAGTCATGTGCGACATGTCGAACGTTCTCTTAAAATTTGCAAAGAAACTGAATAGAAACAATCTATCTTAACACATAATGGGACATTTAAGCTGAAAAACGGATGTTTAGGAGATAAAAGATACATAGAAAAAGTCTGTTTACCATTTTTTTTAAATGACGATAGGAAGAGTGTGTCCAGCGTGGCTAGGTCGGCCGTGCTCCGACAACTCCAAAGCTTTCCGCATTGTGCAAAGATGTCATTCCTCCTCAGATTCCATTAGCGACCGTTCATTCGCGGCGTAGCAAATTAGAGAAATTAGCAGCAGAGCAGCAGCTTTTCCCCCTGCCCCGGTCAGCTGGGAGGCGTGATCCCTGCAGCGTGTCCCGGTTCCGCCTCGCGGCTCCCGCCCAGCTGGCGTCCAGAGGAAACATCCGGGGACGACCCCAACCAGGACACGGGCCGGGGAAGAAAATCCGTCTCACGGGAGAAGTCTGCAATACGCGTACTCGGAAAAAATTGAAATGCACAAATCCAAAAGGTGTTCTCAAAATGTATTGGGAAATGTCCTTTTTGTATATAAAATATGCTAAAAATTTAAGGTTAAAGTTAAAACTGTGATTGGTGTTTGCAGAAAGTTAATACTGATCATAACGTCCCTCTTCTTTCTTGGAGGTCGGTTCCAATTAAATCATCCGACTGATTCTGTTTCTTCTTTCAGATTTATTTTATTCCGAGGTCACTGCATTCAAATAGTACAGAAAAACAAAACACACATTGAAATAAAATAGATTTATTCAAAAAATGTAGAAAACTAGAGTCTTTGAGAAGATGTGGTGGGTTGTTGTTGGAGTCAATAAATAAGGAAAAGTCGTGAAATATGAAGCAGAAAACATGATGTCATTCATACGTTTAGAGATTTTAAATGGGGTCAAATTGACCCTAAAGGTAACAGGAGAGCTAAACACAACGACCCCACGTTTCCGCCTGTTTTTTGCAAGAACACATTAAAAACATTAAATGCTTGTTCCCCTTCTAGCCTCGCTGAACTGCTTCGGTGTCAGGAGCCCAGATTCGTCGACGAGGATCCCCATCCATCATACCGCTATCGGCTTTCACTTTTACAGGGACCCGGGTCTCGCGGCACCGCCCTCCATACAGATGGGGGTAACCTCTGAAAACCCACCCTTGGCCTTGTACCGCCAATAAAACCCCGAAAAGAAACATCTCAACCCGCCCACCTCAACATTTAGAATTTAACTAGGGGAGCTCCTGACCTCCATCACTCGGTGAGAAGAAGAGGAAGAAGAGGAGGCTCTGTGTTTGACTTGGGACAAGGATTCCTGTGGAAGCTCAGCGTCCGTGAATCCATCATTGTCACGCTTAAATGGGATCGGGGGTTTGAAGGACACTTTGTGGGGGACGGGTTAACTAACACTTTCCTATTAGCAGCCACCCCGCAAATCCCCAGCGCATTGTTTCAGAGAGGAACATCTGCCACGACAATAGACCATCATGGAGCTGCATTACGTTCTGTGTCTTTCTAAATGACGGCAACCGAGAGGTTAAAGTGCTTTGATTCCACAACAAACAAATCTCAGAGACTTCAGAACGCAGTCGAGACATTGTTTTAGTTACGTTTTTAAAGGATTTGTAGGCTTTTTGAAAGATACATCCTTTTTTTTGTCACTTCAATTTTTTTTATTTGTTTAGTGATATAAACATCAAACAAGTAAAAAAAATGTCAGACATAAACATGTATATACACACATATACATACACATATACCCATACACACACATACATACTGTACATATATATATATATATATATATATATACACATACAACTATATATATACATGTATATATATATATATATATATATATATATACACATACATATATATATATATATATATATATATATATATACACACACATATATATATATATACATATATACATATACACACATACATATACACATACATATACACACATACATATACACACATATATAAACATTGACACGCATACCCTCCCAAAAGACAACAACAATAAAAAGCCACAAAAAGACAACAACAAGTAACCCCATCACTCCTTTATGATCTTTTACTTGTGTTTACACCACCCTGCATCTATATTTGCATTTCCCTCATCTGCCCCCTGAGTATCTCACATGGATCTCTGCCTGTGAGAGGAGTACAGGAGTACACTGGAGGACCCAAAACAAGCAAACAGATCAACAACACGCGGTCAAGGCGGGAAAGTGTCATTGGAGCAGTCGGCGACTCGCAATGCGAACGTCCGTCTGTATTTAACTAACCGCGACCGCCTGAGCGCGTGCAGCTATTGAGGGGGAAGCGTTTAGGCTCCCTTTCACAAAGCGCCTCGTACCCCTCAGGCCTCCATTATCCCCGCCGCGCTGTGATCAGCGGCGAACGCCGACTATCCCAGAGCGGCGTCCACAAAGCATGCTGGGATGGACAAAGGCCGAGCTTCAGCCGATTGGTTCCACCTTATTAACAGCTTGTAATCTTCTCATGTCTTTGGCCTCGAGGAGCGGCAGCCGGGGCCAACGGACGAGTGCATGCCCTCCGTTCCGCTTTGAAGCCGGGCGGCCTCTCTCCCCCCGGAGCAGGGAGAAAAACGTCCCGTTCTGTCTCCATTGTCTCCGCTGCACCTGTCTGCCCACAGCGACACGGAGAGGACCCGTCACCGGCAACTGTTAACTTCTCATTAGACTCTCCCGGCGCATTGCGACCCGCTGTGGATGTAAAGCCCACAGCGGGTGCTCCTTCGGGTTATCGATCCACGACGGGAAGGTGGAGCGGCTTCTCTCTCAGAGGGGAACTTTTAACCCTCCTGATACCTTTGGGGTCAATTCTTACATTACATTACATCACATGTCCTTTAGCAGACGCTTTTATCCAAAGCGACTTATAATAAGTTCATCAACCTAGAGTACAAACTAAGAACAACAAGAATACAGAAAGTAACATTTCATCAAGATAGTCAAACTACAAAAGTACAAAAGTACCACAATAAGAGCTATTTAAGTGCCACTGAAGTGCAAATCTGCTTTTTAATCCAGATGTAGTGAAAAGGTGCGTGTGACAGGATTGAGGCCGTCACCAGTAAGTTTCCTCCCCTTTATTCACCGACTGTGTCTCTGCTCACTGCTCTCTTGTTTGCATTCCCTCCAGCTCCTTTAAAGAGAAAAAGCCTCGCAATAACACTGGACCGATTTACCAATCGGTCCAGCTGATGCCAATCAGACTCAACCCCCCCCACTCCACCCACTCTGCAGCCGAGCCTAAACACACCCCACTGCCACAGTGCGTTTTCAGTTTCCGGCGGAAGCTGAACGGACTTCCTGCTGTCCTGATGTCAGTGGAGAAGTTAAACATTGAATTTGACCCCATTCAATGTTTAACGTCTCTAAAAAAATGATTGACATCATTATTCTTTGCTTCATATTTCATGACTTTTCCTAATTTATTGGGGACAATTGTGAAAACATAACATCCACATGATGATATGTTTTCACTGTCCTGTACAATTTGACCCCAGGCTGTTTCTCACTGTGTAAAACATAAAAAAATATCAACTTTTTATTTATTCAAAGGGCTATTTAGGTAGTCAACAAACAAACATAAAGTACCTGACACTTAAACTTGGGAAACAATATTAATTCTAATCATTTTCTGGAGGTTTTAATTGCTGGGGTCAAATTGGCCCCACGGGTAAAATGTTAGTAAATTTGAAGGTAACAGGAGGGTTAACGTTATCAAAATTACTTTAAGGTTTCAATCGGGCTCTTAGCAGCAGTTGGATTGATTTAAATCTTTTTTAATCTAAAAAAACCCATGCACATATGGAGAAACTCTCTTTTTTAAATTTACATTTGGGGGGATTCACGATGTCAAAACATCCCGTCATCTGCTGAGGTGCAGCCGTATCACTTCTGTGAGGTAGTGTTTTCCGCGAGGCCGTCTTCATTGTCCTCTTCAAGGAACTTCAAGCTAATCGGAGAAATGCATCGGTGTTGAAATTGCGAGCTCTTGAGCAACAAGCGACGCAGCCAGTGACAATCAGATAAGGGCCCAGAAGATAGCGGCGTAATCGTTCCCAATTTGTGGAGAGTCCTTCAGACGTTACCGACCCGAGTCCCACCGGCACCGCCGCGGACACGCGGACGCACAAAAGAGCTCAATCAGACACCCGATGTGAGCCGACTGCATTAAGTCAAGCCGCTGGCTGCATGTGGCTCGGATGTCTCTTTATAGGTGGGTTTATAATTATGACAATTTGTACTCCGTTAAAGAGCCGCTAGAGGTCATTCTGAGTGCCGTGGAAACGTCTGATCCCAACTCAGGGTGGGAATTACACGTGAATACGTCAGTGTTTCTGTTTTTGTTTTAAAGAACACATTATTCAATAAGAAAAAAACAAAATTCTGTGGGAATATATTTACGAATTCCTTTTGCAGCGGAGTAACTGCGGTTCAATAATGTTAGTTTAGCTTTTGGTTTTTATTTGGTATTTATTCAGACTGAATCTGAAGCTCATGTTCCCCAATTTTCACTTTCATTACAACCCAAATAATCAAATATTAGGCAATCTATAATAATTTATTGGACACAGAGAGGCAAAAATATTGGTTAAAGTTTCATCTGGGACGCCGACCACAGCATCCTCGAGCGAGACACTGACCCCGAGATGCACCCTGCGAGTTTCTGAGCCTTTCATGGTTCTTATGGGTTAAACACTACATTTAATTTATGATCAGCCTGTATGTGACACGATAATGACAGTTATTATATAACTTTTTCTTTATAGTCTTCTCCGTTTAATAAATCCTTTGATTATTCAGTTAAAAACACAATACAATATATATATATATATGTATATTTATATATTTATACATATATGTATATATATATACATATGTATATATTTATATATGTATACATGTATATATATATGTATTTATATATATATATATATATATATATATATATATATATATATATATATATATATATTTATATATGCATACATATATATATTTTTATATATATATATATATATATTTATATATATATATATATATATATATATATATATTTATACATATATATTTATATATATATTTGATATTGGAGAAACCACCAACAAACCACAGCAGGAGAAAATAAATACACTTAAATAATGAATAAATAAAAGTGTCTTGAGTCCTTGCGACGAATGGCAAATAAATAAATAAAAAGGCATCGGATTCACAACAGTTATGGTCAGTGGTGTCCCTCTGGGTGTGTTTTTCATCCCGTATTGGGGAAGTGAGCGACCCAGGAGTTTGGCCGAGGTGTCTTCCTGTCTGTCAGCCGCAGGAAACGAGTCCACACAGACGAGGCATTTAGCTCCCAGGTGCAGAGCCGCCATTGGAGGGCCTTGCCCAGATGGAGAGAAATCCTTCCGCCATAAAGACACTAGTCTTCTCCTGCCCTGAAGCCACCGGTGCTCCTGCCCTGGTCCGGCCTCATCAAAAGGAGCCTGGAAGCTGGGAGGCGGATCCGCTGGGCCCCAAATCAAGCTCACTCTTCTCTCCCCTTGTAAGTGGGGGATTAAAAAAAAAAAGAGTCGGGGAGGGGAGGTGCGCTTTTCTGCTAGACACCAGCTTCTTTCTTTCTCCTCTTTTCTGACTTCTGGATGTGGGGCTCCTTGCAGGTGTTCTTTTTTCTCTCCTCTCCTCCCCCCCTTAAACCAGATCCCAAAACACAGTCAAAACCACCACCGCTTGTTTTCTTTTATCGCTCAGTTTATTACCCCTCATTGTCAGACAGGCACTAGAAATCAAATTGAGCTCTCACACACACACATACACACACACACACACACTTTCATCCTGGCTGCCTGCACTCTGTTCTCCTGCAGGTGCGAGGGTCATCCGCCTGGCTCTTTTCACGGGGCCCTCCCTTTCCTGTCCGTCTGCAGCCGTCTATTCAGCTCCGATCGCAGCGGCAGCCGGACGCCGCGGCGGCGGTGCTGGCGGGGCCCGGGGGGGAAGCGCCTCCACACACATCTTTCACTTGTTGAGCGCCGAGCGCCGAGCGGCTGGGGCGACGGAGAGGGTCTTCCTCCCCTGCGTCTCCTTCTGCTTTCATCGGGAACAACTTGCTTTCTGTTTGTGACGGTGCTGTCCTTCCCCTCCTTCCCCCTGCCTTCCGTTCCTCTCCCGCTCAGATGGGCTTTTACAAGAAGATGGGGGAGGGAGGGAGAGGGGGGGTTGGGTATCTTGCAAAGGAGGAGGACAGCCAGGCTCCCAGTGCGAAGTGATGCTGAGGTCTTTTTTTTCTCTGGCTCATGAAAGGCACATCTGAGGTTTCCAGCCTTGCTCGGCGCCCCGAGCCGGCTTCACCTGTGGTCGGAGTCAATTGGCCCGTTGTGTGGCTTCCTGGAACCGTGCCCGGCTCTCTGCCAGCCAATTTGGTTAACGCGGCCCACTCAGAGCCCCGCAAACAATGACCTCCACCTCCAAACCATCAATTAGCTCCCGGCGCACAATGGTGGCTCCATTCACCGTTTGCCAAAGACGTTATCCGACACGATTAACGGCCATGCTAATGCCGCTAATACCTGCCCTCCGCCGCACAACAACAAGTCGGTGGTTTTAATGGCTTCCAAGTTGTCGTGCGGCTGTAGAGGTGCGTTCCTCTGGGGCGAACAGCACTGTGCTCCTTGTGTTCGCTTTTAATTACCCTCACACAAAGGAAACGTCAAAGCAGCGCTGCTCATGTTGCCGGGGCTGCTAACAAGAGTCTGCAGCTACACGGGTGGCTCTCATAGGCACCGCTAAAATTAGGATGACATCAGTATGATGACATCAGTATGATAACATCATCATGTTTACATAATCATAACATCATCAATATAACATCATCATGATAACATCAGCATGAAGACATCATCATCATAACATCATCAATATAACATCATCAATATAACATCATCATGATAACATCATCATCATAACATAATCATAACATCATCAATATAACATCATCATGATAACATCATCATCATAACATCATCATCATAACATAATCATAACATCATCAATATAACATCATCATGATTACATAATCATAACATCATCATGATAACATCAGCATGAAGACATCATCATCATAACATAATCATCATAACATCATCATGATAACATCACCATGATTACATAATCATTATACCATCATCATTATAACATCATCATGATTACATAATCATAACATCATCAATATAACACCATCATGATTACATAATCATAACATCAATATAACATCATCATGATAACATCATCATGATGACATCATAATTATAACATCATCTTCATAACATCATCATGATAACATCATCATCATGAAATCATCATGATAGCATCATCATTATAACATCATCATCATGACAACATCATAATGATGACATCACCATGATAACATCATCATGACATCATCAAGATAGCATCATCATTATAACATCATCATCATGACAACATGATCATAGCATCATCATGATAAAATCATCATTATAACATCATCATCATAACATCATAATGATAACATCACCATGATATCATCATGATGACATCACCATGATAGCATCATCATTATAACATCATCATCATGATGACATCACCATGATAACATCATCATAGCATCATCATGATAAAATCATCATTATAACATCATCATCATAACATCATAATGATAACATCACCATGATGATGTCATGATAACTTACTGATAGCCGATACCGACGAGGCGTTCTAGATCTTAGAATAACTGTTCCTGTCTGTTCCAACATGACATAATGACATTAGTTGGTCTTCCTGCCGCATCCTGGGAGACCCGTTGAGTGACAGGTCATCTCAGAGGAGCCGGAACACATGTTCACATCAGCTTTAATCTCATTTACTCACACATTATTTTGCTGATGCTCCGACTGTTTTTATTCTGTGACTTATTTTACCATTTGTTATGCTTCATTCTCGCTACGTTTTTCATATTTCGGGTCGGGGCAGTCTCTATGATATTTGTCTGGAGTAAACTTTGACTTGGTGAATGTTCATCATCTCCTCCTCTTCTGTGCTTCCTTTAACCGTATGTCTGACGTTAGTCAAATTGTCTGCTGACGGAAATTATAAGGTATATATTTGAATTTGAAGATGTCAGAACATTTTGCTTCTTCTAGTTGTAGCATTGATTTGTGTTTAAAGTTTGCTCAATCTTTCTCTCTTGACGTTTTATATCTGATAACCTGATAATTTTATAACGATGCTTCAGTGAGATTCACAAAGATAATATACAATAAAGCAGTTACAGTACAGCCTGAACAACTTTATCTTCACCCTTGCTCTCTGAAAACTAACAACAACACAGTAGATGTCAATTCACGGGTTTTTGAATGTTATGTCATGTTCCATCCGAGGGTTTAATGGGAATCTTCCTTGTGGAATCATAGCTAAATAGCATAACAAATAAAAACCTTGATAACAAAAGGGTAAAAAACACTTGACTTCACTATAAACTCCATGAGAATAAATGAGTGTTTGAACGTTGCTTCTTGTGCGTGAGTTCCTCTCTCCAGGATTAACTCAATAATCCACTCTGCTTTTCTGATATCTTGCCTTAACCCTCCTGATACCTTTAGGGTCAAATCAACCCCATTCAATGTTTAACGTCTCTAAATAATGATTGACATCATCTTTTTTGGCTTCATATTTCTTGACTTTTCCTAATTGGGGACAACTGGGAAAACATAAAATTCTCATGATGATATGTTTTCACTGTCCTGAACACAACTTGTACGCATCGGTGTGCTTTGGGGTCAATTTGACCCCAGGCTGTTTTTCACTGTGTAAAACATATAATAACTAGAACGGGCACTCGGTAGAGCGCATACCTGCGCATATAACGTAATTGGGCATTTCATTATGAACATGTTGGCATTAGTTGCCAATTGGATAGAAATTGACCGCGCTATGGTAAAAAGAAGATGTTGACCTTTTCATGACCTTGACCTTTGACCCGATCGATCCCAAAATCTAATCAGATGGTCTCTGGATAATAAACAATCATCCTACCAAATTTCATGCAATTCGGTTCAATACTTTTTGACTGACACGCACGTATAACACGCACGCACACACGCACACACGCACACACGCACGCGGCAATTAAAACATAACCTTCCGCATTTTCAATACGAAGGTAAATATCAACTTTTTTTATTTATTTAAAAGGCTATTTAGGTCAACAAACAAACATAAAGTACCTCACACTTAAACTTGGGAAACAATATAAATTCTAATAAGTTTCTGGAGGTTTTAATTGCTGGGGTCAAATTGACCCAGAGGGTAGAAGATGTTAGTAAATATGAAAGTAACCGGAGGGTTAACGTTACATGTGTCCTTCTACCGAGAGCAGCCTGAGTCTGGGAGGAGTTGAGCTGGTGTGTGTGTGTGTGTGTGTGTGGGTGAGTGTGTGTGTGGGTGAGTGTGTGGGTGGGGGGGGTGGGGGGAGCGTTGGGCTCACTTTTCCACCGTGTGAGCCGTCATTCTCACCACACGCAGCTGTGGAGACGAGATAAAAACCGAGCGGCCGCTTCAGGAACGCTCTCATTCAGCCGGAACTCTCGGAGGCCGGACGCACGCGGAGACCTCGAGGAGACCGTCCCCCGCCCCCCGTCCCCCGCCCCCCGTCGTGCCGGATGGCCGACGTCTTCGGCCCCGAGCGGAGACGTCCACAGGTGGGGGGGAATGAAGTTTGGATTTTTTGCACTTTGTGGATTTTGCGATTGTTTCCGCTTCGTCCGTTTCAGGGTCGTTTCTCAACTTCGTCTCTCAACTTTGTCTTCTTTTTTTTCTTCCTGAAGAGTTCCGAAGACGCCTCGCGCCCCTGAACGCACCATGAACGCGCTCTCGGACCCGGCGCCCGAGGCCCAGGAGCAGCTCCGACCTCTCCGCGGCGGCGGCCCCGGGTCGCTCCAGGACTCGCCCCGCCGCCCCCCGGGGTTCCACCTGAGCTCCCGCCTCCACCTCCATGGGGGTCAAAGGTCGGCCAAGCCTCAGCGGGAGCTGAGCGCCGAGGAGCAGCAGGAGCTTCGGAGGAAGATCAACAGCAGGGAGAGGAAGAGGATGCAGGACCTGAACGTCGCCATGGACGCCCTGAGGGAGGTCATGGTGCCCTACGCCTCCTCCTCACCGCCACCGCCGCCGCCCTCCGCCTCCTCTCCTCCGTCCCACCGGCCCGGCGCTCCTCCGGGCCGCCGCCTCTCCAAGATCTCCACCCTGGTTCTGGCCAGGAACTACATCCTCCTGCTGAGCTCGTCCCTGCAGGAGATGCGGCGGCTGCTGGGCGAGGTGAGCGTCGGGATGGGCGTGAACGGCGGGCCGGGCCCCCGGCTGCTGCTCGCCGGAGGGTGGCCCCTCATGTCGGGCCCCGGTCAGCTCCTCCTCACCCAGGAGTCCCTCCTCACCGCGGCGGCCTCTTCCTCTTCCTCGGCTCCGTCGTCGGCCGCCGCCGCCAAGTGTCCCCTGCTGTCGCCGGGCCCCATGGAGGCCACGCTGGCCCCCGTGCATTGGGGCGCCCTGGGGGGGGGGGCCCTCTGCCCCTGCGGGGCGTGCAGGCTGCCTCGGTTCGGCCACGCCGCGGCGGCGCCCAGATTCTCAAAGTGACACGTTGAAGTTTGAAGAAAAGACTCCATGACTGTTTTTTTTTTTATATGAATTGTTATTTTTCTCACATTTTTAACTCGTTTAGAAGTCGTCACGGCAATAAACTCACAACTACCCTTTGATCTTTTTCAACCTGATGGAGCGACTGTGTGTTCTGGTTCGTTTCTTTGTGAAGCAAATCTAAGAATCAATATTTTGCTCGAGAAATGAATTAAATTGTATCAATTGGAGACTCTGAGGCTTCTGGCTGTAATGGTTGTGTGTGGCACAACATGTCCTTCCTCTCACTTCCTTCCTCTCACTTCCTTACTCACACGTCCTTCTCACTTCCTACCTCTGACATCCTTCCTCTCACTTCCTTCCTTTCACTTCCTTCCTCTCACGTCCTTCCTCTCACTTCCTTCCTATCACGTCCTTCCTCTCACATCCTTCCTCTCACTTTCTTCCTCTCACGTCCTTCCTCTCATTTCCTTCCTCTCACGTCCTTCCTCTCACATCCTTCCTTTCACTTCCTTCCTCTCGCGTCCTTCCTCTCACGTCCTTTCATTCCTCCTCCTCTCTCTGCTATTCTTCTCGATCAGTTATAAAGACACAAAGTGACGTCACATCACACGTGTTTGTTTTCCTCCCTTCTCTCAGAAACGACGCTCATATAAGTCGCTCAGATGGCCGTTTCGACTACGAATGAAGCTCTAGGTGAAGAGCCATCGAGGGTACGTGAATCCTCAGAGTCCTGCACCTCATCAGAAGTCCTTTGGGGGGGGGAAATAAGTGATAGACGCAACATGTGTTCTGAAAGACGTGTTCTGAAAGTGAACATGTTCAGTATCCTCATGTTGTGACTTCCCACACGTGTTACTATTACCTTTGAGAATGTCCTCAAGCAAATCGTAATCCAGCAATCTGGTTAATCTCTGGCAGACCGAGTTGACTCCTTTGGGATTGGCCCTTTTTTTCCCATCTCGTTTGTATAAAGTATAACAGAGTCTGCTGTGAGCCGTCTCTATACCGGCACCTTGGAAAGAGACCCGCTTTCAAAAAAGTGGACCCGCCGGCGTCCGTTGGGTCTCCGGCGTCGACGCTGACGAGCCCCCCCCCCCCCCCCCCCCACACCTCGCCCCTCTGTTTCCACTCAAAATAGTGAAACAGTCCTCACCCCCCCCCCCACACACAAACACACATTCATCACCCCAACAAGCAAAAGATCAAAAACCCACCCGTGTAATTACTGCTCCGCAGAAAGGAGGCCTTCTGATTATCACTCCCCTCTCTCTCTCTCTCTCTCTCTCTCTCTCTCTCTCTCTCTCTCTCTCAAATCCTCCATGTTTCCTCTGTTGTGAGGAGCCGTTGTGACAGGCGATTCGGCCGCTATACTCATTACACTCGCTCCACAATATGTTCAAACGCCCAGAAAATGTGTGTGTGTGTGTGTGTGTGTGTGTGTGTGTGTGTGTGTCCCCTGGAAGAAAGCGGAGCGGCCTCATTCTGGGGGGGCGAGAATAAGAGGCGCCTGGACGGGGAAAGGGAGGAGAGAGAGAGAGAGAGAGAGAGGGGGGCCTGCATGAATAATAATAATGAGAATAATCATAATCATAATGCTGATAAAATACTCAAAATAATTGCCACCCGCAGAATAAGAGGATTACGGCGGGCGGTGGCGTGAATGGCGGCCGCGTGAAAGGACGAGAATCTATTAGCACCGGGGAGGACAAAGGAGGAGCTGGAGGCCATTAAGTGAGATTAAGCTAAATAAGGCTTGATTTTCTTACAAGGAACAAGGAGGAAGGAGATGAGGGTGGAAGTGAAGGAGGAGAGGAGGGGGGGGAGCCTGATTCATAGATCAAAGTGAGATGGCCCAACTTCACGTCTCACATTTACATATAGCTGCTTTATCTCCGGGGGGATTAGCTACCTTGCTATTTTCTCCGGGTCGCTCTCCATTCGGCCACCTTTTGCCCGACCGGCCGTTTCCTCCTGCTCTCAGGAGGGTTCGGCTCCTCTCTTTTTTTTCACCTCCTTAATTTCTCCCCCCTCTCGTTCTTTGCCCTTTCTCTGGGTTTTCTCCAAGAGGCTCTCACTTTCTCGAGTTCGGTGGTTTCATTGTGGCGGCGACGCGGGGGTCTGGTCAGTCTTTGTGTTGGCACTTTAACTCATCTCCATTTCATCACTGTTGTTCAATGGGGCTCGGAGGGCTCGGGAGACAATGCACACACACACACAGACACACACACACACACACGCACGCACACACAACTCAGCACTGAATGCTCCTCACTCTCGGTGCGTCCCAAACATGTGTGAGCCAGATGAAAGTAAACGCTGTAAAGGATGAGTCACTGGCAGGTGTGATTTGAGTCAAACTAAAGTAAAAGATGAATTACGAGCATTCACCAGATTTGACCGACAATCAGACACATTTTAAATGATCTACCCTCATATATATATATATGACTTATTCTGGTGGAATCAATGAAGGGACAGATTTTCCGTCTTTGTTTTTTTTTAATACGAGAGTCCCTCCCATTCACCCCCATGTCTCTTTTCTTTTTCTTCTTCTTCCGCTTTGCGCCCTTTCCGTAGCCTGATCCTGAAGGCCTCTCACTCCGGCTCTATAGTTCTCTCCGTTGTTCTGGAGGTTGACTTCCAGAAACATCTCAAACAAAGCAACACAAGAGGCAGAGGGTCCCTGTAGGCGAGACACCGCTGCAGACTTCTAACGGGACGATTGAACAGGATTGTTTTCACATAGAGTCGTGCACATCGGGAACGTGTGGCGCCTCCAACCACGGCGAGGTACAGAGTACTAGTCGAGGCTGGATGTCTTCCTCTTGGTCCATTCTGACTGATCGCTTAACTTGATGTTTATAAACTTGTTTCTCTCTCTTCTCTGACTGCTGGTGAGACGCCACAGGAGACTCTCACACACACACACACACACACACACACACACACACACACACACACACACACACACACACACACACACACTCACAGGACACAGAGAGTTTGGATCAGAGTTCAATTGACGAAGATTTATTTGTAACCAACAGTTTCACAAATAAACCTGAGCTGGGTCCGGTATGAAGAGAACAACCTCCTCCACATCTGTCTCTACCAACAACCTCCTCCACATCATCTGTCTCTACTAACAACCTCCTCCACATCTGTCTCTACCAACAACCTCCTCCACATCTGTCTCTACCAACAACCTCCTCCTGTTAGATTCCCTGTCTGTTCCTAGTATGTGTTCCCCGGTATTGTCTCCCTTCCGTCTGTGTTGTATTGTCTGTTTACAGGTTCCGCCCCCGGGTTCTGCCCACTGCCACGCCCGCTTCCGTGTCACCAGCTGAGACGCGTTTCGTTCAATCACCAGAGGTGGTTATAGGGACTGTGTTTCCTCTGGTGCGCTGTCAGGTCGTTCGGGTAGTATGAGTCTGAGAAATCCTTGTGTTTCCTATCAGTAATCCTTGTGTTTCCTATTAGCAGCGCACAGGCTCGGTTGAGTTGCCCTCCCGACGCCGGATCGACAGAGAGCGGTCGAGTTGCCCTCCCGACTCTGGAGTGAGACTTTCCGTTCTACAATCTGTTTGTTTGTTTGTTTGTTTTGTTTTTGAGCATCGGGAAAATAAATCCTGTTTGATTTTTGAAACTGCTGTCTTGCGTGCGTTTGGGTCCTCCATAACACTTAGATCGTAACAGAACGACCTGACCATGATGACGGACCCAGCCGCAGCAGCAGCTTCACTTTTCATGGAGCAGATTCACCGAGCGGTTAGCTCTCAAGGTGTCCTCTCGCCAACACCAGCAGGTACTGGGGATCTACTGAACTCTCAGCATGCTTTCGGGACCCAGATGGCGGAGATTGGAGGCATGGTGCGGGAGCTCACGTTGCGCCATTCACCTCGAGCGGAGCCAGTCCCGGATGACGGGGAGTCGCCCAGCACCTCTGACTCTTTTGTTCCTGCACCTGTGCCCTATGGTGGATCGTCCAAGGGTTGCAGAGGGTTCATGCTCCAGTGTGGATTTGTTTTCGGTCAGCAGCCCCGCATGTACGCCTCGGACAATGCGAAGGTGGCGTATACAGTGGCGTTGCTACGCGACAGGGCGCTGGTCTGGGCTGAGGCATGGCTCCAAAGACGCTCAGCTGGGGTCTCCTACGAGCGCTTCATGGTGGAGTTCAGGAGGGTATTCGACCACCCGGTCTACACCCGGGACGTTGTTCAGCGACTGCTCAGTCTTCGCCAGGGTTCCTCCAGTGTAGCGGAGTATTCCGTTGAGTTCCAGATTCTGGCCACAGAGTCAGGCTGGGACAGTGAGGCGCTGAAAGGAATATATCGCTGCAGTCTGTCAGATCTTCTGAGGGATGAACTGGCCGTCCGGGAGGAGCCTGACTCGTTCGAGGAGCTCATCACCCTCACAATCAGGTTGGATAACCGTGTTCGGAACGCCGCCGGAGAGGAGTCACGGGTCTCCCAATCCGTCGCCAATTTGTTTCCGCTCCCAGTCCTCAGCCCCCGAGCCAGCTCAATCCGTACAGCCAGGCACGCTTACGTTCTACCTCTTCAGCACCTCCCTCTTTGGATCCGGAGGTGCCGATGCAGCTGGGGCGTATCCATCTCTCTCCAGAGGAGAGAGAGAGACGTTTCCGTACGGGATGCTGTCTGTACTGTGGGGAGTCGGGCCATCGCATGGCTGTTTGCTTGCGTCGGCCAAAAGAGAGAGCTCGCCAGTAAGAGTGGGGGTGCTGGCGAGCGATAACTCCAGGAGAACTCCCCATTCTGGGTCTCAAGCACTGTTTCCTGCCACCCTGCATTTGTCATCTGGGCCAGTGCACCTGTCGGCCCTCATTGACTCTGGGGCTGAACAGAATTTTTTGGACACCGGGTTTATTAAAAGCCAGGGGATTCCCGTTGAGGCACTAGAGTGCACTTTGCTGGTGAACGCACTGGATGGCAGTTCACTGGCAGAGATAACGCACTGGACTCTGCCAATTACCCTGCACGTGTCCGGCAATCACAGTGAGACAACCCGTTTCTGCGTGTTTCCGTCTCCCCTGACACCTTTGGTCCTGGGTCTTCCCTGGCTGAGAGACCATAATCCTCAGATCGACTGGGCTCGGGGCAGGATCACCGGCTGGAGTGCCGCCTGTCACTCTCGCTGTCTCAGAGCTGCTGTGCCTTGTCAGGTTCCTTCCCCCAGCAGTCCGGACACCGTTTCAGCAGTCACAGCAGTGCCCCGAGTATATGCAGATTTGGGAGAGGTTTTCAGCAAGGACCGGGCCCTTTCACTTCCCCCCCATCGTCCCTATGATTGTGCCATCGACCTGCTCCCGGGTGCTCCACTTCCCACTAGCCGGCTATATAATCTCTCCCGGCCAGAACGTGAGTCTATGGAGAGATACATTACTGAGTCAGTCGCCGCAGGGATCATACGCCCTTCATCTTCACCTGTAGGAGCGGGTTTCTTTTTTGTCTCCAAGAAGGATAAGAGCCTTCGTCCCTGCATTGATTACAGAGGTCTGAATCAGATCACCATCAAGAATAAATATCCTTTACCACTAATCTCCTCTGTTTGTGAGTCCTTAGCAGGTGCCAAGGTTTTCACTAAGCTGGACCTCCGCAACGCGTATCACCTGGTCCGAATTCGTGAAGGTGATGAGTGGAAGACGGCTTTTAATACGCCCCTTGGACACTTTGAATATCTGGTGATGCCGTTCGGATTGACTAACGCCCCTGCCGTGTTCCAGACCCTGGTGAACGACGTTCTCCGCGATTTCCTTAACCGTTTTGTGTTTGTTTACATTGACGACATTCTCATTTTCTCCCCGAATCCCCAGGAGCACACTAACCATGTCCGCCTGGTCCTGCAACGACTGTTGGAGAATCAGCTCTTCGTTAAGGCAGAGAAATGTGAGTTCCATGTCACTTCTGTACAGTTCCTGGGAATCTTCATTGAGGAGGGTCAAGTGAGGAAGGACCCTGCGAAGGTCAAGGCAGTAACGGATTGGCCAGTGCCTGCCTCTAGGAAGAAGCTCCAGCAGTTTCTGGGGTTCGCTAATTTTTACCGTCGGTTCATCCGGGACTACAGCCGAGCGGCAGAACCATTGACACGACTCACCTCCTCCAAGGTGCCTTTTTCATGGACCCCAGAGCCCCACAGGGCTCTCCGTGCTCTCAAGGACCCGCTCGTCTCCGCCCCGATCCTTGGCCATCCTGACGAGACCCGCCAGTTCGTCGTTGAGGTGGATGCTTCGACACCGGAGTCGGCGCTGTTCTTTCCCAGCGTTCAGTTTCTGATTCCAAGCTCCATCCCTGTGCCTTTTTTTTTTCCCGTAGACTGTCCCAGGCGGAGAGGAATTATGATGTGGGCAATCGTGAACTGTTGGCGGTCAAGTTGGCCTTGGAGGAGTGGAGGCACTGGCTGGAGGGATCGGTGCTCCCTTCATAGTCTGGACCGACCACCGAACCTGAGTATATCCATTCGGCGAGACACCTCAATTCCGCCAGGCCCGCTGGGCGTTGTTCTTCACCCGTTTAATTTCACTATCACCTTCAGGCCAGGGCACAAGAACACCAAGCCGGACGCACTCTCCCGTCAGTTTGCCCTGGAGGAGGGGAGTCCCTCCCTGAAGTCATCTTACCCGCCTCATGCATGCTTGGTGCGGTCACCTGGGATATCGAGAGGGTGGTACGCGAGGCCCAGCACACTCAGCCTGACCGGGGCCCCTGAATCGCCTGTTTGTTCCTCTGGCTGTCCGGTCCCAAGTACTGCGATGGGCTCACGAGTCCCGCTCTCCGTCACCCCGCATCCGCGGATGATCAGCTGGCTCCGCCGTTCATTTTGGTGGCCATCTCGAGGGGACGCCAGGCGTATGTGCTGGCCTGCACGACGGCGCTCGCAACAAGTCTTCACATCGACCCGTGGGGTTACTACTACCACTTCCTGTGCCTAAACGACCGTGGTCTCATATCGCGGTGGATTTTGTTACGGTTTCCTCATCGGACGGGAACACGGTCATCCTGACAGTGGTGGATCGTTTTCGAAGGCAGCTCATTTCATTCCCTGCCCAAGCTACCCTCAGCCCGCGAGACTGCAGACTTGCTGGTCCAGCATGTAGTCAGACTTCATGGCATCCCAGCGGATATAGTTTCGACCGCGGACCGCAATTTCGTCCCAACTGTGGAAAGCATTCTGCCACACCCTCGCGCCACGGCCAGTCTCTCTTCGGTTTCCACCCCCAATCGAATGGCCAGACCGAGAGGATGAATCAAGAGCTCGAGGCCATCCTAGGTGCGTGGTCGCCACCAGTCCCGCCAAATGGAGCCGTCATCTCCTTGGGTCGAGTACGCTCATAATTCCCACTCCTCCACCGCCACCGGCTATCCCTTTGAGGCCTCCTTAGGTTATCAGCCCCCTTGTTCCCTAGCCAGGAGGTCGAGGTTGCAGTACCATCAGTTTTGAGCAATGCCCGCGTTGTAGGCGCATGTGGGAGTTGCTCGGGCCGCTTGCTCCAGAGAGCAAAATAAGAGGATAGCGGATCGACGAGAGTTCCAGCCCCAACCTACCAGATCGGNCAATCGGATTGGCTCTCAGCCAAGGACATTCCCCTTCGCACCGAGTGCAAGAAGCTTTCCCCCTGATATGTCGGCCCTTTTCCCATCATCTCCATTATTAACCCTGTCTCTGTGAAACTTCAGTTGCCACGGTCCATGAGAATGCACCGGGTATTTCATGTTTCCTCCTCAAACCCGTTGTCTCTAGCCCCTTAACCTCCCCAGAACCCTCCACCCCCCCGGCCCATCGACGGGGGCCCCGCCTACACGGTCAATCGCCTTCTGGATGTCCGTCGCCGTGGTAGGGGCTATCAGTACCTGGTTGACTGGGAGGGGTATGGACCAGAGGAGCGGTGCTGGGTGCCCGTCCGAATCATGGATCCGGGCCTCATTACTGCCTACCATCGGCGAACCCCGTTAGACCTGGTGGTTCGCCAAGAGGCTCCCGTTGAGGGGGGGTACTGTTAGATTCCCTGTCTGTCCCTAGTGTGTGTTCCCGGTATTGTCTCCCTTCCGTCTGTGTTGTGTTGTCTGTTTACAGGTTCCGCCCCCGGGTTCTGCCCACTGCCACGCCCGCCTGTCACCAGCTGAGACGCGTTTCGTTCAATCACCAGAGGTGGTTATAGGGACTGTGTTTCCTCTGGTGCGCTGTCAGGTCGTTCGGGTAGTATGAGTCTGAGAAATCCTTGTGTTTCCTATTAGCAGCGCACAGGCTCGGTTGAGTTGCCCTCCCGACGCCGGATCGACAGAGAGCGGTCGAGTTGCCCTCCCGACTCTGGAGTGAGACTTTCCGTTCTACAATCTGTTTGTTTGTTTGTTTGTTTTGTTTTTGAGCATCGGGAAAATAAATCCTGTTTGATTTTTGAAACTGCTGTCTTACGTGCGTTTGGGTCCTCCATAACACTTAGATCGTAACACCTCCACATCTGTCTCTACCAACAACCTCCTCCACATCTGTCTCTACCAACAACCTCCGCCACATCTGTCTCTACCAACAACCTCTTCCACATCTGTCTCTCCCATCAACCTCCTCCACATCTGTCTCTACCAACAACCTCCTCCACATCTGTCTCTACCAACAACCTTCTCCACATCTGTCTCTACCAACAACCTCCTCCACATCATCTGTCTCTACTAACAACCTCCTCCACATCTGTCTCTACCAACAACCTCCTCCACATCATCTGTCTCTACCAACAACCTCCTCCACATCATCTGTCTCTACCAACAACCTCCTCCACATCATCTGTCTCTACTAACAACCTCCTCCACATCTGTCTCTACCAACAACCTCCTCCACATCATCTGTCTCTACCAACAACCTCCTCCACATCTGTCTCTACCAACAACCTCCTCCACATCTGTCTCTACCAACAACCTCCTCCACATCATCTGTCTCTACCAACAACCTCCTCCACATCTGTCTCTACCAACAACCTCCTCCACATCTGTCTCGACCAACCATGTGTGTGTGTGTATCCTCTCAATCATCTGTGTAGATTTGATTAAAGCCTAATATAACACAATAGAAAAGTTGGATACACACTCTGTATTTGAATCGTTTTAACCTGCAGACGTCTCTGAATCTTCGCCCGATACGAGACATGAAGACATTTCCTGGAGCGGCTCTCTGTGTAGACGAGCGTGTCGGCCTTGGATCGCCTCTCGTGTGGCGGGCAAAGTACTTTTCTTTTGAATTGCAATGAAATTCATCCGTTGGACCCGATCGCCAGCGGCTCCAGAGTCAGAGCGGCGTTTAAAAAATTAATCTGTGCGCCCGCTTTACAGTAAAGCGGGTTACCATGGCGACTGTATCCAGCTGCTACAACACTGGTTGAAACTTAACATGACAATGGATTAAATTGGCTGCGGATAAACCCGCTGCCTGTGGTGGAGGCCCGAAGCCCAGACTCCCAGTAAGAGACTCTCAGCAGTAAGAGACTCCCAGTAAGCGACTGGGATCCGAGGAAAAGCATCCTAAAAAAACTCTAACGAACCATCGGTGGAAAGAAATATGACCTCTTGTTTGTCAAGTCTTGTTATTATAGAGCATATAGGGGGGCGGAAGGGGAGGGGGGAGGGGAGGGGTCAACAACCAATGCAACAAATGCAAGTATAAACTATAAATTATTTGCTTTTATCGTTTTGTTTTTATTGTAATTTTAGTTATTTGTATTGCATGGCTTTTATTTCAACTATGTGTTGTAAAGCGTCTTTCAGTATTTTGAAAAGCACTAAAGAAATGTAATTTATTATTATTATTATTATTATTATTATTATTATTATTATAAAGGCAGCAGGCGGGAGGAAAAGAAATTGAAGTGGCTTTTCCTAAAGATATCTTAGGAACCAGGAGCGTTAGAAAACAACGAGCCGGAGCGACGCCGTCACCCTCCACTCTGAACACGGGGACACGGGGAGAAGTTCCTGGGGTCAACTCCAAAAAAAACACGTGCTTCGACGCCTAATTTGGAGGACGAGTTGCTGAGGAATTATGTTCAACAGAACCACAATCTGTGGTCCAGTTGCCGGAAGTTACGGACTCTGATGGGGAAGTGAAGGCACCGTTTTACTGATTTAATCAACATGATGCAAACGTTTATTTTTGAGTTTTTTTTTCTTCTATTGTGTATTTTGAAGAAGGTGAAAGAAAAAAAGATGATTTCACGATGAACATAACTCGTGTTTTAGAACCATGTGACGTTGACTCGCACGCTGGTTCTGAGGCGTGAGCGCACAGGACCAGAGACTAACGGACTAACGGACTAACGGACACAAATAAATGAGCGATTGATATCTCTCTTATTCTGCCTGTTTTGTGATATACATGCCTAAAAGGGGGATAGCTTTCGTGTATCTGGCAACCCTGAGATCAGTCGACCAATGACTGTTCAGGTGGAACGTACGGGAGATGCCATTTAGAAAACTTGTAAGGGGTAAAAAATAGTTTGTGAAAGACCCAGAGAAACGCAAATATCCAACGAAGCAAAATCCCGGACGTTTTTGGAATCCCTGCCGGACGCTTTTTTTTTGTCTCAAAAACAGGACATGTCCGGGGAAAACCGGACGTCTGGTCACCCTAGGTTAAACTGCCGGTCGGATTCTTGAACCGAGCCGAGCCAAACCGCGGTCAGATCTGAATCCTTTCATAAACACAATTCTGTGAATCATCAACTGCAAAGAAACCCTCGTGGGCGGAGCTTCGCTCTCGGTGGCAAATTTCCTTTTACACATTTTTTACGTTTTCTTTTAGACCAACAAATAAAAAACGAAAAAATAAACGTAGCGTTACATCTCGCTGGATTCCAGCCGCCGCCGCTCATCTCCGAGCCGTCCCCCTCGCTCTCCGACATGTGTCCCTGACCCGGAGCGTCCACATTGTCTCCCACTGTCCTCTCTTCCTGCAGCCTCTCATCTCAGAGTGTTGTTTGCCTGCGGCCTTTGTCGCCCCGTTTCATAGCACTTAACCAGTCAACGTGGGGAGTCCTTGGCTTAGGAAGTCCCGAGCCATAAATTTCGCCTCCACAATGAGCGGAGCACAGGGGCTGGTCAGGACCCCCATTTACTTCTCTACCCTGGCTTTTATTCATCCCCTCCCTAAATAACATCGGGCCCTCCTGCGCCGTCCCACCCTGAAATTCCCCGGTCCCCTCTGTCACCCCTCTTCTTTCTCCCAGCGAGCCGATACAACGGGGTTACCGCCGAGCCCTCCGGCCCGCTCATTAAGCGCGGCGCTCTCTCCCACCCCGCTCCGGCCCCCCGTCCCATTCACGCCGCCGTCCTCATTACAACTTTACAGGCCGCCGTCAGCCGTCACCTCATTACACCCCCGGAGCGGCCGGCAAAAAGACGCTCCGAGGCGGTGTGTGGTCACTGGGGGCGCTTTGTCTTTTGCCTGATCTGAAATCATCCCGATGTGGTTTAGGGGGCCTGATGTTTAAGATGAAAGGTTTTTTTGTGTTTTTTTTTCATGTGAGTTAATACTGCAGGTGGGGGAGTGGAGCACACTCGAGGAATAGAGATGTCGCTCTGGCCTCCCTCTCCTCCATCAATGTGGGACTTTTTATAAGCATGTGTAAGTAAGAGAAAAAGGATTTTTAGGCTAAGTCAAGACACATTGCTTTTTTCTTTTGAGGGCGAACATCTTTCTAGGATGCAGGTTTTAGGGGGTATTGAGGGTGGGATGCAGAGGAAGACCTAATGCTCCGCCCGTAAACCAGATGTGGTGTCGCAACTCCAACATGTGTCACTTCACTTTACTTTCATCACATTCCAGAACGCTCTTTCACATTTTTTCACAACTCACAAAGATTTTGGAACTTTATATTTATCCGTGTAACAAAAGATCCTCATGAAGCCCCCATTAAACATTGTGTCTGCTGGTTTTACTCTGATATATACACTTTATTATTTCTCAATGATAATGCAAGCTTGCAGTTTGATGTAAAACATCTGCACTGCATCATCTGAGAGGTTATCGACTCATTTCATGACTCCTGGAGGATTACCTGTCAAACCAAACAAATGATATTATCAAATATAAAATCAGAAAACATAGAGCATAGGAGAAGGACTTTTCTTGATTGATATATATATATATATATATATATATATATATATATATATATATGCATATATATATATTTATATGTAATTATGCATACATATATATATATATATATATATATATATGCATACACGTATACAGTACATATATATATATATATATATATATATATATATATATATATATACATATGCATATCTCTACAGATGGAAAATGAGTGAAAGCGTGCTGCTAGTCCTTTTTACATGTGTGTGTGTGTGTGTGTGTGCGTGTGTGTGTGTGTGTGAGTGTGTGTGTGTGTGTGTGTGTGAGTGTGTGTGTGTGTGAGTGTGTCTCTGTGTGTGTGAGTGTGTGTGTGTCTCTGTGTGTGTGAGTGTTTGTCGCTGTGGTAATGAACCCGCGGCCCTCGGTTTGCCCTCTGAACCCGCGGTGGCCTTGGAAGCAGGAATTCCAGTTAACACATCACAGATCCGTCCTCCTTTCTTCTGGTTTTGTGTTTTCTGGCCACAAAACGCCGGCTGGGTGTGTCGGCCGCAGCCCGACGGCCACCAGAGCCTCTCCCTCCTCCGCTCCGCTGTCCTCTTTCTTCCCTTCCTTTCTCTCGCTCCTGTGTTGGGGCTCCTCTTTCTTGCCTCCTTTTCTGCTTAATTGAGTTGTTTGGCAGGCGGGCTTGTCAGACAGCGCCGTCTATGTGGGGAGTCTGAGGGGCGGGGGGGCGCCCGCCATTGTGCTCCCGGAGACGGGTTAGTTTTTCACCGTTACCGCCGCATGAGCGAACATGGCCCAGATTCGGACGAGGGGGAGCCTGAGGAATATTTTTTTTTTTAAACATCATGAATCTATTTTGATCTAATATTTGTTTATTTAGAAGAAATTCTACGTCCCTCTTCTTGCTCAAAAAGTTTGTATTGGCTCGTAAAAACTCTACGACTTGTGTGCAAATGTTCAACATCAAGATTTCTCAGTCAGTTTCTAAAAAGCGTTTACAAATGAGAAGAAACACGTTCCCCAACTCCACTGTGAACATATATTTAAATTACAGCTCACTGCCACGTTGCCATTCATTCAAAAACGTTCAAGTCTGCACGAATCAGAAGGGCGTCCAGTGCCGCTGCTCGCCATTGCAGCCCCCCCCCCTCCCCCATAAGAAAGCTTGTGTTAAATTAGCAGCACATTTCCCGTATTTAACATCGATTAAACACGGACTTACCTAAAAGTGATGCACAGGCGTCATCTCGCAGTTCCTTTCTTTTCCTTTTTCCAGCCCCTGACCGTGAAGCTTTCTGTGAAAGTCACAAAGTCAGACCATAAAGTCAGAGGCCGGTCCTCCAGAACCTCTTTGGGCTCGGAGGTGCCTCTGAGCTGCTCTGCTCCTCCAGGCCGGAGCAGAGCAGCTTCACCGATCAACATGCTGCTGGAGAACCAGGACCAGGACCGGGACCAGGACCAGGACCAAAACCAGGACCAGGATCGGGAGAACCCCCCCCCCCCCCCCCCCCATATAGAGATAAGAATAGTGCTGCTGGCTTATTTATACAACTGGGAACACATTTTTCCCATGAATATTAGTGTTAACACAGCATCACTCATCGATATATTCATCTCCCTGTAAAGACCGAGCGTTCCAGAAAGCCGGTGAAGGGCACCACTATCACTGCTTCTATTGTTGTGATTGTGTTTTTATTCTTTCCTCTTGTTGTGTGGACTGTTTATTTGGACCGTTTATTTTTATTTATTTTCACTGTAGAAGAAGCACCGTCTTTTCTCCTCCCTCAGGGTCCGTGAACCTGTCCATCTGCTCACACACACACACAAAACAGACAGCCAAGGGCAAAGGGGAGAGGCTTTGTTTGTGTGTGTGTGTGTGTGTGTGTGTGTGTGTGTGTGTGTTTTAAATATGAGGTTTTTGAAGGGTCGGGTGTGCAGTCAGTTTACATGGTACAAGGTCTGGACCAGAGCCACTAGACTTCAGCTCCCTCCCAGAGGCTGCCCCACCTCTCCTTACTTTTTAAATCACACACACACACATACACACACACACACACACACCCTCAGGGCTGCTCTGACAGCTCCTCCCCAACACACACACCCACACACGCCATCACACAGCCGTTCTCTTTCTGCTGACCAGCAGAAACCCTGGACACCTCAACCCAAGGACAGGGTGTGTGTGTGTGTGTGTGTGTGTGTGTGTGTGTGTGTGTGTGTGTGTGTGTGTGAAGAGGGGTTGCTGGGGGCCACAGCTCACTCCTCCTCTCCTCCAGCCTGCCGGAATGCCAAAACCAGCCGGCAGGGTCAAGGCAAGAGTCAAAACACTTCAGAGCAGCGAGGAGAGGCCGAGCGGCGCCGTGCATTCTTTATCGCGAGGTACGTGATTCTGACCCGCCGGACAACAAACCCAAACGACTCCCCTCTGAATCCTGGAGGAGAAGAAAAAAAAGAGAAGAAGAAAGGCTCCGCCATGAGTTAAAAGGTGGAGAACGTGTGTGGGGGGGGCACTTGAACACCGATAAACAGCCAACTTTGTTGGTCTCAAGACTGCTGGAGGTGAACAGAATCTCTACAGGTAAATGCAACAATCACACGATTCTATTACTAATAGATGCTGCAATCGCGATGCACGTATACGACCACTTAGTGCATTGTTATTATTATTATTATTATTATTATAATTAATATTATTATTAAAATTATTATTATTTTTATTATTAAAAATATTATTATTATTATTATTATCATTGTTATTGTTATTAATACTAACATTATTGTTAGTATTAATAATTGTGTTATTATTATTAATATTAAAATAACGCCCTCAACTCAAAGCGTCTTTATTGACATTAAATTGCATGAGGACTGAAAACCAAAGAAGCAGAATCCCTGGACACCTCAACCCAAGGACATTGTTTGTGTGTGTGTGTGTGTGCGTGTGTGTGTATGTGTGTGTGTGTGTGTGTGTGTTTGAGAGCCAGACAGTAGATATGAACCCATATTTCTTCATTTATTTAAGTGTTTTGCTACTCTTGAATAATACTGAGAAAATCAGAGCATAAGATGAAAAAATTAAATAAATTGAAGCTCATGAACAGGATAGTTTTGACGGTGTTTCGGGACTTTATAGTTTGACCTTTATTCGGCAAGGAGGTCGTAATTCGATCCCAGCGCTCTTTAACGGGAGAGACCGTTTTGTGTCGGTGTCGGCGGCCCCGGTGGACAAGCGAACATTTCATTCCATTTTTCTCAGTAGGAACTCCACGGCAGGATGACCTCATCTCAAAGATGACCTCATCTCAAAGATGACCTCATCTCAAAGAAGATGCCCAAATGACTCTAACAGCGCGATGAGGTTGTGGAAGTTTTGCAGCGGTATGTGAGAAGGCGATTCGTACTTTTGCTCCTCAAACAGAAAGAAACGTTGGCTTTGTGCATTTCAACCATCAGACAGGTTGAACGTTCTCTCATCCAAAAACATGTCGCATGAAAAGGTTGCGCAACCAAACAACTTGGTTGAGGTTAGAAAATATCAACAATTTAATAAAAATGCTGTATGTGAAAGTAAATATTTGCTGCATGTGAGGTTTAACAGTTGGATGGAGACTCGTTTGTATCAGCGTTATATTTGGGACTTTTATTCTGAACATGTGAAGGCCACGGCTAACGGGTCCTGAGGGCGTGTTTGCGTTGGTGTGTGCGTGTTGTCGGGCAGCTTAGAGTCCTCTGTTGGGAAGGGCACGGCCCAGTCCTCCTGTGTGCAGGTGTCACGGCTGGACCTCTTCATTTGCATACATTTGCATGCCGTCAAACGGAGCCGCCGCTGACAGCTTCCAGAGCCGACCGTCTTCCTGGACCCCGGCCCAATCCTGTCGGCATGGTTACGCAGCTACACAGTTAAAGTGCGACCGCGGCGGGCTCGCGGCCAGGAACGACCGGCCTCGATGAGAGCTTCGAGGAGCGGACTGGCACCAACGACCTCCAAATGTCACTAAGTGAGGGCGAGGAGGACGGGAGCTTGTGTGGGTCGGCGCGCGCCGGTACGGACGCAGTTTGGGTCTCTTTCGACTGAAGAACCAGAACTTTAAAGCCCCACTATGTAGTTTTTCTCTTGTAGCGCCCCCTTCAGGTATTTAACGTTTACTTCAGTGTCGTAAATACCCAGTTACGATAGATCAGGTGTCGTGAACCTCTGGCTCGCGAGCCATATATGGCTCTTTTGAGTTTGAGTTAAAAATAAAAAAATCTCCGCCCGCCCCCCTGTAACTTTTTTCTCTCCTCCAAATTACAGCAGCAGTAATGTCAGGTCCCTTTCTTAAAGACGTCTTTGTTCTTTTATTAAACTAAACGTCTGTTATTGATCGTCTCCACAGCAGCATGTCTCTCTGTCTCTACGCGTCGCGTAGCGGAGCAAATAAAAAGTCACCTGTGAGCGTGGACTGGCCTATGTGACGTTGGTAATCACTGACACAAAGCGGCTACAAAATCTCACATAGTCGGGTTTTTAGCCCACAGACCCCCGATGGCGATGGCGGAGGCGCAAATCACTATATTAAAAATCATTGCGGCACCATTTTTTTCAGGCTGTTATTTTAAGGTAGGAATTGTTACATAGTGTTGCTTTAACTCATGAAAACTATTATTGTGTCTCCACTTTTCATGGAAAGTATGTGAAGAGTAGCTGCACAAAGTGTGGTTCTATCTATAAACTAAAGTGCATAAGATTTACTTTTATGAAACACATCAATGGATGTTAATACTGACATTTCTTACCAGATTGATCACAATCGGCCTTGTGTGGCTGAAAAAGCCGTCTGTCTTGAATCAGAAGCCAATTCTGAGATGGAGTCGAGCGTTTGGGACGAATCTACGCCCTGTGATCCTGTGAGAGCATCGACGAAGCGCTACGTTGTGTCATGATGCCCGTTAAGCACCTTGCTAGTTAGCTAACTAGTATTAGCTTAACGATTCCACCATGTTTGAATTTTTACATGAAATAAGCCTATCAGCGTGCTGCGGTCCGGTCACATACATTACCATTCAAAAGTGTGTGGTCACCTAGAAATGTCCTGGAGATAACATTAAATTAATCATAAATACACTCTATACATAGTTAATGTGGTAAATGACTATTCTCTGGTGTTTAATGAAGTCTCTCCAGAGGTGTGTAGAGGCCCATCTCCAGTGTTCTAATGGTACATTGTGTTATCGCCTTAAGAGACTAGAGGAGGGGTAGAAAACCCTTAAAAACCCTTTTGATGTGAGCGCAGCTGAAAACAGTTACGCTGGTGAGAGAAGCTATAAAACTGGCCTTCCTTTGAGCGAAAAGTTTGGAGAACTCAATTCCATCCATCCATCCATTTCCAAACGCTTTATCCGGGGTCGGGTCGCGGGGGCAGCAGACCCAGCAGGTTGACCCAGACTTCCCACTCGCCCGCAACATTTTCCAGCTCATTCTGGGGGATCCCGAGGCGTTCCCAGGCCAGCCGGGAGATGTAATCCCTCCAGCGTGTCCCTGGTCTTCCCCGGGGTCTCCTCCCAGTTGGACGTGCCTGGAAAACCTCTAATGGGAGGCGTCCAGGAGGCATCCGAATCAGATGCCCGAACCACCTCAGCTTCACACTCGGCAGCAAAACGCCCCAATGAATAATATTAATATTTCAAATTAAAATCATTATTTGTAATCTTGACTGTATGTTATATTCATTTTCTATTCATTTGATAAATAAAACTGAGTTCACAAGAAATCGTCTAGGTGATCGACCCCAAACTTTTGAAAGCAAACTTTCAGCATGACTATTTTTCTAAAATAGCCCCCGTCACTTTGTTACTAGAGTGTACGCCTACTGGAGCCCTAGAGGCCTCTGTGTGTATTACAACTGTCTTCTTCTGGAACGTGACCAATGTTTTCCACTAAAACACTGCTTTTCTACAAAACAACTTCTCTGGTAAAACACCCACTTTCTCCCCTGTGTCCATCCTGCAAAACTTAAAAATAAAAAAGAGAAAACACTGAAGGTGAGTCCACCATGCACCCCCCCCCCCCGCACACACACACACCCCTGAAATTGACTGCCCTTTACCCCCCTCCTCCCTCGTCCTTCTGTCTCCATCCATTCTGCTTCTTGGCAGTAGCGCCGAGACCTTTCACAACGACTTGTTTGGCCCCAGATTTCTGGACGTTCGGCGCCAGGAGACGCAGAAGCCAAAGAGTGGAAACGGGCTTTCTCCTCGGCTCCTCCGGCCCTCTCGCCCCGGCCTCCTCGGCGGGTGTTTGTCATCCCCCGCTGAGCCAAACAGACGTGTGTTTACCAGTTTACTGTAGCTGGCCGGGGAGGCTTGTCGGCGTGCCGGCCAGCGCTTTGTCTCTCACACTGTGAAACACAACAGCAGTGAGACTTCTCCCTGACAGCATGCTAATCGTCTGATTTAACTCTCCCATGTTTAATCATGAGGGGAAACGAAGGGAGAGAGAGAGAGAGAGAGAGAGAGAGAGAGAGGGAGATTATGATAATTGTTTCAAAGTTCTTTTGTGTTGGATCCCATCTGTACACTTTGAGAATGAGGTGTCACTTTCGACATGACCGTTTTCCTTTTTTTGCCGCAAACAACAAAAAGACGACTGGAAATGTTTCATTTTGTATCTCTGAACCTTCAGGGCTCCAGACTGCGACCAAATGGTCGCATTTTGCGCCTAAAATTAGACACAGTGCGAGTAAATTTGTCATCCACTCGCGGATGCGCGACCAGTAAATTAGCAGATTTTTTTTGTTATTAAATATTTTTGTTGCTGACAAACTTCCGCCCACTATAGTTAATGGTAATGCCTGCATGACTGGTCTGCTAACCGACATTAACTCCAGAAGAAGAAGAAAGGAGACGAAAACGGAAGAAGAAGAAGGCTGGCCTGTGTGTGACCACGGTTATAGGCTGATGTGTGAGAAGAGGCGGGTCTTGGGGGTTATCGCGCGAATCCAAAGAGTCTAATAGCGGTGTCTCTGTAAACAACGGACCACGGGAAGCGGACTGTCAGTTCGTACTTTCTTCCTAAACCTCATGATAGAGAAGACAAATCCCCAGAATGAGTCCGACTCAGATCGTGAGGAAACGGTCGTGGCGATTGAGCGGCTGCGCGAGTTCACCTGGCTCAGGTGTACAGTCTGCTGTCAATTCCAACAACATGCGGGGAACACACGATTAAAACACGACACGCTGATCAGACACAACGCCGGGCTGAAACATAAAATGTGCCGCGACCTGTGCGATGAGAGCGCAGCTCCGAGCCTCCAGGGCTCTCAAGTCTCACGCATTGAGCGTGAGACTCACGCACTTCGGTCTTAACTCTATTTAATGTTTTAATGTGCCGCAGCGACAACATGAGCCGCGCTGATGTTCACGGTAAACGCATTGCATCTGGAGCGCGGAGGGGTTTGATAAAGTTAGCGGAAGGATTTACGTGACACATCAGGTTTTAGCAAAGTTAGCGGAAAGAACCACGTGAAACAACATCCGTTTTTCAAAATAAGATGTCGACAAATCATACACTAACATATACAAGTTAACAATTAACTGATTTTGTATCTTTATAGATCGTTTCTGAGATTTAGCTTAAATTATGCTAACATTAAAACAATTTTACTGTACAAATGAAGAGTTTATTAAAAAAAGTCAGACTTTTGTATGTTAAAAAAAGTTCTTTAAATGGATTTCCCCAAGAGTTCCAGGAAATGAATAACGCAGACGTGTTCCATACATATCTGAAATTCCCTACAATAGCAATCAATCAATTTTAATGTATCAATTAGTCCTACATTTTTAAAGACATCTGTAATTTCTTTAATGTTAGAGGTGCTTTAGATGTGTATTTCCTCATAGTCCTAGGCAATAATGCCACACAATAAATAGAATGCTTCAATCAACACCGTGATCGGTATTATCGGTGATCGGTATTATCGGTGATCGGCAGCAGTGATTTCAGTGATCGGCACCAAAAAACCTAATCTGTGCATCTCTACTTATCAGCCAATCAAAAAAAAGAGCTACACAATAGCCAATCAGAAAAACCCTGTCTCTGTTGCGGCTGATATCCTAAAGTTTCGTTCTGCTGCTGGGGCGGGCGGGGGGTGCTGATGATGATGATGGATATCGATTTATAGTGTGCGCCCCTAAATTTTCTGCTTGCGCCCCTAAAATTTTAAGTTAGGGGCCACTGTGCTCCTAGTAAAAAAAGTTAGTCTGGAGCCCTGACCTTGAATGTGTGACTTTGATGTAAATCTGACAGGATTTAAGAAACAAGGTGTCGCGATCAAGCCAGTCAAGCTGCATTTGCATGTGGACGTTTTGTTTTAGTAATCACAATGGTGAGTCAGATTTAAGCTGTTTTCAGTCGACTAGATGACACTCAAGAAAAAGCGCCGACAAGATGGCGAGGTAAAGAGCGTGTGCAAGAGAAAACCAGTGAAGGATGTGAAGATCAATGGGGATGTGATCAGAACATGGAATAAAATATTTGGTGTGAGGCCTTGCTGGAGTTATGCAAAGTTGCTATTTTCTAATCACTTCTTCGATGGCAGGCTTTCTTCATTGGATGATCAACCTTGGACTACAAAAGGAAACACTTGGAGTAGAAGAGGAACTGAGACTGGGCTCTTGGCACGTGATGGACATCAGGCTCCGGATGCCGTGAGTTGAGTTGAACAATATTTAATGTCAAGAAGTGTAAACACACAGTCCAGGCTCAGGGTCGTGGTTGCCGTGGTGATTCGGCTCAACAGGAAGCAGCCTGAAGGACCCGGTCCAGACAAAGAGAACCATGTTCCCCCTCCAGAGTCTTAGTCCCAGAATCAGCCAATCAGCTCCTCTCTAAGGGAGTTCAGCCTCTGATACCTTCCTGTGGGATAGAAGTCTGCTATCAACATGGAGAGGTCAAAGGTCACGACCCCCGGGTCAAAACAACTCTTCCGGTCAAGTCGCTAAACAAGTATTTTCACAATAAAAGTCCCGTCTGTTATTGTCTCATTAAAGTCCCTTCATGGGCTTCAACCGGCTTCGACATTCTTGGCCTAAGTTAATATGAAATATATCTGAAATTTAATATAGATTAAAGAAAAAATAACAAAGAACATTTTTTATAATAAACAATATATATACATATCGACATAGCGGTGCCGCGGCGTGGGGGTCCGGTGGGGGTCCGGTGGGTTCTGGTGGGGGTCCGGTGGGGGTCCGGTAGGGGTCCGGTAGGGGTCCGGTAGGGGTCCGGTGGGTTCTGGTGCTCAGAACATGTGAGGTTCACAGACTCCTCGGCGTGACGGCCGCCACAACAATCCGCTCCCTCTGCGCCATGGACAATGGCGTGACTGTTCAACCACAGACGTACAAGTGTCCCGGCCATCTGTCTGCATAGCCCCACAGTACAAACATTGTGCTACACACACACACACACACTGTTACCCCCCCCCCCCCAAAAGCCTACAGCCAGCCCACTGTCATACATGTAACTCATGCGGTGCATCCGACCAAGGCATTTACATATCAATAACTTTTTTACTTTGTCTTTAAATTAGGTTAAATTATTTTAAATAATTATAAGGGTGATGATTTTTTTCTCCATTTGATTAAACAACAATAATGTTGATGCTCAGTTAGTCGCTTTGAATCATTTCATTTTACTATTTCTTATACATTTGAATAGCTTTTCAAATGTAAGAATCCCCATTTTATATTATTGCAATTTTAATATATTTAGCATTTTTTTAATTAAAATGTCATCTTGGTCACATGTTTTGGTGTAACTTGTTCCTTAAGCGCTTAAAGACACACACAAAGCTGGATGATCAAAAAAATAACACCGTTTTGTCATTTTCGGGGAGAGTGTAGTGAAGGCTTAATGGTTTGAACAATGACATGGCGAAGTGGGACTAAAAGCACTGTCAGGGGGCATCCCTGTGCTCTCCTACTGACACACACACACACACACACACTCACACACACATGTGCACACAGGGCTTTAAATCTAAAGAGACTATATTTGGAGTGGAGACAAAGGGTGTGTGTGTTTGTGGCTGCGTGCGCGTACCAGCAGAATAAGATCGGGTCACCATACAGTCTCGGTGACAGTTGAGTATTGAAAGGCTGCAGCAGAAGAGTGATGCCTCTGTGTGTGTGTGTGTGTGTGTGTGTGTGTGTGTGTGTGTGTGTGTGTGTGTGAGTGTGTCTGAGAGAGAGAGGGAGAAAGAAAAAAACACAGAAAGAGATCAAGAATAAAGAAAGAAAGTCTGCAGCCTTCAGACAGATTCTCCTTCTGAGTCAATACAGTGTGTGTGTGTGTGTGTGTGTGTGTGTGTGTGTGTGTGTGTGTCTGTGTGTGTGTCTGTTTGTGTGTTTTAAATACGATTCTTAAATAAAAAGTAACAAAAACATGACCTAACCACACCAGTGGTCGACGTGTACCTCTCCAGAAATAGCCGGTATGTGTCCTGTGTGTTTTTGAAGGCCTCTGATTGGTCGGTGAGTGTTTCTCAGCCGGCGGTGGCGATGGTGGAGACGTCGATACGGACTCGTCATCTTCTCCTTCTTCAGGAACAAGTGATTCTAATTCTATTCAGCTATATTTCTGCTGTGTTTTTGAAGGCTATTTATTCCACAAACAAAAGGAGTTCCACCAGGTTCACTCTGCTCTGGAGTGTGTGAATCAGTTCATCATGTTCAGGGGTCACATAACTTCTCCCTTCTCTGATGGGGGTCAGTGTGACGATAACAGGGAGCCTAAATGTAAATGTGTTGAAAGCCACATCACCAAATATGAATAACCCTTTCTGGGATCTTCACAGGAAAAAAGTGAGGAAATGAATAACACTATATTAAATAAATAATAACCAAAGAACTAATAACTAATTCTGTTCTATTTGACAGCGGCTCGGCTATGATTTGTGTGGCCAGACTGAAAAATAAATCATAATGCATCTCTGGTGTTGTTCAGGGGGCCGAATGCGGAGGCCGTATCCGGCCACTGCTCAAGTCACTTAGAAAACTCAGTTTACCGTAAGTTGATTGCACAGATGGACTATTTGGTCCATCTGCATTTGAAACGGTTGATGCTAATATTAACACACAACTGGATACTGTAACCGAGAGACAGAGCGCCGGGCTGAAGGCGGAGCGGATCCTCTGATCAGAGACGAGGTATTTATTTACAACACGTATATTGTGTAGTTAGTGGCAACAAATAACTTCTTTAGAAGGAAAACATTCCACGTGTCTTTATTGCGTGTATTTAAATATTATGATTAATCATTAGAAATAAAAGAAAATACATGTTCTTCCGGTCATTTAGAGCGACCCGGTTGTACAAGTGGGCGGGGCCTCGGCCCGTTAGGCCCCGCCCACTGCAACAAGGCCGTTTGGTATTAATCACGATTTGTTTTGTCTTACTTTTACATCTCCCGGTCGACGAGAGAACGGCTCGGCGGCATCGCGTCCGGTCCAAAAAGCCACCGTTGCGATACGGCCGCCGTCCACCGGGGGCAGCAGCGAGCGCGACGCTGCCGAGGAGCGCGACGCTGCCGAGGAGCGCGACGCTGCCGAGGAGCGCGACGCTGCCGAGGAGCGCGACGCTGCCGAGGAGCGCTCGGCGAAAGAAGTCCCGCGGCCATCTTTGACATAGTGTTGTCGGTGGAGACGCGCTCGAACATTTAATTAAAATGCTCGACGCGAGCCGTCGGCTGTATACGGGATAAGAAGAAAAAAAACATCTACATTTTAAAGCATACCTTCTGAGGCTTTTGTGTACGTCCATTGAAGTAACGCGTGAATTCAAATGAGATTCTTCACAGAGAAACCGTCTCCACGCAGTTTTTTTGTGTGTGTGACTATAGCCAACAGAGGCTGGTTTTGTACGCGTGTGTTTTGTCCTTATTCACTGCGTCGCACAAAGACAACGCAGCCGGGGAGACGAAACACACACCTGCATCCCAACCCACAGAGGAGACACTCATGTGACGGCCTGAATGGTGTCACTTCTTTCTCTCTGCATCTTTCTTTGCTTTCTTTCTTCGTTCCCGTCTTTCTACGAGCGACAGGCTGAGCTCTATAATCCGCGTACCATCGGCATACTGTATACAGAGACGGCCCTGTGTTCGGCGTGAGGGACAGTTGGTGTTGGCGGTGTAAATCACAGCGAGTGCTGCCCCAGTGAAGGAAGCAGAGGCACATTCACTGTCTAGCAGATGGCTTGAGCGCGGCTGAAAACCTTCTATTCTCACACTCAGACGGCTCAAGGAGCTGCGACCGCGTCAGTGCTCGTTTGTTTGGGGGCGGGAGTGACGGCGAACATGTTGTCGTTGGGAACACTAACTCGAGTTAGTGTGAGATGAAACATAAATATACTCTTTGGTAGTTTTAGCGAATTACAACGAAAACAAAAAGGTATTAAAGAATTGCATGTGCATATCTGAGAGTCATTTTTCATTTGTCACTGGCCGAATGTGTACGACACACTGTTTCGATATTTTGTTTGCAACCGCATGAATGGAATTGAATAATCGAAGCTGCAACACACAAACACGTCTTTTTTAATCATAAAATGACCAAATCCAAGCAAACTGCCCTGCAACAGGTTCAATTCAGTTTATTTGTATAGCCCATTTTCACAAATTATAAATTAGTCTCAGAGAGCTTTACAATCTGTACACATAGACATCCCTGACCTTTGACCTCACATCGGATCAGGAACAACTCCCAAACGACCCTTCAGGGGGAAAAGGTCAGACCCCTTGAGGAGAGAACAGAGGAGGATCCTCTCCAGGATGGACAGGTGTCATAGATGTCATGTGACCAGAAGGAATCATTTTAAAACGTTGATCATCTTCCAGTGTGATGGCCGAACCCCTCGATGAGGTCGGTTCGTTTCGCGGTGGTTTCCTCGTCTTGCGGCTGCGTGGCGGTTCAGCATCGTTGTCACATCTCAAACCCCGCCACAGAAAGACACAGCAACGGGCCGTCACCAAGTTCAGATTACACTTCGTCCATTTAACCACGGAACTGATCGCATCCCCGTCGGCCTCGGCCGATATCTCTGGGCATCGTTATTTGATTTTTTAAATAAAATTTCAGATTTTTGGGAGGAATTTTTTAAATAAAATTTCTGAAATTTTTGAAATGTTTGAAATGTCTCCACTGTGGGACGAATAAAGGAATATCATATCATATATCAAAATGCTGACATTGTAAAAAAAAATACCATGTGGCCGTTATCGTCTCCCTGCTAAACATTCGCGTGTCAACATTGTCATTGAGACCATGTTAGCATGTTAGCATGTTAGCACGCAGGTGTAACCTGTGGCTCAATTTCCATATTTGTTTACCAAAGTCTATGGATGTCGTCTCCAGGTTCGGCGATGGAGCTCAATTAGTGTGGAAAAAACACAAAATCAAATAGTTGAATTTTAAGTGTTTTTACTGAACATAAAGCAAGTACACATATTTATAAAGAAAAAATAAACGTTGTCTTAGTGGGCAGTCGCCGTGTCCATCCAACTTGTGGGTAAGCTCGCCATCTTCATTTGATACAAATTTGTATCGGCTCAAAAACCTGACCTGCACAAAAGGTCACATAAATTCACAGTTAATTCAAAACACAAAAAAGGTTAATAGCAGAAACCAAAAGCACTGACATAGTCAGGGAAATACAAAGTAAGAAAAACATGTAATATAACAAAATGGGGGTCTAACATTTACACAGAATATACACATTGCATAGTCCAGAACACAAAATTCACTTAAAAGTAATCAAGGTACACTCAGCGCTGTCCTAAACCAAACAGGAAGTGACCTCCCTTGACCCGGACTCGGGTCCTGGATTGGCCCAATTAAAAGATCTTCCTCCCTGAGCCAATCAGTGGGTCACACAGGTGTCAGTGCGGATCACACAGGAAACGGCCGACTGCAGTGGTTCAGGAGAAAGAATAACACCTTTTTATAACAGACTTTTGACTCAATTCTGAACCCCCCCCCCCCCCCATACTATGCAAATATATCTGTTTGCCCTTTTCTGGTAATTAAGAAACTAAATCAGACAAACACATGGAACCGAAAAGCACGACCCCCGTTTCAGAAGAACCTGAACCCCGACATCCAAGACGCAGCGAGCTCCGTGTGATCGCCTCGGCTCGGCGGCGGCCGGTCGGCGCTCGTTCCGTAAAAGACGGCACAAAACCGCAGAGACCCGCGTCTGGATATTGTTTCCCAATTAGCCGGAACGACGGTCATTTCTGCAGAGACTGTTGCCAACATCTGAAACAACAGCCAGTGTATTTAGCAATTAGCCGCAGTGTGTGGCCCGATGGGGGTGGGAGTGTCCTGGCAGAGAGAGAAAACATCAGGGACGGACCTGGAGACGGAGCCGGGTAGAGACGACTAATTTCCCTCAGGAGGACTCAGATGCACAGGCGACCGCAAAAAACGCATGAATACAAAATGCACACGCACACACAGACATATGCACACAGACTTGCATTCAGACACACACACACATCACACATCTTTGATAACACCTCAGGGGAGTTCAGGGTTGGAGCTGGTATAGCTGCAGACTGAGTGTTGACCAGTGTGTTGTCTCTAATGAGGAGGTGCCAGTGCCACCAGTTAATTTAGCAGAAGACAATCTCACCCTGACTCACACTGACATTTATAGGCAATTAGGACCTGCCTGAAAAAAATGTGTGTGTGTGTGTGTGTGTGTTTGTTAAGTTTTTGATCCAAACTGACAGCACAGCCCTCTCGCTAATTTTGTTTGCATACAGATAATAGGGGTGACAAACATTTTAATCACATTCAATTCAGTTGATTTTAAGTGCCCATAACTGTCAGGTTCTTGGAGGGAGGCTAAGGCGCAGAGAAACCGGCAGGACTCGATGTGAATAACAAAAAACACTTTACTGAGGCCAAAAAGTTTACAAAAAAACAACAAGGTCCAACAAGGGACAGGCAGAGAATCGGGGGTCATGAATATCCAGGGCACAGGGACGACAGAACCAAAGACAACAACTACAGACAACAATCCAACAGGAGGCAATGGAAAGACTGACACAATATATAGGGAGGAAACACAGGTGTACGACATCAGACAGTAACGAGACAAGAGTGTCTGAGGGCAGGTGAAGGGAATGAAACAATCAAGACAGAGGAGACACAGAGGAGACATAGGAGACACAGAACACAGGAAACACAGGAGACACAGAACAGGGCGTTACAGTAACGGGTACAAAGTCTCTCTGGGGTCATTGTTACGCATTCAGCTCGTGTTTGATGACTGTGTGAAGATTAAACCTGGGTCGTTTCATTCGTTGAGGTCAGACCTTTTGAGCGTCAGGTTGCTGCCTCCAAAAGATTTGATAATATTGTCAACGGCCATGAAAAGAATAATGTTTTTAGCGAAAACATGTTCTCTAAATATGTCTATGAATAAAATATTTACCCCCCCCCTTTAAAAACATTCAGAAGATACTAAATGAAACTGGAGGCTGCTTTAAGTGCTATACTAAAATGGAGAATTAAACTACAGACAAACAATATGTAGTTTAAAAATACTTTTGAAACATTTCAAATTGGTACATTGGGTGAACAAACATCACGAATAGATAACACCATGAAATATTCCCATTGATTACTGGGATTATTGAATGCTAACTTTTGCTGAATTTAGGAGAAATCTACAGACGCAAATAGACTAATAAAAATGTGAATTCTGGAAAGATTTCATTCTACCGGAAAAAATGAAAAATACACATAAACGTAAAAAAGTAAAGAAAAGTGAAATAGCCCCTTTCATTCCACCCCCCCCAAAAAAATACACATAAACGTTATGGAAGTAAAATATCCCCAAATCTCAAAAGTGGCCAGTGCATGAACAACCTGGTGTTGGCCTTTAAGTCTCTTCTCCATCACTTTCACTTTTCACAATCAAAACCGACGTCCACAAAAAGCTAACTTTAAATTATTCGCCGTTCCGAGATCGTGTTTCTCGTTCTCGGAGTCCTCGCGCTCAGTGACGTTTCGGGGTGGGTCGCGTCGGTCTCCTCGGCTGAACTCGTGGATTCTCTCTCGGCCAGTCAAAGGTCAGCGCGCAGTGCTGAGCGTGAGGCGATGGCCTGGAGGCCCGCGTGTGATGTCATGCTGCTTGCATCACACTGTATCTCCTCCAGCTGATGAACGTCAGGCCTGTTTCCCCTGCCAAGCGCATCCCAGCTGCTATGAGGCAACGGAGTCTGCCAGGCACAATACGGCGTGTCAGCCCTCAACAATGGAGGACTTGTGCTCCCTGGATGGCATCATTGTCACCGCTTTTTTGTTGCTTTCTTTCTTTTTTGGGGGAGGGAAGGCTTTGTGAGTTGTTGTTGTTGTTGTTGTTGTTGTTGTTGTTGTTTGTGGATGCTTTTTTAGCTACATGTCTCTCTAGGTTTGCCAGTTATTAACCCTTGCATTGTTGGCATGGAGACAAAGGAGGCGGTGAGCGGTGACGCACGGCTCGTATGCAGACTGGATGTGGGTCATGGGAAGAGAAGCGGGTAGCATGGTGCCGTGGGATCTATACTTTTAGGTTTTAAGGACACCAAACCAGGTCAGACAGTCAGGAGAAACCAGCGCTGGAGACTTGAGGTGGACTTATCACGTGGCGTTTGAAAGACAGAAATGACTCAATCGGCTCTCACAAGTGAAAAGTTAAATTAAAAAGCAGTGTTATTATGTTAAACATTTGTTACATTTGAGCATTTCCAGTTATCCTTGCCGGCAATAGCCACTGTTCTGTACTTGAAAGCTACTACCAGTAGCTTTTAATAAGGGATGGATTTGGCGGCCCCTGTGGAAAAACGCGGTATTGTTTCCAAGTACCATGGTGCCTCTAGCTAGTCGATGGTGGAGGCCTCACTGGAGTCTGAGCTGTCTGGAGGGTCTCTTCTCTAAAATAAATCATCAAAACTTAAGAAACAAATGTCTCTTGACTTCTACTCGTATAAGGTGAACGATAAATCGTTATCTCTCTTTGTGTTGCTACTTTCTCTGGACACATCAAAGTACTGCTATTGATACTGAATACTGTGTGTCACAGCATTTGAAGAGTAATCTGTTATACATTTATATATTACAGTTAATTGGTGAAGAGTTAAATATTGATTCATGTGATGCGTGAGGTTCAGGGTTAAAGTTTAAGCCTGAAGACTCAGACAGTCAGACATGTGAAAATGGATACCAACTAAAATCTCAGAGTAATTTAGTTGTAACGGTTTGATTACCGACAAAATCCACGTTTCATTGGAACGACAAGGTGTGAATCATGTCTTCATAATGTTTTCTTCTTCTTCTTCTTCTTCTTCTTCTTCTTCTTCTTCTTCTTCTTCTTCTTCTTCTTCTTCTTCTTCTTCTTCTTCTTCTTCTTCTTCTTCTTCTTCTTCTTGTTCATATTGTACTTCTTGTACTTCTAATTCTTGTACTTCTTCTTCTTCTCCTTTTTTGTTCTACTGTTCTTCTTGTACTTCTTGTTCTCCTTTTTTCTTCTTGTTCTTGTACTTCTGCTTCTTCTCCTCCTCCTTTTTTCTTCTTTTTTTCTCCTTGTTGTACTTCTTCTCCTCCTCCTTCTTCTCCTTCTTCTTTTGTTCTCCTTTTTTCTTGTTCTTATTGTACTTCTTCTTCCTCTTCTTCTTCTTCTTCTTCTTCTTCTTCTTCTTCTTCTTCTTCTTCTTCTTCTTCTTCTTCTTCTTCTTCTTCTTCTTCTTCTTCTGTCCTTCCTCCATGTTTCAACCTCACACTTTTTGTTGTCACAAAGTAACTCCTGCTCCTCCTCCTCCTCCTCCTCCTCCTCCTCCTCCTCCTCCTCCTCCTCCTCGTCCTCCTCCTCCTCCTCCTCCCTCAGTGTAGAGTTAAAGTCATAATCCCCCTCCTTCCCCGCCTCCCTCCCTCCCTCCCTCCCCCCGCTCCATCTCTCCAGGTCCCCCCTGAGCTTTGCCCGTCCTCATTAGCAACTATTTTTCCCATGTTTGTTAATTGTGTCCTGCTTTCTGCACCACCTGCCCCTCCCTCGCCTCTTCTCTTTTCCTTCTCCTCCTCCTCCTCTTCCTCCTCCCCCCTCTCTCTCTCTCTCTCTCTCTCTCTCTCTCTCTCGCCCCCGCTCATCTGTGCTCTCTAACAGCCACTAATTGTCATCATAAGGATGCGTCCGCTGTCACAACTGGAGAACAGACTGCAGACCGACAGTGTGCAGGCTGCCTCCTGCGGCCCCTGGAGGCCTCCGCCCGGCGTCTGGGGGGCACACCTCCCTCCGCAAGTGTAGCTAATGAAGACGGGATGAGCATTTTTACCTGAGGAGGAGGAGAGGCAGTGAACTCAACACAGGGACACTGGGAACTAAGCGGGGACACAGCGGTTAACCAGCCGACTGGTTAGAATACACAACACTATGAACAGAGGATAGCTGCCTCTCTGGATGATGTCATCACCCAGACTCTTAGCTCAACTCAAGTCATGTGTCATGTCTATTTTTCACATTTGATGTCTTTGTTCCACATTAAATACAGTTATCATTGTCTGTGTGTGTGAGGAGTGACGTGATGTGATTGTTCTTGTGCGTCATCTCGTACACATTGGCCCAAAGTTCTTATTTTGTTTCGTGGGAATATCTTTAAAATATATTTATAGCAAAACAAATTCAGATTTTCAAAATACCATTCATAAAATCCAAGAAAAAGCACTTTTACAGCCATTGAGCTTGAATACCGAGAGTCAAACTTCCCAGTGAGACGGTGGAAAGAGCATTGCAGAGATGCAGAGATGCTGATGTCGTTTCTACGGCCACTGGACTATTTAAATATCACGTTGTGTGAGTTACCTTCAAATGTACAACATCTTTTACCCTTTTTGACCCCAGCATTTAAAACCTCCAGAAAATGATTAGATTAATATTTTTTCCTAAGTTTAAGTGTGAGTTACTTTATGTTTGTTTGTTTGTTGACGACCTAAACATACTTTTAAATAAATACAAACGTTGATATTTCTTATATGTTTTACACAGTGACAAACAGCCTGGGGTCAAATTGACCCCAAAGAACATCGATGCGTACATGTTGTGTTCAGGACATTGAAAACATATCATCATGTGAATGTTATGTTTTCCCAGTTGTCCCCAATAAATTAGGAAAAGTCCTGAAATATGAAAACATTGAATGGGTTCAAATGGACCCCAAAGGTAAGAGGAGGGTGAAGTTCCGTCGTTTTGACTGCAACGCCGTGAATACTGAAGGATGTGAGTAGCATGGATAATAATTACATTACATTACATTACATCACATGTCATTTAGCAGCGATTTTATCCAAAGCGACTTACAATAAGTTCATCAACCAAGAGTACAAACTCAGAACAACAAGAATACAGAAAGTAACATTTCCTCAACATAGTCAAACTACAAAAGTACCATAATAAGAGCTATTTAAGAGCCTCTGAAGTGCTCATCTGTGTTTTAATCCAGATAATAAAACACAATCCGAGTGAAGTGTACAGCAGTTTGAGTGAAGTCGACGGACTTGGCGTTGAGTGAGGATGTTTCTGTTTGTGCGCCTGCATGCATGTTTGTGTCTCCATACATGCACATGTTGGTGTGTGTGTGTGTGTGTGTGTGGGGTGTGTGTGTGTGCAAGTGGGAATTTGCGCTTTGCGGCATGTGTGCCCTCAGCATGGGGCGGTGGGCGGCCAGCTGGAGGCTCAATCTGTTGAGGGGGCGCTCTGCTCAGCGGTGGGAGGTCGGCCGGACCCGCGGCGCCGCCCCGGCCTCGCCTCCTGACCGTGGCGTGCAGCTTGGCAGGCCTGCAGCCAGGGACTGACAGCCCCGCACAGCCCAATGCACCAGAGTCGAGGAGGAGGAGGAGGAGGAGGAGGAGGAGGAGGAGGAGGAGGAGGAGGAGGAGGAGATACAAGAGTGAAGGATGGTGATGGGCTGGAGATGTGGAGGTGGTGGCAACTTTGGGAGGGGGAAGGAGGAAGAGGGGGGGGGTGAGTCCAGGCACACTGCCAACTGCAGAGAGAGCAGCAGTCAGAAAAAGGGGGGAGAGTATAGGAGGTGGCAGGAGAAATAATACTTTTAGGGGAGGAACACAGAGAAAGAAGAAAGGTGGAGGTGAAGAGGGTCTGAATGGACTTTTCTTCTGAATTGGTGAGGCCTTTGTGTATTTTATACAAGTGGTGTAAGTTATCGTCCACCTACGATGGATGTAGATGATGACGTAGGAGGTTTGGTACGCGTGAGTCAACGGACCTGTTCTGAGTGACCTCTCCAACACATCATGACATCATTCGCCCGTCACTCTGGTGGGAGGAGCTATGGTTCCACCTGCACAGAGCAGTAACGAGTTCACCCACGTCGACTGGGACTCTGAGCGGGGATGGAACCACTGGTCCTCTGACTGCAGGACGACGCTGCTCTCCACCCACATCTGTTACACACGTTTCAGGCAAAAAAACACATGTTGACCACCACTAATGGAGCCAAAGAAACCAAAATATCTCTCAGATACCACAGTAAGACACTGAGAGCTTGAGGAACACCGTCGTATAGATTTCTGGAAGAATAGAAGAAAAAAGTGTGAGGATGGGATGCCGCACACTTTAGTTCTGGAAGCTGCTCAGAAACCCCCAACTGTTAATAAACCCACGAAAAGAGGATATAACGTCACACGTCCTCTGAATACCCTCTGAGACACATTTGTAACTTGTGAAAATAGGCGGTACAAATAAACTGAAGTGAACTGAATCAAAGTTTCATGGAGCTGTGATTATTTTATACAGCGACGTCGAGTTTCAGAGCGTTGTCTCACTGTGTGACAGCTACATAGGGGTGACATCACCACCGATGAGCTCGGGGCGTCGGAGGCTCAGGGGAGTCTCGGCCTGCAGAAGCTGCGTGGGTCTTCTCCACAAAACTGTCGGCGTTTCTCAATTCAAAGAACACGACTACAGACTTGTGTTCTTTTGGAGTCCGGTCTTAGGAGTCCAGACTCCGGAGGACGGGAGGACGGTCTTTCTGCGATGGGACCAGCAGCTGACTTGATGACGTCACCACATCAGCTGTTCTTGCTCCTGAGTTTACTCTAATTATTCGCTGTAAATTATTTTTTACAGTCAAATAAACAAAACATCCTAAAATGACATTCCTGACTCAACAACTGTAGCATTTATTACAAGTCAACTTTCAGTACTTTATTTTCTTCTCTGCTATTGTTTCCAGTCGCTGGTGAAATGCATTGTAGGATATATGCTGCCCAGAGTACAAGTCTCTTCTGATGCATCATGGGTAAAGTGGGAGGATCAAGTCACATCCGGGCATTTTGACCGTGCTTTGAGAGAAGCGAACTTTGAATGTGAACATGTACCCGGGCTGAGACTGATGACGTTTCACGAGTCCACGAGGACACAAGTAGAGGAAAGGACACAAGTAGAGGAAAGGACACAAGTACGCTGATTGAGAAACGCTGTGTGATTATCGTAAAGTAGGCGTGTCTGTGGCGGGGGAGACTTGTGGGTACTCGAAGAAACTTCTTTTTTAAGTGATAAATGTTCCGCTTCAGTCCCGCACCGCGTACGTCGTCTGGCTCCCTCGTCTTCAGAGTTTCACGACGTCTCCTCAGAAACAAAGAGGGGACGTGGCGTGCTCTACGTCCGTCTTCTGAACCCCTTCTGCTGGTCAAAACTGAATTTAAATACATGTCAAAGACGGTTATTGTTTGTGTTTGTTTGTGTATTTTATTCAGTCAATCAAAGCAAATACAATAACATATTATTCTATATAATATACAAAATAGAAAGACTGAAAAGGTATAGGTAGAAGCAGAAAATGCTTATAAATTCCTATCCTAAATTAAAATCAAAATAAATCAGAAAATTAATATAAAATAAAGAAGAAACAATATATATTTATATATACTACCACATACATCTTCCATATAAATACGTTTTTTTAATCACATTTATAACTCTCAAGAATTGTTTTATAAATAGTTCACCAGTCTTACATCCCTTTCAACATTATTCCATAATTGGACTCCAACAGAAACACATCTTCTTTTAATAATTTGTTTTGCCTTTTGTACCGTGAACTTACAAACATCGCAAATCATATTTACACTCATGTATTGAAGTTATGTCGAGATGTTAATCATTTATAGCAAAACACAGAGCGCAGGCGGCTGGAGGCATCGCTCCTTCAACCACGACAACAACAACAACAACAATAACAACAACTCAGAAAGAGTGCAACTGAAACCAGAGGGCCGCGTAGAGTTGCCAGACATTTGTTCCACTTGTGTTTTGTTGTTTAAATATATATATATTTTTTTTTTTTCTAATTTCAATAAAAGTGCCTCGCTGTTTTATACTCTGAATGAACATGTAACCCACTTATTGGGCTGCATCCGTCGCCCATCATGCACATTCCTGTCTCTTTAACCTGCGAGCACTATTTAAATTCCTAAATCAGATCACAAATTAAAAATGTATGAAGAATAAACGCCTCCGCCACGTTGAAATCACACGGAGTTGCTATTATAGTGCTCTGAAATACTTTGAGAACGACTGTCGAGGAAAGCCTCTTTCCCCGAGCTGTGTTATAGCATTCTGTTGTGTCGGCATGTGTGTGTGTGTGTGTGTGTGTGTGTGTGTGTGTGTGTGTGTGTGTGTGTGTGTGTGTGTCTTCACCAGGCTGGTCCGCTGCTCTCCCTGACAGTTTGATGCGGGGCACCAGGGTTACATCTGAGGGAGTGTTTTTAGCGGTCACCGGTCTGCAGAGGGGACGCGAGCTGGCACCATCTGGTCATGAGATCCAACGTGTATCTGGCACGGTCTTGGCCAATGTCCATACCTGCTTGTTCTGCACACACACATACGCACACACACACACACACACACACACACACACACACACACACACACACGCACACTTACTGGGGGGTCAAGCTACCCTAAACGACAGGCTGAGAGCAGATGTCCGTCAACCCTCCCAGTCCAGTTAATTAAGCAGAATCACAAACAGCAAGGACAGACATGCATGCTCTACACACACACACACACACACACACACACACACACACACACACACACACACACACACACATGGACAAGCATACTGTAGATGCCCACAGCCGGACAGCCCAACGGCTGTTTGTCCTTACTGCTGAGCCAAAAGGAAGACATGCAAAGTACATACGTGTGTGTGCGTGTGTGTGTGTGTTTTAGATTTCTTTCAATCAAAATCTATACGACCACGGATGACAAAGCGATAGCATCATGAAGTGATCGGTAAACGGTGAGTTCTATAATAAATTAGCCATGTATTTATTTATTATTTTTAATCTAGCAGATTATCTTCGATCGAACGCGACGGTTCAAACGAGTTTAAAGTTGGAACATAGACACGTAGACATGATGTGTCCCTGGCGTTATGGAAACATCATCAACTCTGTGTGTGTGCGTGCGTGCGTGTGCGTGTGTGTGTGTGTGTGTGTGTGTGTGTGTGTGTGTGTGTGTGTTGACTGTGGCATCATATCAGTGCCGCTGAAGGGCCTCAGTGTTTGTCCCTCCATTGTAATCCCAGCAGCCGGTGTGGTGAAGTGAAGGATTGTGCGGGCCAGTGAAGCGTGCTGCTATCAGAGGCTTCAGGCCCGGACATGAAGCTGACATCACCCCATTGCCTCAGTTCAGAGCTGGTGATGCACAGCGGGTCAGTCACTGTAGGCGGCGGCGGGGTGGGGGGGATCCGCCGCAGGGCCGCGTGGATCGGCTGCACCACCGGTTTACAGGCCGGGTTTCACCGAGAGGCCGTCTCAGAACACGGCCTCCTGTCGGATGGAGGACGGTTTGTTTTGGACGCTTGGCACGCGGACCATCATCCGACTTGGGTCCCTGAAATATGATGGAGGCTGGATTTACTTTGCATAAGACACCAGCAGGCATCCAGAGCCACACAGCTGGATTATGTATTCATTCATATTCATTAAGAATAAGATATTTTGAGACAGAGAACTGTTTGCATTCAGAGACTTGAAAGACCTGCAATTTGAATCCCATGAACCCATCGTTTACTTACGTGGACGTCTGCATGGCAGCGACAGATCGGGAGCACTGGCAGGTGATAGAGGCGTGAAACCATGCACAGGTGTGTTGGTCTGTGGCGGATCACGTGAAAAAGAGCTGACATCATCCAGTTCTGTCTCAGGCTCCCTGAGGGCGGCTCAGCCTCAGAGGATACCGCGAAACCACACCTGCACCGACTTATCTGCGCTGCTCTGCAGGACACAAACGAGAGACAGGGACCCACACAGAGGCGGACGTAGAGCTCTGGCGCCCTCTGCTGGCGAATAGATGGGACGTTTCGCAATGACAGTCATGGATTCAGATGAATTGCTACTTCAATCTATACTTGGCTCACTTAAAAATCAAGTTGAATGTATTATTAGTTTCATATCACTCTACATATATATATATATATATATATATATATATATATATATATATATATATATATATTGCTTATCTTACATATTTATATATCTCTTCACACAAAAATTGTCCTGAAGTCCACTACTGTACAATTTTAAATACAAATTATTTAAAACATGTTAAATGTAACTCTTAATAGGTAGGACAATAAAAAAAATGAAGTTGGAAGACACTATTTTCTCTCACTTCTCAGGAGGATATAAACACATGTATTTATACGTGTATATATATATATATATATATATATATATATATATATATATATATATATATATATTTATAAAAAACATTTTCATGTAGGAATGTTTAGTTCCAAAATGACACAAATAAAGTAAATACATGATGTATACAACTATGCTGTAAATTAAACATTAACATTAAATATCAGAGGAAATAAACGGCATTAAACACATATGTATCAACTAGAATGGGCACTCAAACATTACCTTCTGCATTTTCAATGCGAAGGTAATAAATACACGCCGTCCAAAACATTACCTTCTGCATTTTCAATGCGAAGGTAATAACCTAGTTAACCTAGTTAATTAACTAAATGTATGGTGTACATACAGTTATACTGCCATCTAATGGTAGAAAGGTGAACTTTTTACTCTGCATCGTTTGCCCAAGAAACTGCAGAATGAGGTGGAAATATAAATATGATAACACCAACAACTCTGCACAGACACATTACTTTGATTAATCTATATTATTAACAGTGTTGCATTAAACAATGCAACGATTAAGTACCACGTTGATTCTTGCTGTGTACATATATATATATATATATATATATATATATATATATATATATATATATATATATATATATATATATATATATATATATATACATTTACCTGGATATGTTAGCGACAGTATATATTATTTAAATTAATTAATTAATATTCTTCCAACGTTACCCTGCTATATGTTTGCATTCTAGAACACTGCAAATACGAATATATATTACTGGCTTTTATTTTGACTTTCATTTTAAGCACTTCCGTTATTTCCGTATTCCTATTTTGAATGAAACGAAATTCAGATATTTAGCACTAAATATCTTTTCAAAACAATAACGTGCAAACGGTGCAAACCAAAATGAGTGCGGATCTGTGTGAGCCATCAAGTTGAATCAGTATTAGTTCAAATTCATTCAGATTCTCAAAGGAATCAATATTATAATTTAATTAATAAATGTGTCTTTAAAAAGTATATTAAAGATACAATAAATGATAAACAGAGTCCGCCTCCTCTTTGAAGAATATGTGAAAACAGTTTAAATACTGTCCGGTCCTGTGTGGCACACGTCATCATATGACGGGTGTTTACAGTTTTTCTCGATTGCTTTGGCTCAATTCTTGAAACAGAAATTACATTCTCAAAACTCTTAGTGCATTTGGTAAAATAGTCTATATGGTTCAGCACAACTACATAGATCACCTTCAAAAGGTCATATCTCCCCCAAAACATTTAACTCAAGCTTCAAACCCAAATCAGTTTCTCATACAAATCGTCAGTGCCCCCAAAATGAAAACTTCCTTCTCGATTTCTTTGGCTCATTTCTCTCTCGAAAAGAAGGACATTCTCAAAGCTTTAAATACATTTGCCAAAATAACCTGGACAGTTTAGCAAAACACTACGGCACACCTGCAAAAGGTCATATCTCTCCCAAAACATACAACTCATCAGTCGAAACTAAGTCCTTTTCTCATAAAAATAGTCAGTGCCCCCAAAATTAAAAGTCCCTTTGTCATTGTTTAAACACTGCAGGTCAAAATGTTTAGATGTTTTGTCAGTATGGCAGTGGACCATAGAAATATCCCTCATGTGCACCGTTCACTCTTGGCTTAGTCCTTTGACACTGGATGGTTCCTGTAGTAGATGTTTTCTTTCCAGAATACTACGTGTATCAAACAGAAAAAAGATTAATTCAAGAGGAGCCAACCAGGCCTCACATCACATACTGTATTGCACTTACTGTATACTGCTATGGAAATTGTAACAATAATTGTTACAGTAATTGTTACAATAATTGTTACAGTAATTGCAAAACAGAAACAGAAAATGTGTACAGCAAAAAATAGTGTCAAACAAAAAGCACATCAAAAATCAAATGAAGTACAGCCTACACTACTGTAACAAAACATTCAGGAGGAAAGTAAAGCAAAGCTGGAGTTCAAAGCTGGAGTTCATCCTCACTCTCCTGCTCATCCTCGCGCTCACGTCTGTCTGGCCACAGATCTTCGTCTTCCTCGGCCTCTTCCCCTACTCCACCACCACACACCTTTGCTCCTCTTCCTCTTCTTCTTCCTCCTCTTTTTCGAACAGGCAGTTGCCTTTGTTCGTTTACCTGGCCAGGTGCTTCCATGTTCATACTGTAAACTGTACTGAACTTGGTCAAGCCCTATATATTTGATGGAAGCATTTATACTCGTGGATAGCACCTGTCAGCTAACTAACATGACTGTGATTAGTGATCGGATGTGAGAAACTCCCCCTTGATCAGTAAAGTTCTAGTTGCGCCTGAAAATGAAGCCGATGATCCAAGAGATCCACATTACAGTATATACCATGATGTGTTTCATGGTATTATGTGCCTGAACCATTTAGACGGAGGAGCGAACTATTGTGCAGGTGATGACGTAAACAAGGAAATGATGCCAATATGTTTTGCAGAGAACAACCATTTGACTGAGAAGCGACATTCAGTTTAGACCAGCAAGATGTATTCAATTGGTAATGTGGCTAACTGAAGGCAATTGTACCTAACCGTTTGCACAGATGTGCTAAATCATTTGAAATGTGTGCAAACTGTCGGCAATTGTACTAAAACAATTGCAATTTGATTAAAGGAATGATAAATTCCAATCTGTTGTGAACAAGTGCCCAATGGTTTGGAGGTTTGCACGAGTTGTTTTGAGAATGTCATTTCTGTTTCAATAATTGAGCCAAATCAATCGAGAAGAACTGTAATGTCTGAGGTCGGACTTCGCGAGCGCGCATGCGCAAGCGTAACCTGTTAACGCCCTAACCGTAACGTAAATATGTACTTTTACGTACTTTTGTAATATGTGAAGTTCTCCACGCTTGTGACTTGTTTTGGCAAAACTAGAAGATCATGAGTCAAAAAATCGGAATTACGAGATTTATTTTCATAAACATTATTTTTTCTTATTCTCTTTTTCGCCATAATTGACTTGTTTGGGACCAAACAATGTTTCTACAATATTAATTATACTTTCAAACTCATTAAAATGAAGAGAGGAAACAAAAGTCTGTCATTACCACACATGTCCAGTAGAGAGCTCTCTTGTAAATAGAGTAGGAGGCTGACCAACCTCTCCACATTGAAGAAATATCCTCAAAAAGAAAATCGTAAAACAAATGTGCTGTTTATTTTGGAGATATCACAGCAGTTTTTAAAGAGAACAATTGTCTGTACTGTGAACCTAAATAAATATATTCATTATTGTTGAACATTGGTTAAATGTTATTTCACAAGTTTAAAAAAGTAGCCCCTTATTTCTTTTTAAAAGCCCCTGTACTTCAGTCAGTGGGGCCAAAACCGCCCCTGAAAAACCTTTCCGACCCTGTCCCGACGTCATTGTGTAAATTGCACGTTGTTGACAGAAGTCATTATTCTTGGAGAGTAGATTGTGGTGTTGTTTATAGGAGCGTGTCAGAATGCGGCGGCTGGCTCACGGGGTGAAGAGGTCATTCCTCGTCTCCCTGTGAGCTCAGTGGTGACCGTGGGACCGTTGAAAGGCCTCGGTACGACACGCGGCACGGAGGCTCAGATCACAGCGTTATTGTTATTTATTAAAAAGTTTATGTGGGCTGTGGATTCTACTGTTGGAAGAACACTTCAGGAAGAGCTCAGGGCGCCTGGTACTGGGACAACTCGGGAAAGACCAGAGGAACACTTCCGGGAAGTGGAGAGCCCACTGGCTCCTCCCACAGCTCACATGCAGCGTTCACACATTGATGGTGGAGTAGAGATGGATCTATAGAGACCAGTAGAGATGGATCTATAGAGACCAGTAGAGATGGATCTATAGAGACCAGTAGAGATTGATCTATAGAGACCAGTAAAGATGGATCTATAGAGACCACATGGAGATAGATCTGTAGAGACCACGTGGAGATGGGGTCTGTAGAGACCAGTAGAGATGGATCTATAGAGACCAGTAGAGATGGATCTATAGAGACCACATGGAGATGGGGTATGTAGAGACCAGTAGAGATGGATCTATAGAGACCACGTGGAGATGGGGTCTGTAGAGACCAGTAGAGATGGATCTATAGAGACCACGTGGAAATGGGGTCTGTAGAGACCATGTGGAGATGGATCTATAGAGACCACGCGGAGATGGATCTATAGAGACCACGTGGAGATGGATCTGTAGAGACCACGTGGAGATGGGGTCTATAGACCACGTGGAGATGGATCTATAGAGACCACATGGAGATGGATCTATAGAGACCACGTGGAGATGGATCTGTAGAGACCAGTAGAGATGGATCTGTAGAGACCATGTGGAGATGGATCTATAGACCACATGGAGATGGATCTGTAGAGACCACGTGGAGATGGATCTATAGAGACCACGTGGAGATGGATCTGTAGAGACCACGTGGAGATGGGGTCTATAGACCACGTGGAGATGGATCTATAGAGACCATGTGGAGATGGATCTATAGACCACATGGAGATGAGATCTATAGAGACCATGTGGAGATGGATCTATAGACCACATGGAGATGAGATCTATAGAGACCACGTGGAGATGGATCGATCTATAGAGACCACATGGAGATGAGCCCATGTGGAGATGAGATCTATAGAGACCATGAGGAGATGCCTTTAGGGTCAGACGGGCCTTTTATTGCATAAATAAAAAGAATGAAAACCACCGTGACAGATTATGTATATGTATAAATAAATAAAAACTCCAGAGGTTATAAATCAATATTTTTAAGTTATCTTCTGATTCGGTTGATTTAAAGTAAGAATGTTGAAGTACAATTTCATTATCTCTGAATTCTGATAATGTTTCTGACTGAAGTGATGAGATACTACATCAGAATAGATGATAGTCGCAAGGTAAAAAAAATAGTAAATCAAATATTACGATTGTATGTCAGAGACATACCTCAGGATTATGCCAAATTAGGAGATTTATTATGAGATATTCTTAATTTGTAGTTTACTTTGTCTCATTATTACTTTAAACAATCCTGAGTGACTAGTCGACCTCCTCATTTTTATTTTATTATACATTTCACCACACGACTCAAATGTATTGTTATTTCATCTAATCTGTTGACTGTCTCCACAGACACGGAAGCAGAGAGAGAAAGAGAGAGAGAGAGAGAGAGAGAGAGAGAGAGAGAGAGAGAGAGAGAGAGAGAGAGAGAGAGAGAGAGAGAGAGATACGGAAACGCTCGGACGACGTGATCCTCGGCTCCTTCTCTCCCGCTTCACCTTTAACGTGATGGCGTGAAGGACTGTGGGAGTGGACCCACGTGACTACACTCCGGAGAGGCGCTCGCGTTACCGTCGGTGCGGCGGTGCAGACCGGGATGGGGCGCGCGCCTGTGCGGTAAGAAGCAGCAGCAGCCGAACCGCGCGTCCACGCTAGCAGACAAAAGTGGACTACGTGCGTGCGTGTGTGCGCGCGCGCGTGTATAGTTTGTGTTTACAATGGCGTCGACCTCCTGCTTGTGATGATCGGGGGGGTCAGGTGAAGACACGCATACCTGTGGGGAACCGGACACCGGACACTTGTGGAGCAGCGCGGTAGCTGATTGGCTGTCACGTGAACGACGGGCGGCACATCCGGGACATCTGACATCCTCAGTGTATGAACTAAGAAGGCATAAACCCGCGAGGCAGTGATTGATCAACAAAAGGTGAGTCAGGGAAATAAAAACAGTTACCTTTTGCTGTTGTTGACAAATTCATCCTTTAGGAGAGCGATTTAAAAACCCTGTGAATTAAAAATCACTAACTTATTATATGACGGCAACAGTGTCGGATGGATCTACTGGCTGACATGGACTATGACAATATTAAATATGTTTATATATATATTAACGTATTTCATATGTTAATATATATATATATATTAAAATATTTAATACGTTAATATATATATAAATATCAAATATTAAGTGTATAATCTTCTGAAAATGTGAACTATGTTATCCAATGAGCCGTTTATTTCTATTATAAACCATTTAATTCCATCTTCAGAGTCCTGTGAAAGTTGTAAAAATGCGAGTTATTTTTCCTTGCTCCGTTCATGTGGATGAGCTGCCATGGTCTGTTAAAGGAAACGCTTAAGTGAGCCAAGATATGTGGAAGATCTGGAATATTGTACCTGAACTTCTCTCTGTTCTTAGCCCCGCCTCCAACGCTAACCCGTCATCTATTCTACATCCGTGGCGGGTTCTCTTCGGAGTCCGTCGCCATAGTTTCTACAGTCAGACCATTGTAGTTGAGCTACAATGGTCTTCTTCCAGTTGCAATCCCTAACTGGTCATTTAAAGGCACAGTGACATTTGTTAACACGCCCTCCCATGATGTGTTTTGTTGTGCTTTAACTCCTTATTGTTACATTTGTTTGTAGTTCCTTTCTTTTTAAATATAACGCCAGCGCCTCGATAGCATTAAAACTGCAGGAATGCTAAGCTAAGCTAACCAGCTACGGGCTCCCGCTTCATATTTACTGCACAGACGTGAGAGCGGTGTCAAGCTTCTCGGCGGAACAATTTCTTTAAGCCAGACTCAAATTCATTCAAAGTTTCTCGAGGCGGTTTGGGGGCGTCGCCCCTTTTCTCGATTTTGCAAACCGTTTTCCCATCCTCCCGGGTTCGTCTTGCACAGGGTCTTGACTGGTTGCATAGCAACTTCCTTTCGGTGCCTTCAAGTAACCTGGTTACAGTCTGCTTTCTTTAGTGAGCTGCTCTCATAAATGTCATGTGAACAAGAAGCCCGGCTTTCCGTAAACGGGAGCGGAGAGGAACCCTCTGCTTCTCTATCGGGGGGGGGGAGGGGGCCTGGACAAAGTGTCTTTTTCCACAAACGTCCGATGCAAGGCTTCTCATTGGCCGTTAAACGCCTGCATCTGGGTCGGAGAATGGAAGTAAAGATGATTACGGAATCATGAAGTAATTTCATCTGAGTCGGATGTAAATGGGATGAAAAGTAGCCGGTAGGAGAACCGAGCGGTTCTCCTCCGCTGGACCTTCGACTGTTCGGTCCAATCCAGACCCGTTTGTGCTGTGAAACCCAGAAGGCGGCGTCTACTCCTGTTCGAACGAATACCGTAAAACCACGCCCGCAACAGAGCGGCTTTTTCACGCTCAAACATTATCGCTCTGGGCCTCAGTTGCCGAGCTTCGTAAAATCTCCACAAGCGATGCCAAGAATGTCGACGACTTCACCGCTCGGTGTCGAGTCCTCGGCGCTCCGCTAAAACAACACGTCTTCATTTCGCCGGGCCGTCGTAACGATCGGCCCTCTGACTCCCGCTGGCCGGCGGATGAAGCGGCTTTTCTTTTCTCTTCCCCTCCGCTCCATCAATCACACTTTATTAGTCACCGGATTTAAATACGCAGCCCTCTTTTATCCTGCTTTGACATTCCTCGTTTTTATTCCATCAGGGGATCAACCAGCTTGTATTTGCCATTTGTTTTATCCACTTTAACAAATGTTAGCATTCAATTAAATTCAGTTATATATATATATATATAGCCCATTTTCACAAATTACAAATGTGTCTCAGAGTGCTTTACAATCTACACATAGACATCCCTGACCTTTGACCTCACATCGGATCAGGAACAACTCCCAAACAACCTTTCAGGGGGAAAAGGTTTTTGAGTTTGCTGCTGATGGAATACACATTACTTATAAATGGGCATTTACAAGCAGCTGGAAAGGGCTCACATCTGATTGCAAAGTGGTGAAAGCCTGAAAAACAAGAAAATTGCATAATTACTGTAATTCCTGAGGTACTTTTTGTATGTTTTTCTCTATAATGGGTTTATATATAGGGGTTTTATTTTGACTTTTTCAAAGAGATTTTTGTTGACGTCAATATAAGATGGTGCGGTCGTATTAATGTGGCTCAAACTTTTCAGCGATTTGAGAAAAACATGTTTTTTGAGACGGTGGAAGTGACGGCACTTTCTACTGCTAATGTGAATGTTTTAGCTTATTTATTTTTTTATGGCCAAAAACAAGGATTCCATGTAATTCAAATGTATTAAATGGATACATATATATGTGTATATATATATATATATATATATATATATATATATATATATATATATATATATATATATATACATATATCATCATTCAATTTAATTATTTAATTACAAATCAAATTTATGGGGCATGAAAGAATCTCACTATTTTGGGCAAAAATAGCCTGACAATGTCATCCTCATAATTCTAGTCAGAATGTGAGTCTGATACCGCTCCGTTGGGCTGTGATTATGGAGCGTGTCTCAACCGAACCGTTGAATAATCAATTGTTTCAACTTTAACGTCACATGATTTAATCATGTAAAAGTAAATCATACAGAACCCCAAAAGATAAAAAAAAATGGGTTTCCATGAAACAAAACTTCAATGTAGCTTGACATCGTGGTATATGTGACAGTAAAAGTCTCAAAGTTGTGAAATGCTCAGCGCTCGCGGGGAGCGCCCTGAGGCTTCCCTTAAAGGGTTCCATTCGTGGAACAGACGTGTTTTTGGTCACTTCCGCATCGGTTTAATTTTTCCAGAGCCACGTGGTGTAGTGTTGCCCTGTGACTGAACCTTGACCCCAGGTAACCCCTCCCACCTGTCAACTGTTGGATCCTCACAGCCACATGAGTCCTCCCTCCCTCCCTCCCTCTCTCCCTCCCTCTCTCTCTCGCTCTGCTCTCCTGTGCTTGCCCCGACATGCACAGAAACACTGGGGGAGGGAGGAGACAAGTAAACCCCAAACAGGAAAAACCAGAGAGCGAGAGAGAGAGAGAGAGAGAGAGAGAGAGAGAGACAGAGGGACGGAGAGATGGAGAGAGGGAGGTGTGCGGGTTGTAAAAAGAGCTGAGGGCACGAGAACAGGAAGGATCGCTTTCAAGTCGGCGCTTCTGGAATCGATGCTTGTGTTGTCGAGAGCGGGCGGATTCAGACCCCGACCGTACCCGCCGCCGGCCTCCGTCACCGGGGGGATTGGTGAGAGACGGTGTCGTTATCCACGTGAGAGACAGGCTGTCACTTCCCCTCTCGACTCATTCCTCTTGTGGTTTCCGACAGCTCCGACGACGGCGGCAGGAGCACGGCAAGCGACGGCGACCGGGGATCCTCCTCTTCGCCTCGGCGCCTCGAACCGCGCAACGAAAAGATCCCGACGAACCCTAATTGAGACGGCGGACGGGCGACCCATAAGCGGACTCCACCTGAGTCCACCTGAGTCCACCTGAGTCCACCTGAGTCCACCTGACTCGGCTTCCCGTCATAATCATGCCTCGAGGCCTCTGATAACGATCGCCTGATGCGACGCCTTCGGGAACCGTCAGTGTGAGGAAACACCGCCACGGAACCGGCTCGCCTGGAAAAAGTTGGGGGCGTGCGACTGCCGCAGGAGCATGGGAGGCGAAGCGAAGAGCGGTGAGTTCTCCCCCGGGATCCGGACACCCGGGAGCGAATGAGTAGCGGCGGATTTCCCAGCTTGCTCCAGGGCCGGCGTTTCTTCTGCCGGGAATGGGCCCTGGACAAGTTGCGGCGCTGCCTGGATACCCGGTCCGTACCGGGGCAGCCGCCGGGGCTGCTGGTGACGGGGGGCCCCGGCGCCGGGAAGACGGCGCTGTGCACCGAGGCGGCGTGGCCCACCTCCGAGGCGGGGCTGGCGGCCGGGCTGGCGCCGCGATGCCTGGCCTCCCACTTCTGCCAGCGGGAGGACCGGAGGAGCACGTCCCGGTGGAGGTTCGTCCTGGGCCTGGTGGAGCAGCTCCGGGCCTCGGCGCTCCTCTCTCCTGGGTACGAGGAGATCCTGGACAGCCCGTCCGTGTCCTCCTGCCTGGAGCCCGGCGCCTGCCAAAGAGACCCCGACAACACCTTCAAGAGGTTTGCATCTCTTTTTGTTCTGAAGTTTCTTTTTTGTTCTCAGGAATGTCAAAAGGTTCTTGACGTGACGGTCACATGGTCTGCAGAGGGTTCGTCTTCGTGCTGACGGGGCTCGGGGGACGTGTCGAGGTTACCGGATGAGAAGGAGAGGAACGTTTGAGGAGAGCGAGCCTTAAGCTTGCGTGTGCCTGCTTGTTCCGCGGCGAGGCTCAGCGGCCGGTTTGAAAGCAGGAGGAACGAGCTCCCGTCCGACTCGAGTCAGCCGGCCGATCGGAGCGTTTCTGTTGGCGGAAACAACCGAGCTGGAGAACCGGCGCCGCAAGTTTCCCTTTTTGTTTGTGTTAAGCAAATTAGACTTTGTGGCGACACCGAAACATAATTTCAGACGCCAGAGCCGTCGCCCTGAGAGCGAATCTGAGGATGAGTTGAGATCTGAGATGTTTGTGATCTCAACGCCACAGTGCCGTTTGACTGCAGAGGGCTGGATGGTTGAATCAGTAGAGCTTATGTACCTACACAGGTGTTGTTGTTATGGAATGTGGACAACAACCACTTCATGTAACACAGGATCAATTTAGTAGAATGATCAAATGCGATTGCAAAGATCAAAGCGTCACGTAGATCTAACGAGTAACGAGCGCCATCGCCCACAAAATCAGAAAATGACTATTGGAGTCTTCGGAGCGGAGCCGGAGGGGTTGGCCGGACGCCTCGCTGTGATTGGCTGGTGACGAATTGCGAGACTCAGCAAAGGGTTAATCCTGATACGGCCGGCGCCTAACGAGGATTTGGACTGATCACGCACTCGTTGAAATATTAGAAACATGAGTTAGACAAAAAGAGTCATTCAGACAGAAACACAGTGGCAGCTCAGGTTGTGGGAACAAAAGATGCATATATATATATATATATATATATATATATATATATATATATATATATATATATATAATTCTTTAAATGTACGTTTTGTTTGGTGCATAAAATGTTGAAAATAGTGAAAAGGCGATGTGAATGTTTACGCTTGAGAAGACACAATCTTTTTTAAATATATTGTCTACGCTTGATAGCTTCTGAATCGATCCTCCAAAGAGTCTCAAGTCGGTCTCTGTTGAATGATCAATTGTTTCAGCTTTAGACTTTAGACTCAGCAAAGGGTCAATTCTGAGTTGACCCTCGAGGATTTCGACTGAACATGCACTCGTTGCATTAGAAACACGCATTTACACTAAAAGCTCACTCCAAAAAAGAAACCGAGTAATTCAGGCTCAGGCAGCTCAGGATATGGGAAAAAGAGAAAGGATCCATGAAAGCGTCCCGGCTGCGTCCAGAGGGAGATAGAGAGAGGGAGATAGAGAGAGGGAGATAGAGAGAGAGAGAGGTGTTTTCCGCAGGCGTTTAGACAGTGGACGGACAAAAAGAGTTTGAAGCCTGTAAATGTAAAAGCCATTTGGCCATCACAAGAGAGGCCGTGGCAGGCTCAGGGAAATTGACGGCAGCAGCTATTCTTCCCGGTCTTGTGTTTATTTCCCCTCCTCATAATGTGGGCCATTCACAGCGCACACAATGGCCTCCGCTCTGAATGAACGCTGCGATGTTATTTACGACACCACTTCCCTCTCAGCCGGGAGGGGAGGGGGGGGGGGGGAGAGAAGAAGAAGAAGAAGAAGAAGAATAAGAAGAAGAAGAAGAAAGAACAAAGAGGTGAAAAATGCCTCCAGTACCCCAGAGACCGTTCCGGTGGCAGTCGGCGAGGTCGCCCTCCTCTCCGGGACTCTTCTTCTTCTTCTTCTTCTTCTTCTTCTTCTTCTTCTTCTTCTTCTTCTTCTTCTTCTTCTTCTTCTTCTTCTTCTTCTTCTTCTTCTTCTTCTTCTTCTTCTTCTTCTTCTTCTTCTTCTTCTTCTTCTTCTTCTTCTTCTTCTTCTTCTTCTTCTTCTTCTTCTTCTTCTTCTTCTTCTTCTTCTTCTTCTTCTTCTTCTTCTTCTTCTTCTTCTTCTTCTTCTTCTTCTTCTTCTTCTTCTTCTTCTTCTTCTTCTTCTTCTTCTTCTTCTTCTTCTTCTTCTTCTTCTTCTTCTTCTTCTTCTTCTTCTTCTTCTTCTTCTTCTTCTTCTTCTTCTTCTTCTTCTTCTTCTTCTTCTTCTTCTTCTTCTTCTTCTTCTTCTTCTTCTTCTTCTTCTTCTTCTTCTTCTTCTTCTTCTCCTCCTTCTTCTTCTTCTTCTTCTTCTCCCGGCGTGTTTCTCTTCTTCGAGTCTGAGCCTCTCCTTCTCCCGTGTTTGCGTACCTCTGGTGTGAGGTACCCAGCCAGATTCCTCACTGCCCTCCGGCCGGCTCGCAGCCAGACGCCGGTTTGGGTTTGGAGCGCGGGAAATTCAGTTTATTTGTATAGCCCATTTTCACAAATTAGAAATTTGCCTGCTTTTGCTTGTGTACGGGACATTAAGGTTTTTCTTTTTTTTTGTTTATGAACATACACTTATATTTTATTGAACATTTATTAAATAACTATTTTTAAAGGATTTTTGAAATGTATTATAATTTTAAATATTCAATTAAATTCAGTTTATTTGTCGAGCCCAATTTCACAAATTCGACATTTGACTCAGAGTGCTTTACAATCTGTACACATAGACATCCCTGACCTTTGACCTCACATTGGATCAGGAACAATTCCCAAACAACCCTTCAGGGGGAAAAGGTCAGACCCCTTGAGGAGAGAACAGAGGAGGATCCCTCTCCAGGATGGACAGGTGTCAGAGATGTCATGTGACCAGAAGGAATCATGACACACATTAAAATACAGGAACAACACGATGAAGACCACAGAGTGATGAAGAGTTGGTAGTCGGCATATGCCACCATCCAGACCTCCACCATCCATCAGCAGATAGGATCTATGCCGTCTCATAGGGTCCGATGGTCCTATGAGACATGAAGTCAAAAGGACTCCGGGGAGAAGCAGAGTTGGTAATGTGTGATGGAGAGATGAAAATTCATCCACAAGGAAAGAGAAAAGAGGAAAGAGGTGCTCAGTGTATCCTAAAATTCTTCTCATGTGAAACTAGACGAGTACCTCTGCTCTAGCGGGCCTCGCCGTCTCCTGATTGCAAGCGCTATTCTTGGAGACTGCTACAGGTGATGAAAAGGTCTCTTCTTGAGTTGGGATGTTATTGAGGTACATTTATATATATTTAATATATATTTATATATATTTATATATAATAACTTTCAAGTTTTGGCTAACTTTTTAATAAGGCGCTGCAAAGGAACGTAAAGTAGGACACGGGCTTAAAGCTTTCCAGACGACTGACGAGTCGGGGACACGTCCTCACGCTCCCACGGCGACGCACCTACATCCACCGTAACCACGGTAACCAAATGCTGGTGGACATTCTGTTGTATTTCTCGTGTGTGGTTTGCGGGACTGTTGACTGCAACTTTGCATACCGCGGTAGCTTCCCTTTTTTAAAACCGCAAACTATTGATTTTCATACCGACCATCTAAATGACCGCCGCTCCTGAACTCAACACAACGCTCCGAATAACCATCGCTCCTGAACTTAGCATGCAGCGACAGGTTGCATACAGAAGAAAAAGGCAACGATAACAAGAACGTGTACGAGTAGAGCCTGAATAACCGGAAAAAACACAAACACAAACTACACAATAAACAAAGTGTAATAACAAATCAATAACGCCTGAGGAGAATAGCATCCATCCCGCAGTTTATTCCAGAGACCAGGACCCTCTCCCGGTCTGAAGCTTGGTCAGCAAGAACGAAACCCGGCTTGCTTGTGACACGCTAACCTTCGCAAGTTGAATTGAAGCTCCGGGGTCAAAGGTCACCCGCCGTCTGGTTGCCAGGCCCGTGTGGGCAGAGCGGAGCGGGAGAGCCTCCAGCAGCAATAGAAGATCATTAACGCGTCCTCCTGCGCAGGCCTGAGCGCGTGCCCGGCTTAGGGAGTGCCGCCACAATCCGATGACTAAAGCAAACAGAGGTGCGATAAGCCAGATGTGGCCGTCACCCGAGGGCAGGGCCCAAATCTGCTTTTAATTGCACCATGTGTTCCAAGATAAAGGTCAAGGCTACCGTTGAAGGCGACGCGGAGCAGGACACCGACGATGGGGGGGGGGGGGGGGGGGGGGTGTATGTATGTCAACAAAGACATGTTATCAGCTCTTGTGCTCAGATATTTGCATATCTGGAGCGCCTTCCAGCCCACACACTGGAAAATACGACAACATTTTAAATATTTTCATTGTTTATCTTTGTGGGCTGCATGGATCAGAAAAAGTGACGCAACACGCCAATCACATTCGACTCCCCTTCACATGTGAAGGCTCATTAGGATGTATATATATATATACATATATATATATATATATATACGGAGTAGTTCCACCCACGTAGAAAGCTGTGGGTGGAACTACTTTAGCAAAGTTGCACTAGATTATAATTTATCATATGAAGCCAAATCAAGCAGAAAAGTTGATTCTTCAAGCTTCTCAAATTTGAAGATGTGTCGTAATATTATTGTAAATGATCACGATGTGCATGTTGATGTCACTATGGGAACTGGGACCTTGTGATGTGCCATTTTTTCACAGTTTTTAAGCTTTATTTGATTATTCATGATGAAAGATAACCTTTAGTTAATTGTATTCTCTGGAGAGTTTTTAAAATACATTATTGGTCCCTTAGCATCGCATGTTTATGAAACACCACTCAACTAACATCTCAATATTTTACATTACAGAAAATAAAGAACTTTATCACAATATTCTAATTTTCTGAGACAGTCCTATGTATATATATATATATATATATATATATATATATATATATATATATATATATATATCCCCAGGGGAAAATTTGACACGCTTCTCCACACATGAAATGCCATTTATAAAAAGAGTCTCATTACTGTTGAGGCTGCTTTCTTCATTTCTTATTTATTTATAACGGAGATGTGTCAGGAAGTGGGCGCCTTAGCACATCTGCTGAATAATATCCTCCAAAACCCTGAATGGGTGTACTGGCTGCCTCCTATGGGCCGGTCCGGTACGTAGAGGAGCTCATAGTTGCGTCTCGTGCTCCAGGATCGGAGCACGCTGCTTGTTGCAACACACAACTTCCCGGCTGAAGCTGGAGCTGGTTGCCAAAGTCTTATCCATGACTCAGTTCTGCGATGTTGAGATGTCACACCCTGCTCCCGCATGTCGGCGGGTACTTTGATTTTGACCTCAGCGACTTCCCAGGCTTCTTTCTGCTCCACTCTGTCGGCGAGCTTCTGGATTTAGTCCACCGAAGCGTCCGTTTAGGGGTCGGATGACCTTTTACAAGATACGGAACGATAAGAAAAACATCGCTTTATTTTCTGTTCATCGGTACCAGAAAAAAAAAACTTTAGGTTTTTTATTAAATTCTGGGTTTAAAGACTAAAGGTGACTGGACCTTCCGGTCATCCCTAAACTACAAAGCGTAACAGTAATGACGGCACACACACACGCACGCACGCACGCACGCACACACACACGATTGTGTGACCCGTTCGTACCTGCAGTCACAGGTTAATCTCTCTGTGTGTGTGAGCCATTGCAGTAGATTTCAACAACCTGGTTTGAAAATGTTTAACGTGCTCTCTGACTTTCTTTTTTCTTACAATGGAGATTCAGTATTTTGCAGCAGGTAAAGTGCTATGCGTGTGTATTTTATTAAATAATTTTTATTATAAAGTAATAAAAGACAACACCAGCAAATCGTAATAAATCACAAGCAACGGCTTAAAATGAAAAGTTTTTATGGGCAATGACTCTAAAAGTAGTCGGTAATCCAGTAAATACTGCTTCCCCCCCCCCTCCCTCCCCCTGGCGCTGCCTGCTTGGTTGTGTGTGGACACGGTAAACATGTTTCCTTATAATGACTAGTATTACCATACACTTCTCAAAAGCATCGTCACAGGTGTGACTGCACAGTAGTGTGTGTGTGTGTGTGTGTGTGTGTGTGTGTGTGTGTGTCTTCGGCTCAGGCATGTCTATCCTGCAGCCACAGTAATCTGGAAGCAACCACCTCGTTCTCGAGGGTCCCCTCTCCCCTCGTAAAACTCACACTTTCATCACGCAGCTCTAGACGGTAATCTCAACGCCTGGGATTTGATTTCTCTCATAAATCCATCGTTAGTCTAAGGCGGCTCCGGGTCCAAAGGGTTTCCACTCGACTGGGTGAATTAAATCAAAGCTCAGGCGTGTACACCGAGGGTGTTTTAAGTGTCTGGAAATTATAGTTGGTTAGCGTACTTCAAAAGGCGTGTGTGTGTGTGTGTGTGTGTGTGTGTGTGTGTGTGTCATAAACCTGAGTTGCCATCCGATCACAGCGAGGTGCTAATTGTGCTCTTCAAAGGGATTTATGTTTAAATATTCCACGGTTTATTCACAGTAGGTCGTCACATATTGGATTGTTGCCGCTGTATTTCAGGTTTTGATTTTCTGTGTTTGTTACCGTGACGACGCGAGCAGACGTTTGATCTCTGTCCTCTCGCGTGTCCTCAGAGCAGTGTTGGGACCCCTGTTGGACCTCCCCCCGCCCCCCCGAACTCTGATGCTGCTGGTGGACTCCCTGGACGTCGGGGAAGGGGCGGACGACGGCGGCGGGAGGGCCAGCTCCATCGCGCAGCTCCTGGCCGCCAATCAGCAGCTCCTGCCCGGCTGGCTGCTACTGGTCTGCTCCGTCCGCCGCCACAACAAGGCCGTGTGCAAGATGTTCTCAGGTGGGAAGGAAGAGGAACTCGTCCTGCTTGGGGTGTTGCACTCATACGCTGATTGAGTACTTTTTATGACGATCGATTACATGCAGCGAACAGACAATTATTCTCAAAATGACTGTCATAAAAGTCAACATCGATATTATTTTACTCGTATTCAATTCAATTGGCGGATGAAACGGCTTTTCTTTTCTCTTCCCCTCCGCTCCATCAATCACACTTTATTAGTCACTGGATTTAAATACGCAGCCCTCTTTTATCCTGCTTTGACATTCCTCATTTGTATTCCATCAGGGGATCAACCAGCTTGTATTTGCTATTAGTTTTATCCAGTTTAACAAATGTTAGCATTCAATTCAATTCAGTTTATTTGTACAGCCCATTTTCACAAATTATAAATTTGTCTCAGAGTGCTTTACAATCTGTACACATAGACATCCCTTTATATTTTATTGAATATTTATTAAATAACTTTTTATATGTTATAGAACATTTATTAAATAACTATTTTATATTTTAATGAACATTTATTAAATAACTATTTTTGTATTTTATTGAACATTTATTAAATAACATTTTTTTATGGATTTTCTTTAATGTATTATAATTTTAAATATTCAATTAAATTCAGTTTATTTGTATAGCCCATTTTGACAAATTACAAATGTGTTTCAGAGGTCTTTACCATCTGTACACATAGACATCCCTGACCTTTGACCTCACATCGGATCAGGAACAACTCCCAAACAACCCTTCTGGGGAAAAGGTCAGACCCCTTGAGGAGAGAACAGAGGAGGATCCTCTCCAGGATGGACAGGTGTCATAGATGTCATGTGACCAGAAGGAATCATGACACACATTAAAACACAGGAACAACACAATGAAGACCACAGAGTGATGAAGAGTTGGTAGTCGGCAGATTCGACCATCCAGACCTCCACGATCATATTTTCAGTTCATTTTAACATCTCCATTTACCACGCGTTGAAGAAAGATAAACTAAGTTGTCCAGTTTTGGCCTTTTGTGTAGATACGGCTAAAAAGAATAACTCTCATTAAAAGCTGGCGCTAGGTTGAGTGCTGTGGTTCTACGCTCCAGCTTTATGTTACTAACATATCATAACTGGAGGGGGTTGTTGTTTAGTTGCGGAACAGAACCGTACACACACATCTCCTCTCCTCTGGTCAAAGTGTTATTTAACTACGATGTTCGAAAGCAACGAAAGAAAATACCACTTAGTGGTTGTTAATGTGTGCCAGAGGAGGACCAAAATAACATGACACCGGTAAAGTGTGGATATCGTTAAAGTTCATACCTCGAGCTGCCTGGTGCTGGGAAGAAGTCCCAAAGCCAGAGATATAGAATGAACCGTATTTATAATAACAAAGAGGAATCGTCAGCACATACTAGCATTGGTCCAGGCCGACGCGATCATGTGACCACGTGACCATGTGACCACAGTTTCTGTCTGACCAATATCAATACAAGACCAAATATCTATACAAGACGAATATCTATATAACAACAATATCTATACGAGACCAATATATATATATATATATATATATATATATATATATATATATATATATATATCAAATATCTATACAAGACGAATATCTATACAAGACATATATATCAATATGGCATCTCACAAAGCATTTTTTTTCGAAATCATCTGTTGAGCTCGACTCCCATCAGATAGTGAAGGTCATCATGCAGACACCTTTCAATGACACAGCATGCTATACGCTAACCGCTCAAAATATGCCTTCAAAATAAAAGCTTTTTCCGCCTGCAAACAAACTCTAAAAGGAAAACTCCTTCACCACAAACATAGTAAATACATTTCATACCTGAGTCATACTATATTTAGGATAACCATAAAACATCTTACGACGTTACAGTTACAACTAAAACGGGCACTCCGTAGAGCGCATACCTTCGCATATCACAAGATTGGGCATTAAATTATGAACATTTTGGCATCAGTTGCATGCCAATTGGATAGAATTTGACAATAAATTGACTATGGTAAAAATAAGTTGTTGACCTTTTCATGATCTTGACCTTTGACCCGATCAATCACAAAATCGAATCAAATGGTCCCCGGATAATAACCAATCATCCCACCAAATGTCATGCGATTCGGTTTAATACTTTTTGACTTATGCGAATAACACGCACGAACGCGCGCACACAAATACACGGCGATCAAAACATAACCTTCTGCACTTTCAATGCGAAGGTAATAATAACACCACAGTGGTCATACTTTCTCCTGTTTACCTCAATACATTCCTCATAAGATTGTAAAGCGCTCTGAGACAAATTTGTAATTTCTGAAAATGGGCTACAAATAAAATTGAATAACATTATTCATAATATCTCTTCTAATCACCATATTTCTCTTGTGTATTGATTTAATACACTGACTCTCATTTACATTTATATTAAACTCTACAATCTACCTCTCTGTGTTTTAGGTTTTCGTCGGATCTCTCTGGACGATCTGCGCAAACCCCCGCCGGTCCGCGACGTGCAGCAGTACATCCTCTGCCGGCTGGACGAAGACACCGCCCTCCGCCGCCAGCTCACCCCCGACACGGCCGACATGCTGAACCTGCTGCACATCAAGAGCGGCGGCTGCTTCCTCTTCCTGGAGCGCGTGCTGGACGGCGTGACGCGCGCGCTGGTGGGTCTCCGAGAGATCCGCGACATCCCCGGGACTTTGAACGGCCTCTACCTGTGGCTGTGCCAGAGGCTGTTCCCCCGGGGCCTCTTCGTCCTCGTCAGGCCGCTCCTCAACGCCCTCCTGGCCGCCGCGAGGCCCCTCACGCCTCGGCAGCTCTTCACGGCGACGTGGACGCGCGACACCTCGCTCGACCCCCAGGACTTCCAGAACAAGCTCCGAACCCTCTCGCCTCTCCTGGTCGACGGCCCCGGGGGAACCAAACTCCTTTTTCACGCCAGCTTTGCCGAATGGCTGACGGATGTGAAATATTGCACCCAGAAGTACCTGTGTAGCAGAAAAGAGGGTCACAGCATGCTTGCCATGGCTCTGACTTTGCAGGGACCCCACCTGGACATCGAGGACACTTGCCAGCTCGCCACATATCTAGTTTTATCAGGTCACCATAAAGAGAACCCATCCTTATTGGCACTGTGGATGCTGTGGGCAGGCGTACCTCCTCTTACGCCTGGTGGCAGTAATGTCCTCAACCCATCTCTCACCCAGCCTCCGGTTCTAGTCAGTCAGGAAGTCCTTCAGCTGTTGATGAGCAGTGGGCTCATCTCTGCAGCCTGCAGTCTGTCAGATGCAGACCCAGGCGTTGTGGTGCATTGTGCAGGTGAAGCGGGGAGTGGTTTGAGACAGGCCTTTGAACGGGACGCGTGCATAAAGAAACGTCTCAGCTGTGTGGCAAACCAGACGACGGATGGACAGGCTTTGCTCGCCGCCGCGGCCCACGAGGGTTCAGCAAACGTAGTCAAACTCCTCCTGGCGCGCGGCGCCGACCCGCTGGTCAGCGATCCGCAGGGCCAGACGCCTCTCACGCTGGCTTCCAGGCAGGCGCACGTCAAAGTGCTGTCGGTACTCCTGGATTGGACCAAGAGCCGGGGGCCGGAAGCCGCCGTGCGGATGATGGAGCACGTGGACAGCGAAGGCTGGACGGCGCTGCGCTCCGCGGCTTGGGCAGGACACGGCGAGGCCGTCCGGCTCCTGCTGGACGCCGGGGCGGACGTGAACAGATGCGACGCGGAGGGCCGGACCGCTCTCAGGGCCGCGGCGTGGGGCGGGCACGAGGAGATCGTCCTGACCTTGCTGCACTACGGGGCGCGGGTCGACAAGGGCGACAGCATGGGCCGCACGCCCATCATCGCCGCCGCGTATATGGGGCACCACGAAGCCGTGGAGGTACTGCTGGACCACAGAGCAGAGGTCGACTTAGCGGACGGAGACGGGCGCACCGCCCTGTCGGTCGCCGCCCTCTGCGTTCCGACGGCGGCCGGGGTCAAAGGTTACAGCGAGGTGGCGAGTCTGTTACTGGAGCGCGGAGCAGATCCGGGACACCGAGACCACGACGGGATGACGCCGTTGCTTCTCGCGGCCTACGAGGGCCACGACGACATCGTGGAGCTGCTGTTGGAAGCCGGCGCCGACGTGGAGGAGACCGTCGGCCCCGACGGTAACGTCCCGGCGGCGGCGGTCACCCCCCTGCTGGCGGCCGCGGCAATGGGCCACATGAAGACCGTGTCGCGGCTGCTTTTCTGGGGGGCGGCCGTGGACGCCATCGATTGCGAGGGCAGAACGGCGCTCTGCCTGGCGGCGGCGAGAGGCAGCGTCGAGGTTGTCCGCTCCCTGCTGGAGCGAGGCCTGGACGAGAACCACAAGGACGACCTCGGCTGGACTCCGCTCCACGCCGCAGCCTGCGAAGGCCACCGGGCTGTGTGCGCCGCTTTGACGGAGCAAGGCAGTATGGCGCGCGTCGGAGAGATGGACATCGAAGGACGCACCCCTCTCATCCTGGCCGCCCAGGAAGGTCACTGGAGCACCGTGAAGCAGTTGTTGGACAGACGCTCTCCCATTGATCACAGGGCGTACGATGGACACTCTGCCTTGAGTGGCGCCCTTCTGGAGGGCCACGCCGACGTCGCCGAGCTGCTTATGAGGCGAGGGGCCGACACTGACGTCCGGGACGCAGAGGGAAGGCCTCTGCTCTACCTCCTGGTGTTGGAGGATCGCCTCGATAAGGCTGATCTCCTCATAGAAAAGGGAGGGGTGCCCCTGGAGTCCCGGGACTCTGAGGGCCGGACGGCACTTCACGTGGCGTCCTGGCAGGGGTGTGTCAAGATGGTCGACCTGTTGCTGAAGCACGGGGCGAACCCCAATGCGCAGGACACAGAGGGCCGACCACCGATCCATTCTGTGGCTTGGACCGGACACGCTGAAGTCGGACACCACCTCCTTAAAAACAGGAGCGTCATCATTGATCTTCCGTGTCACCAGCGGGCGACTGCTCTCAGCATCGCCGCCCAGGAGGGACACGCAAATATTGTCGCAATGCTTCTGGAAAGAGGTGCGAATCCCAACCACGTGGATAAATATGGCCGTAGTCCGGTCAAAGTGGCCGGCAAACACAGGCACTTTAACATCGTCCGACTCTTGGAGAGCTACGGAGCCAAGCCGTACGTCGGGCCCAACTCTAGTACCGCCTCCCCTTCGAAACCCAACAAGATCCTCCCCTCGGGCATCTTCGAGAGCAACGGAGGCGAAGCGACAGCTGCGTCCTCTTCCTTATCTTCTCCCGGCTCCACCGCCGGTCGGTTCCATTCCAGCTCCCAGACCTCGTCCACCTGCCACTCGCTGGCCACGGTGCAGACAGTGCCGGCCGACACCCTCAGCTTCATTCAGCAAATCCAGCAGCACTCCCTGCCCCGCAGTCGTAGTCGGCCCTCCACCCTCCTCCCGCCGGGGAGCCTCCACGGAAGCAGTCAGAGGCGCCACAAAGGCAGCCCTCCTCCCACCGCGTGCACCGCCGCCAAGGCGCAGAAAGGCTCGCCGTCGGGACTCGAATACCACGACAAAATGAGCAAGCAGAACTCAAACTTGATCAAAGCCGACAGAACTTCTTGCGCTGGGGGCAAATGGAACTCGGTCATGGCTTCCCTCGGGATAATGCCGGGGCAAGACGGCCCTGCAGCAGGGGCTAAAAACAGAGAGAGTCCTCCTCTGGGCTACCCATACCGACTTCAAAGCCCACTTCAAGGGGAGGCTTGGGATTACGTACCCCAGAAGAACACTGTGTCCCCTGCTTGCTACGGTTTTAGCCCAGTCCCACCTTGCAGTGCCTTGCCGGAGGACGCCGGTATCGGTATGACTTCCACGGACCCGCAACTGAATCTGAAACAGGCCATCAAACTGCAATTTGAAGGGCCCACCAGTGCAGCCTTATACAAGAGAGAGACGCCCCTGTGACTGGTGTCCTAGTATGTGAAGTTGTGGGTTAGCGCTGAAGCAAATAGTTGATCCTCAGTAAATTAAGTAATTTAAATTATCGAGCAGACTGACAAATATTCTGTGGTTGCAGCATTTCAAGCGTAAGGATTTTTACAGTTTTTCTGTTTAATTTTTTTAAAATTCTAAATCCACGTTAATTGGGGTTTAGTCAGTTATTTAAAAAAAGATGTATGTTCATGTGGGTGTTTTCAGGTCATGATGTGGTACCAAAACAAAAATAGGTTTGTGCAGACATTTTTAATTGTGATGACAACATCTTTTGTTTTGGGTGGAGACGATAACTGTCTGGGTTCAGAGGAGAGAGGAAGAGCTCTCTCTCTCTCTCTCTCTCTCTCTCTCTCTCTCTCTCCACCCCCTTCAGAAAATCAGAGGAACAACAAACTGAACGATACTCACATTCCGGCCTTTCCGTTGCCGGTGTGTGAGTCGAGGAGGCCTCTCAGACAAGATCTGACTTATTCATTTAAAGTGTGAAGCACAACGTCGTTCGTTTTCTAATAGAAGATATTTAGCAGTTTGGGTTTTTCGTCTTTAATTTAATTTGTTCTGATTTTTAAAGATCTCCTTTTTGTTTTTAAGCAGTAAACAGCTCAGCGTGAGAGCTTTAGGCCCGCGCCTTGATCTTTACAGAAGCCTTTGATATTGACTATAAACTGGCCGACGCCTCCCATCGGCCCGCTGATGGCGACCAGAAACAGTTCGCAGGACCGCCAACACACCAAAGCCCGACCCAGTGTGGGGCTCGTGATACAAACCAGAAAAGACAGCCAAGTGTACGCAACCAACTCTCTGTGTGTGTGTGTGTGTGTGTGTGTGTGTGTGTGTGTGTGTGTGTGTGTGTGTGTGTGTGTGTGTGTGCGTGCGTGCGTGCGTGCGTGCGTGCGTGCGTGCGTGCGTGCGTGCGTGCGTGCGTGCGTGCGTGTGTGAGCAGGCAGGAAGGCGAGTGAAAATTGGACCATAAAACCTGGGGGTGGTTTGTGAGGTTTATTAATTTCAACCTTGAACGTTACTCACGGAACAATTTCTAGTTCTGTATCATTTTTGCATTGGATTGATATTTAATTCATTCATTAAAGTGGCAAACAGTGCCATTGAAAACATTCCGCTCCCCTGACTGAGTATTTGTGAAGTTTCTTTCATCTCCCTTCAGTGAATTAGAAAACCTCATCATCTCAGTACCTCCAACATGTCATTATTATTATTTTTTGAGCAGGAAATGCCACGGAAAAGAGCATCTTCTTTTTTTTGGGGTTTTTGGTTTTCTGCGGTCAAAAATGTCAGCTCTGATTTTAAAATCACAGGAATCCGTGAAGACAACCGGGCGGCCGGCATCCGGCAGAGCGTACTGCACTTTATTTAAGTTCCCTCGTCACCAAGGTGACGGAGGAGGAGAGGCGGCTGGGTGCAGGCGTAGGCCGCAGCCGCAGGTCGAGCTGACAGCTGTGCGCTAATGAGGCCCAGCTGCACGGGAGCTTTCCTCCTCTCCTCTAATAGAAACATCACACGGATCAAAAGCCTTTTAACACTTCTACATCAACCACCGGGGAACACGGCGACGTCAGTATTGGCTTGAGACTTATTAGCATCGGAAACTCCAGACTCTTCCGTCGCAAAAATGCGCTTATACTTTCATTCTTTTTTTTGTGCGTCGGTGTCTGGCACGTAGGAGTCCATCATTTACATAATTCCTCCTCCGCAGCTCAAGTGTTAAGTCAACCTCGATGCATTGAGCTCAAATTACGACTTCTTATGTAAACGTGTGCGTCTGTAGTTGAAAAAAAATGCTTGATCCCGACATCCAGAGTGTTTTATTCGTGGTATTGACTCTGGTTTCTTCAGCCCATCAACTACCAACATCTGTTTTTAACCCTCCTGTGACCTTTGGAGTCAATTTGACCCTTCAATGTCTAACAGGTCTCAAATATACACTACCGTTCAAAAGTTTGGGGTCACTTAGAAATATCCTTTTTTCTTTCTTTTTTCAATGAAGATAACATTAAATTAATCATAAATACTTTTTATGCGAGCGCAGCTGAAAACAGTTATTCTGGTGAGAGAAGCTCTAAAACTGGCCTTCATTTGAGCCACAAGTTTGAAGAACAACATTAATAGTTACAATAAAAATCATTATTTATAACCTTGTCAATGTCTTGACTATATTTTCTATTAATTTTGCAATAAATTTGATGAATAAAAGTGTGAGTTTTCTGTGGTAAATGACTATTCTCTGTTTTGTAATGAAGTCTCTACAGAGGTGTGTAGAGGCCCATCTCCATGTTCTAGTGGTACATTGTGTTATTGCCTTAGAAGACGAGCAGAGGGGTAGAAAACCCTTGAAACACTTTTTATTATTTTTGTATAACTTTTTATTTAGCATTTTCCACAAACAGATTATTCCTTGACATTGAAACCCTTTTTATGTGAGCGCAGCTGAAAACAGTTATGCTGGTGAGAGAAGCTCTAAAACTGGCCTTCCTTTAAGCAACAAGTTTGAAGAACATTAATATTTACAATGAAAATCATTATTTCTAACCTTGTCAATGTCTTGACTATATTGTGTATTAATCTTGTATTAATTTAATAAATAAAAGTGAGTTTTCATGGAAAACACAACATTTTCTCCATGACCCCAAACTTTTGAACGGTAGTGTATATTTAAGAAGAAACAGTTGGGCAAGAAGCTTGACAAAAATATGTTTAGAAATTATTCATTTATTGTTTTTTGTTACATTCAAGAAACATTTTGTGATCATTTAGTTGCAGGAATCAGTGATGCGCCTCATGCTCATGAAGCTCATGCCGCTCATGCCCATGTCCCTGAAGCTCCTGTACTCTCCGGGCCTCATGTACATCATCTTGCCTCTGTACTGGGGCTGCTCGTACATCAGCCAGTGGCCGTCCATCACGTTGCAGGACTGGCAGTCGTTCATGCGGTAACGGTCCATGATGTTGTCACAGTCGTCCATCATCTCGTGGCTCTGACCGCCAAAGTTCTCCTTCTCGTAGATCTTCATCCTGAACTGTCCCCTGTGCTGTTTTGAGTAAACAAGAACAAATGTTATTATTTCAGAGATAAAAAGGTATCACTCACAGATCTTTTAAGGTGTGTTTTAAACCTACCATGGGGATCATACGGCAAGACTTGACACCGCTCATGCCCATCCAGTTCTGGTAGTCGGAGTAGTCGCCCCTCCTCATGTAGTACTGGTTCCCCATGTAGTTGGTGCGGTCGTACACCATGAAGCAGCCGCTCTCCACCCTGCAGGACTGGCACCTGCTCAGGTAGGAGGACATGTCGGAGCAGTCATTCATGCACTCATAAGAGCGGCCCTGGAAGTTCTTCTCCTCGTAGAAGGTGATCTGAAAACAAGTGAATTGTAAATGATTAGAATTAAAGCTTTAAAATAAACATATGGTGATTTCAGATTTTAACAAAGATATCTTTCATTACCTTGCCCCTCATGTTCATGCCTGTGTTGCTCATGCTGGCTGTAGAAGTGCTGTGTTGCTCCTGAACTGTGTACCTACCTGGTTTAACCCTCTACTTTTATACCTTACCAAACATAAAGGCTCAATGACCCCTCCCCCTCAGTGAACCTCATTACTCAGCAATTTTCCATTGAAGCCAACAGAATGCAGAGCTTCTGTACATTCTTTCAGGGAGAATCGGGTACCTCACAGTCAATAGAAATCCCCTTTTTGTCACCATAGAAAGCATTCCCATCTGTGCTTCATGTCATGTGAGTAGTTTGACCCATGTGACTGGTAAACACTGTGTGTGACCTTTATGGTGCAGATATTCTCTGTATTTGCTTAAATGAAAATGGGCTTCACAGGGTTCTGTTCAGCTACACATTCCCGATTTGTTAATTTGATATAAGATAAGATAAGATATTCATTTATTACTCCCACAGTGGGGACATTTCAGGATCACAGCAGTGGGTGTACATAGAGCATTAATAAAAATAAAAGATACATATAAAAACACAATACTAAATACTAAAATACTAAATACTAAATACTAATACTAATAATATAGATTACAGAAGTGCTTGTAGTAACCTGTTCTCAAACTGTATGAATAGAATAACTGGGTTCTACATACAATATAATATAGTCGTTATTCTACAATTAAACCTTCAGACGTAAATATACAATATTTCATCAGAACCTCTGGACTTTATTCTATGAATTAAGAAAAGTAGAGATATCCTATTATTTTCCTTAACAGATAAATACATGTAAACAACAGAGATGCCAATAGTACAAATACTTTTATTTTGTGTAAGAGTCACATAATTCACATTATGAAATACCTTGACTACACTTTATCTCAGTTAAAATACAATATCATTGTACACCGTTGAGGACCTATTTTTTAGTTAACTACTAAGTTAACTACATATTACACTAAATTAACAATTTGGAGCAATGACCTATTACCTGTTCGCTTTCGGGACCCAGACAGCAACTTTCTCAAATTGTAAAATGACTGCTTCAACATAATGAGTTTGTTTTATAGTAAGTTTATTTTTGGTTGATATTTTAAATGTACATTTTGTGAAACTATCTTTCATCTGTATGAAGACAAACACGTGGAAGCCCGTTTCCACCACTGTGATAAAATAATTAAGATCCTGTAAGTCATAATTATGAGATACTATCTCATAATTATGACTTCATTATCTCATAATTATAAGATGTTACGGCATAATTATGAGATAGTAAGTCATAATTATGAGATGCTAAGTCATAATTATGAGATAGTAAGTCATATTTATGAGATGCTAAGTTATAATTATGAGATAGTAAGTCTTAATTATGAGATAGTAAGCCATAATTATGACTGAGATAGTGAAGTCATAATTATGAGATGCTAAGTTATAAATATGAGATAGTAAGTCTTAATTATGAGATAGTAAGTCTTAATTATGAGATAGTAAGTCATAATTATGAGATAGTAAGTCATAATTATGACTGAGATAGTGAAGTCATAATTATGAGATAGTAAGTCATAATTATGATATGGTCATATTAGGATCTTAATGTTGTTATCACAGTGGCGGAAATGGGCTTCCATACAAACGCACTCTATAACCTAAAATTGGGAAATTATTATAATTATAATTATTTTCTTTAGTCAAATTGACCTCAGGGTAAAAGATGTTCATGTGAAGGTCACAGGAGGGTTGAAGCAGCTCATGAGATGAAAAGATGAAACGGTGGTGATAGGTGAGCGTCCACGCGGTTGACTGTACATATATGAGCCGCGTGGTCAACTGGGCGAGCGTGAGGGGGTGATGGAGGCTTTGGTCGTGAACTGGGAGCGGAGCGACGGAGGAACAGGAAAGCTGGATGACGACGGAGACGACCAGCTGGACGCAGAACAATGGAGGAACCGGATAGTTCACCGGCCAGGAAGCAGCTGACGGGGAGGCAGGCCAACCCGATGACCCGGGACAAGGACTCCGTCCCGTTCTTCAGCACCACCTGGTGGCGGTGGCAGGACAGTACACCGTGCACCACCCAACAGGCCTTCACTCCACCCCTTTGCTGTTGTGTTCACAAAGGATGCTTTAGAGAGAGTCTTTATATTACACTTTAATATTTAGGTCGAGAACGTATTAGGGAGGACTTTATTCTCCTGTTATGTGTTGCCTGTCCTCCAAATGCATTGTTCTTTTGACGGAGCAAACTGAAGTCTCTCCAGAGGTGTGTAGAGGCCCATCTCCAGTGTTCTAGTGGTACATTGCGTCATCGCCTTAGAAGACTAACGGAGGGGTAGAACCCACCAGAGATATAAAACTGGCCTTCCTTTGAGTGACAAGTTTGAAGAAACTAAATTAATATTTCAAATAAAAGTCATTATTTCTAACCTCGTCAATGTCTGGACTATATTTTATATTCATTTTGCATTTAATTTGATAAATAAATGTGTGAGTTTACATGGAAAACATGAAACTGTCCAGGTGACCCCAAACTTTTGAACGGTAGTGAATATTTTAGAAGTAGCAGTTAAAAGGACCCGCTGTGACCCGCTGTGACCTCATGTGACCTCATGTGACCCCACAGGTCAGGAGCTGTAGAGCATGAGGCCTTTGAGGAACTAGAAACACATCTTTTCCGACTATATCTGGATTAAAACACAGATTAGCACTGAAATGTCTCTTATTTTGGTACTTTTGTAGTTCGACTATGTTGAGGAAATGTTACTTTCTGTATTCTTGTTGTTCTGAGTTCGTACTCTAGGTTGATGAACTTATTGTAAGTCGCGTTGGATAAAAAACTAAACTAACACTAAACTCCACGGTCGAAGGATCGACCCCCGGCTTGTGAGGTCGTCACGACAACACTGCACATTTTCATTTCTCGCAGTTTCTTACGAGTGAAGCGGTTTGAATCCCTCAAGAGATGCAGAAATGTACAGGAATGCATTAAAAATGCAAAAAAAAGAAAGCCTTGCAACTGAGTAAGTGGTTGCAAGACCCAAGAGATTCCTCCTCATCGGCACACAGATTATATTTGTGGTTAGTGACGATAAATTTAATTTAGTATTCCGATTGTGTGCAAGATATGTCTCACATTTGGTCAAACGCTGATAAAATGTCTGATTTAGTGAAAAATAATCATTTTCTCCACTCTGTAAATAAATCCAAGAGCAGTATTCATATTGTAAAACTCAGATGACTCCAAAACACACCAGACGTCACCGAGGTGTCACCGTGATGCGGCTCAGCGGTCGTGTTTCTGCAACGGCTAATAATATTACCAACTCCTGGCGGATTTACTAGGTTCTTTTATGATAAGGAAAGAAACCAAAAGGAAAAGATCACAATAAAAAGAGAACATCTCAACAATGTTTTTTTAATTTTTAATTGTTAACATCCGAAGTTGGTGGATACATTCCAGGGAGTGGGAGGAGAAGCCAACGAGCGTTCCGGCCTGTTGGTAGGATCAGTGACGGTGTGAAGAATTGTCGAATTGGCTGAAATTACCGAAGCAAATCATGACACAAATTCATCGGATCGTTAAAATAATGATTTTATGAACACGTCGAGGTATAAACGCCACACAGGGGAGGAAAATGGTCTTTTTAAATGCGTCTTTGTTGAATGTATTGAATCCACACACTCCGGCGTTGACTTATCAGCACTGGGCCTAATCTCAGGTTAGCAGAATAATAAAAAAGACAGCACACAGAGACATGATACATGATTTATCTCTAATCTACATTTGCTAATCTCTTGGAGTCAGAACAGTCGATGAGAACAACTCAACCAAACCACTAGTCTTCGTCTTGTTTATCATCAGTGTTTTTGAACGGATCGTCTTCTGCTTACAGAATTCTACCACACGAATAATGACATATTGTAACGCTCTTCATCTCCACACATGAGAGAGGGGTCCTCCTCTGTTGCTCTCCTGGAGGCCCCCCCGTTTGTTTTTTAGTTTCTCCTGATCCGATGTGAGGTCAAAGGTCAGGGATGTCGTATTGTAAAGATAGTAAAGCCCTTTTTTGTAATATGCGATTCTGGGCTACACAAAATAAACTGAATCAAATTGTAAGTCTAAACGCAGAAGTTTACTTTATCTGATTGTAGTTAAGCAGGTAAGAAGTAAAATTACCCAAACTATTAGGAACTAGAACGGGCTCTCGGTAGAGCGCATACCTTCATATATCACAAGATTGAGCATTGAATTCTGAACATTTTGGAATTAGTTGCCAATTGGATACAAATTGACCGTGCTATGGTAAAAAGAAGATGTTGACCTTGCCATAACCTTGACCTTGACCCGATCGATCCCAAAATCTAATCAAATGGTCCCTGTATAATAACCAACCATCCCACCAAATTTCATGCGTTCGGTTTAAAACTTTTTTTGTTATGCGAGTAACACGCACACAAATAAATAAATAAATACACGGCGATTAAAACGTAACCTTCCGCATTTTCAATGCGAAGCTAAACAACAGACAACATCTCCGGTTGGATTGGTCACCTCACCAAAGTTGTGCGTTGCTCGTCTTACGCATCGACGCGGGTCCCTTTGTACGGGTAGATCTTGATGCAGTGGTGCATGCTGTCGGACACGGCGAGCTGGCCCTCGGGTAGAAGGGCCAGTCCGCGGGGACTACTCAAGCCCTGGGTCACTACGGGTCGGCCCCCCCCCCGCGCCGGGTACAACAGGACCCTGTGCCGCTCGGCCCAGTCCGCTACCAGCACGTTACCGTCTGAGTCGATACAGATGCCCCAAGGGCAGGAGAGGACGGGGCCCATGCCGGCACACACACCCAGAACCCTCACGGTGTTCCAGCCCGGCTCCAGCACTTTGATGCAGGGCACGCGGCCCGTCTCGTTGCCCCTCTCGGACACGGCCACCATGCCCGAGCTGGAGCAAGCCGCCACCAAGTAAGGCCGGTGGAATCCGGTCACCACGGTGCGCTCGAGACGGGAGCCCGTCTTAGGGTCCAGCTTCAGGGCAATGAGGCAACCTTTCCGGATATCGGCGACCAGGAACTCGTCCAGTCTGGTCGCGGTCACGCCCCTGGGAGCCTCCAGCTCCTCTTTGGCCGAGCCTGACCCCGAGCCGCCAAACGTCTGGAGTAGGCGGCCGTGCCGGCTGAAGATGAGCAGCGCCCGCTCCGCCGCGCAGCTCAGTGCGATCAAACCTTTAGCGTTGACCGCGATGTCAAAGTAGTTGCGGCATCTTCTCGCAGAGCCGTCGGAAGTCGGGGAGGTCACTTGCTGGAGGACATTGCCCCGAAGGTCGGTCACCTGTTTCAAAGTAATTCAGTTTGAATATAGACGACGCAATAGCGCCCACACTGTATTTGTGTACGTGTCCGAAGGACGATTGACGCGACACGTACCTGAACGCGTGCGTTTCCACAGTCCACGATGTAGAGTAGGCCCTGCGGCGTGGCGTGGATACCGCTCGGCAGCGTGAGGTCGGCTCGCCCTGAACCCTGCTTCCCGAACTGCCGGATCAGACGGATTCCTCTGGGGTTGAATGCCGTCGAAGACGAGTCTCCCTCTTCCTCCAGCTCCGCCAGGGCCGGCTCGCCTCTCTTCTCTCCGCCTCTCGTCGGCTCCCGAGACGATCCGTCGATGACGGACATGGATAAAGACCTGGCCACCGCGGGTTGTTTTGATCCGGCCACCGTCATGCTTGCGTGCGGCCGGTGCAGCGTGTGATGACCTCTATGCGTAGGGTACGTCGGCGTCTGCCAGATGTCGGAGAGCCTCGGCCTTCGACTGAGAGTCGGGGACATCGAGCTCGACGTGGAGTCGAAGTCGTCGACCGCCGCGGTCCACTCCCCGAGAGGCTCGTTCGCCCCTCCGCCGATCATCGGGCGAGTCTTGCGCGTCAAGTCCACCGCGGACTTCGATAAATGTCCGTTGAGGTTCAAAGAGGCTCTGTTCACGTGGTCGTGAGGCGGGCCGACGATGAAGGTATAGCTGGAGTCGAGGCTGTCCGTCGGGGACGGCGCTCGCCCGTCTTCCCCGTGGGGGGGGTGTTCGTCGGACGACTGGCTGAGTCGAGAGTGAGCTCGACCCCTGGAGGTGAGGTCCAGGCAGCTTTGACTGGTCAGGGTCTCTCTGGAGGTCATCTTGGGAGACGTTGGGGCGCCGTTGCCGCGCTTCAAAGGTCTGTTGGACTCGTGACTCACTTTTCCTCTCCTTCCCGCGTGGCCGTCTAAACTTAAGTCGTGTCTCAGCTTCGCATGCTCCGTCCTCCGATCGGGCGAGGGGGACAGCTTCCAATCGGAGACCGCCGTTACATTTTTCCTCGGATTCCTGGGGGAGTAGTGTTTACCGTTGGCCTTCATCTTGTACGCGTGCTGCTTGTCTGCAGTGGCCATGCTGTGGAGAACCGTGGGGACGGACACAAAGATGTCCTCGCCTTGCGCTTGAAGAGAGGCCGACTCCGGCTCGTCGTCCTGGGACGACTCCCAGTCAGACTGCTCGCTCTTCGTGACCCAGGGAGACGTTTTTGTCGGGGAGAGGTTCGGATCCTCCTCCGATTCCTGATCGCTCCGAGTAGAAAGACTAATTTTCCTGATGACCCTGCCCGTCGGCGAGGTCCACCCCTCTCCTTGGGGGCTTTTCTCCCCTGCGGCGCCATGGCGGTGCTCCTCTTCACGCCGCATCTCCTGCGAATGGAGCGCACACGGCTGCCCGTGTGGCCCGCAACCTCCGACATGCAGACTCAGGCTTTGCTCTTCCACGCGAATATCTCCGAAGTTCACCGCATTGGGTTGGGAGCTGGGTTTGAAATTCACTTTCTTGAGGGAAACCGAGACTTCCCAGGGTTGCAGGAACTCTGCGACGTCCTTCAACAGCTGCTGCGCCGGCGGCCCGCCGTCCTCCGGACGCGACGGCGGGCCGACCTGAACCCGCTGCTGAAGCCGAGCGAGGCTACGGAGCCTCTGGTCCAGCAGTGACTGGCTGACCCGGGCCGCCGCCATGTTCTCCCTCTGGACCTGCCCCAGATGCTGCTGGGTATCCCGGTGGTCCTGCTCCACCCTTTCCAGCAGGCGGCGCTCTTCTCTGCGAGCCCCCGAGACGGCCCGCTCCACGCTCCGCTTCACGGCGTCCGTCTCGGTCACGTGGCGCTCTCGCAGTCGCCGGAGCTCCGCCTCCACCTGAGCGAGGTCCGACCGGGCCCGCGTGGCCCAGCATGGAGGCGACTCGGGCGGGGGAGGCTGGGCGGGCCGGTCAGGACCGGGGCTGTGGGCGGGGCTATGGGAGGAGGAGGAGCTACCCAAAGGAGCTCCCGCAAACATCACGAAGGATTAATGGATGGAGCTTTATTTATTTTCCAGGGTTCAGTTTCGATTCAGTTTCCTACATTAAAGACATAATAAAAAAGGGAAGATTAATTCACAAACATAAACCGTAAATCTGCAAAACTCGACGTACGCTCGCAGAAAACATTTAGTCTAAAACGTAATTCCATTCATGTCTATAGATTTTCCAAGTGATTTTACCCTCCTGTTATGTTTGTTTCTTACATACAGCCGTGATGTTCCCGGGTCAATTAGACCCGGTTAATGTTGAATCACCCAAAATTGGTCAGCACCAACACCCTTACTAACAATTCAATCAGTTTTTAGTGTAATGGAGTTATTCGCCTCTCCATAGAGCAGAGTTCAATCAGAAGAACTCACTCGTTTTAATAAAAAATACATGTTCAAACATTTTTTTATGAATATTGAAAAAGTCTCAATCTAAAATGCATTAGTCTATCATAACATGTATTTTTTTCCCAAATTGTATTTGTATTTTGTAAAAAAAAAAATCTTCGTTGGGTAGATAAATAGAGATGAGACACCTGTTCTGTTCAGGCTCATAATGACCCGCCCAATCAAAATCAAGCCAAATGAGTCATAAAGGATTGGTATTAAAGTAAACTTTAGTTATGTTTATTTATAGTGTTAAGATGCATAAATTACATTATAAAAGATACCAAAGGCCAGCACACAGTCATCCTCTTGGTGCGGTCGTATGTATCTGCAGAGTGTAATGTTGTAGGACTTCTAAGCAGCCATGTTGTATGTTTGGCCCCTCCCCTGATAAATGTGGGTGGAATTTTCCCGCAGGAAAAAATAAAGGTTCCCGTCAAAATAGTACCTGTATGTCTCGCACAGGTGAGGTCGTTAGAAAGAGTGTGTGTGACACTGAACCCCCCCAGCTGCTCCCCGGGCGCTTCACTGCAGCCCAATCAGAATCTATGAGTGTCAATATTCTCTGTTTGATAAAACTGGAGCCGACTTAATAAACACAAAGTGCCATCGTCACCGGGAAGAAATGAGGACGTTTATAGAAGTTTATGGAAGTTTATGACCCCGAAGCATTTTTTATTCATAAATATAAATATTTTACTTTGACAAACGACTGACGACTGACTTTGCTGACTCAACATAAAAATAATTGTTTTAAGTCCAGTTGGACTTTCCTCTTTGACAGAGCTTATAGTCAGGGCTGAATCAGGTTTGCCCTGGTCCAGCCCCTGGATATGCTGGTATAGGCTTATAGCTGCTGGGGATGTTTAGGATACACTGAGCACCTCTCTCCTCTTTTCTTTCTCCTATGGATGAATCTTCATCTCTCCATCACACATGACTAACTCTGCTTTCTCCCCGGAGTCCTTCTGACTTCACGTCTCATGGGGTCATCGGACCCTATGAGACGGCATAGATTCCATCTGCTGATGGACCATCGATGGTTGGATCGTGAGTTCCTGTCGCCAGCTGTGCCACTGCCCTGCTGGGACTCCGCCCCTCCACTTGGGAGGTCTCCAAACTCTCCATCGTGGAATATGCCTAAATATGAACTATTGATAAACTCTGTCAGATTCCTTGAATGTATTTTAACTCTAAATATGTCCTTCTGTACACATTACATCTATTGCATCTGTCCATCCTGGAGAGGGATCCTCCTCTGTTGCTCTCCTGAAGGTTTCTTCCCTTTTTTCCCCCTGAAGGGTTATTTGGGAGTTTTTCCTGGTCCGATGTGAGGTTTTGGGTCAGGGATGTCTATGTGTACAGATTGTAAAGCACTCTGAGACAAATTTGTAATTTGTGAAACTGGGCTATACAAATAAACTGAATTGAATTGAATTGAATAAGAATGATCAAGTTCATTAGGAACGGCACAATTTGAATTCCTCCATAGTTTTGGCGCAAGTATTAAAACATTATCTCAGAGCCGTTCTCATAGTTTTGGTAAATGATGGGTTTTATTCGGTTTGATGAAGCTCAGTCAGGAGCTGGTGAGGGTTTTGAGAGAGAGAAGTAGAAGCTCTCCTGTTGGAGAGGAGAGGAGGAGAGGAGGAGCATCGGCGGGCCACACCACTCAGATTTGCAATTCAGATTCTGCCGAGATTAGAAGAAACGTAACCTCGGGTTATAATGAAGTTAGAGCGGAGGGTGGAAATAGATCATTTAAAATCACACACACCATCAAATATGTCAGTGAAAACCAATTTCATGATTCATTTTGGCCAATTCCACTTCCCAAATATAAAACTCGGAGACTCTGAAGAGTCTCGGTGTGAACCTTTTATAGTGTGAACCTCGCTTTTGTTCATTTAGCCCTCCTGTTAACTTTAGGGTCACTTTGACCCCATTCGATATTTAAAGTCTCAGAATATATGATTGACATTGTGGTTTCTGGTTCATATTTCACAACGTTTACTTATTTAAAGAGGACAACTGAGTCAACATGAAATAAACATGATGACATGTTTTCAAAGTCCTGGACACACTCGTGCACATCGGTGTTCTTTGGGGTCGATCTGACCCCAGGCTGGAATATCAACATGTTAGACCTATTATAGATAGAGGTCATTATAACTATTACATGCACTTTTTAAAATCTTCCAAAAGGTTTTGGGCCCTAACACAACCAGCAAACCACAGATAGTTCACACATGACGCGGGGGAGGGGCCAACATGTAGAGTTGACCCAGCAGCCTTCTACACACTATTGTATTTAAGGGCTATTTAGGTACCAACACACACACCTTACGTACCTGACGCTTACACACGGGAACTCATTGGAACTAGAATAATGTTCTGGAGGTTTAAAGAGCTGCAGTGCAGCTGACCTCCAGGGGGAAAGATGTTAGCCCATCTGAAGGTAGCAGGAGGGTTAGTTTAGTGAGGCGGCGGCACCTGGTGGGGTCCAGCTGGGTCGGTATAAACGTGACATTTTTTGAACATGTGTAGTGTTAGCGTACGCCGGCTTATATTTTCTTTAAAAAACATTTTAAATCTATCAAACTTGGCGTAAATGATGTGATTATAACACATTTCCATGACTTTTCCAAAACTTTTATGATTTAAGCTTTTTTCGTGACTTTTCCAGGCCTGGAAATGACCATTTTAAAATGCCATGACTTCTCCAGGTTTTCCATGAGCGTACGAACCCTGATATAATCCTTTTATATGCTCCAGTCGGCTGCTAGACGCCGCTGACCGGGGCTAGTCTAGGATTTGCGTGGCGAGACTGAAAAAATAAAAAATCATGAGTCTCTGGTATTGTTCAGGGGGGCGGGCCAAATGTGGAGGGCCTTATCCGACTCGCGGGCCTTAGTTTGGGGACCACTGCTCATGGGGGCTGGGGAGGTGAGTGACAGGTGGACCTGAGGATCTGAGCCAGTCCCAGTTCTTCGTGTTACCGCTCGCATTACCAGCTGCATTATAGATGAGGCGGGTCCAGTTGCTCACCTCGTGATAGCCGCCTTACCCCTCCTGTTGCCTTCACATTTATCAACATCTTTTACCCTGGGGGTCGATTTGACCCCAGCAACTAAAACCTCCAGAATATTATTAGAATTTATATTGTTTCCCAAGTTTAAGTGTCAGGTACTTTATGTTTGTTTGTTGACTACCTAAATAGCCCTTTAAATAAATAAAAAAGTTGATATTTCTTAGATGTCAAATTGACCCCAAAGAACACCGATGTGTACAAGTTCTGTTCAGGAAATTGAAAACATATCATCATGTGAATGTTACGTTTTCCCAGTCGTCCCCAATTAATTAAGAAAAGTCGTGAATTATGAAGCAAAAAAAAAGAGAGACTTGATAAACAAAGAGAAGAAGTTGATAAACAAACTAGAGTTACAGGTGACTTGTGTTAAAATGAAAATAAATGAGACGGCTCCGTGTGAAGCTCTCAAAAGATTCAGCAACATTGTAGTAAAAGACATTATTTTTGTTTTAAATCACACAAAAATAGTCATGAAACTCAATCAAGTCAAACTTCATAATAAAACCATTGAATTCTGATTATCGAGTACAAAAAAGAAGAAGACTCCACGTCCGGGTCTTACCTGCCTCGGTCTCGTGCTCCGCTCTCCCTCTCCTCTCCGCTCCCGTCGACCTCTGGCCCTCCTCCCTCTCCGCGCCGCTTCCCCTCTGGTTGGCTGTTGCTAGGAGACCGCCAAGCCGTCTCCAGTTCCCTCCGTATGCAAACTCGCCGTGCGCGTCCCCGGTTGACGTTTCTCCTGCTCTTCAAGTTGTTGCACTCCAAAAGGTTTCCTTGAAATCCTGCCGCTGCGTCGAGGAAGACGAGGAGTCGGAGCGAGGAGATTTATCGAGGGGCCCAAAACGGTTTTGCATATTCATGTCTATTCAATTCAGTTTATTTGTAGAGCCCATTTTCACATATTACAAATGTGTCTCAGAGTGCTTGACAATCCGTACACATAGACATCCCTGACCTTTGACCTCACATTGGATCAGGAACAATTCCCAAACAACCCTTCAGGGGGAAAAGGTCAGACCCCTTGAGGAGAGACCAGAGGAGGATCCCTCTCCAGGATGGACAGGTGTCATAGATGTCATGTGACCAGAAGGAATCATGACACACATTAAAACACAGGAACAACACAATGAAGACCACAGAGTGATGAAGAGTTGGTAGTCGGCATATTCCACCATCCAGACCTCCACCACCCATCAGGCAGATGGAGGGAGAGAGGAGGAGTGGGCGGAGCCTCAGCAGGGCCATGGTGTAGTTGGTAGTCGGCATATTCCACGATCCAGACCTCCACGATCCAAATATTCAATTTGTCAATTAACTGTTTTATAATATCTCTGCTTTGTCTAGAGCGCCATGGATCGGACTATAATAATATAATGTGTGTATTTATGCGCTCGGAGGAGTCAATCGTGTCCTTTCAGTTACACTTGGAGTCAAAGATCCCCTCGTGGGTCAGAGGTCTTTGCTTTACTAAAAAACAGTTTCTGAATCCAGGATGTGGAAAGCCTTCATTAGTGAGCACATCAACATGCTTACTAGTGTTATTATATTAGTATTTAATCTTTAGTATTGTGTTTTATATTTATTGTCATTACTGTGATTTTTTAAATTTGACAAATAAAAGTAATATAATATTATATAACAGCGATTACACACAACGATGTGTCTTTCTACTTTTTGCAATTATTAATATCTATACTTGATTAGGGTTGGGTACTGGAAACCGGTGCTAATGTGGCACCGGTTCCAACACATCCGGTATTACCCGGATCGAAACGCAACGCACATTTCGGTGCTTCTTTCCGGTGCCTGAGCCGATTGAAATTGAAAAAAAGTATTGTTTTGGTGACTCCGCCCTGTCAGCAGGTTACGATAGCCAATCACATTTAACTTTGACAGCGGAGGCAATCGCCGTGTGTGACTGCGTGAACCCGTGCCAGGCACAACAGCGTAAGGCTGGGCGCGATGTGGAGACCGTCATCGGTCCCCCTGAACACGGAGAGACCGATGAATGAAAGAGCAGCCAGAAGTCAGATTATTACCGAACGTTGATTGCAAGTCTTGCATTCATAAAAGTAGGCCATGAAATAATAAATTAAGCATTATAACCATGTTTAAGCTAGCTCGTAGCTAGCGCGAGCTACGAGCTAGCTACGAGCTACGTGTGTGACAGTCTGCTAGCAGATGTGTTGGTGTACAGCGGGGCTGTTTACCCGGTGTTACCGGGAATATAATACGGAGGAATAAAGACCGTGAGGCATCAGTTTGTTTCAGTGGAGCTCTCGCTGTCAGAAGCAAAACTTTGTCACATATCATCTTCAGGACCTCTGATTGGTTGTTCTCTTAGCCCATCCAAAAAGTGACAGGATTAACCCTTTAAGGTCTGCACATGACAATACACATGACAATATAATAATATAATATATATTATATTATATAATGGAGAACATGTATTGTGTATGTTAACAGTCTGATATCCGTTGTTTGTTAGTGCTCCATGATAACGGCTTCTACAGGGAATATGGCCAAAGAGAATTTTAATGTCCTCATTGTGCGTTTTTTTTTTTTAAGTATCGGTTCAGGCACCGTTTAGGCACCGGTATCGTTTTAAAAGTACCGGTTTAGCACCGGTATCGGAAAAAACCCAAACGATACCCATCCCTATACTTTTACATTTTAAACCCGAAAAAAAAAAATAACATTGCCTGCACGGCAGTGTATGTGATGCATGAGGAGGGCAAAGGTCACAAGGAAACCACACCGGAGCACGGAATAAAGCCACGAGACGACAAAGAAAGGACACCGGCTCACACTGTTGCTAGGCAAAGAATTTATAAATTAATAAAAACATTCCCTTTGTAGTGTTCAGACAGATTTTTTTCAACTTTTTTTCCCCTCCCCACTTTGTATTTTTGTCCTATGTTTTTTCTAATGATTTCAAAATATAGAAAAATATTTCTGACAACATTCATCGTTACATTATCCGGAGCGAGGGTTTCCACTCCGCCCCGTTGGCTCCTCCCACAACACCGCATTCAATTAGCTTTTTTCTTCTTCTTCCCTTTGCTTTTTGTCCTTTATACAGTATTTACACATTAAATGAGTCCGCGACGTCTTTCAGCCTCGAGCGGGGGGGGGGGGGGGGGCACGTTTTGCATAGATCACAGGGGACACGTACATCAGGTTGGGGGGGGGGGTTCTTTTTAAAGGAAAAAGTGGTGAGAAGATAAGTTACATCCCGTGGTCAAGCATAACAATGGCGGAACATGAGAAAACATTTTCCAAACGTGTACAAGTGTAGAACATAGACTGTGACGGTCCCTTCACATGACCCCCCCCCCCCCGTTGGCGTAATGGAACAATCCCATCGGTCTGTGGGAACTAACGGGCGTGCGGGAATAAGATAAGCGAGTGCAAGTCGGCGACGTTTGGACACTTTGGCTCGCGGTCGACTTAAAAAATAAAAATACAAAACAATAAAAACCTGCACCCAGACATTGATACATTTAACCGTCTTCTTCTTTTATATAAAAAAAAAAAAAAAAAAAAGTGCAGGGTGGAGGATTTGCCACCATTGGACTCCTTCCTGCAACGACGCTACACACTGTCCCTTTAAGAGAGTTGTGTACTTGGTTTTCAAGATGCTCCCGGTGGTGAAAGAAGGTACTGTACTCAACTCACCTGTTCAAACTGGCATAGTCTTTATAAGTGGACCCCGAGCACGCCACTTGTTTTTAATGTTCCATTTTAATTTCGTTTCATGCTTTTATTTTTTTATCCTGTATTATTTTATTGTAAGGTGACCTTGGGTGACGTGAAAATAAAATGTATTCTAATTATTATTATGATAACTGTGGCCAGAGACGTTTCTGTGTGGGCTCTTTAGTTACCGCATATTTAAAATATATATAATTAAAAATTGTGAAAGCAGAGGACGCTCTGGTGAGTTGCGGGGCTTTGGGACTGAGGTTTGTTTTGCGGAGACATTTTAAGAATATAATTTTTTAAATACTAAGAAGATTTAACACGGCGTGCTCCCTCATAACCAAACAGAACAATTAAAAATATATATATATATATAATAACGCAAAAACAAGAAGACCTCGTGTCCCTTTAGTGTTCGGCACCGTCACGCAAACCAAAGAAAACTTACTCGACACTATCTGACCACCTGGCCGAGATTCACATGCAGACCCTAACGGGGGGGGGGGGGGGGCTCTGAGACCTCACTCAACCGCCGGTCACGACGCCGGCACGGCCTCGCCACATTTATACTTGGTATCTCTATAAAAAAACAGAAATTACACCGAGAACCCAAAACAAATTAGTGTTAAAAGAACCAGAATAGCAGCTTGTTGAGTTCCCAGATGGAACGGTTCTCTTGATCGGTTTGGCTCGTCCCAAAAAAAAGAAAAAAAAAAGACAATATTTTGAAGCACACTAAAAATAAAAAGTAGAGAAGCGTCTTACAGGCGTGACTTTTATCTCACAGCTCAGATCGGCCTTAAAGATCAGTCTCTTCTTTTTAAATGTCAGTTTTAAAGTAAATGGAAAATCACGGCAGACGCTCCCTTAAAAGAAACCGTTCTCTTCTCGCTCGCCCTTTTGTTTCTGGCGGACTCTCGGGTCCTAAACGAGACGGTTTAGGTCTGACGTGCAATGCCGCGCTGCCTTTCTCTAAAACCCCGCGGCCCCCTTTATGGCGAACGGCTCACCGCCGATGGCGTCGACCTTTGTTCTTCTTGACAGAGCGAAAATAAAATCCCCGACTCCCCAACACACACACGCACGCAAACACACACACACACATGCGCGATGCTGCGGCGCCTAGAGGTGAAAAGCAAAAGACAGACGAAATCAAATAAAAATAGTCTTCGATGTTCTTCCAGTTGGCCGTGCCGACTCACCGGATGTAAAGCGGCGCCCTCCCTCCCGTCTTCCAGTTTTCATCGCAAAAAAATGGCGCCCCAAAGAAACGTCCCGAAGTCGACACTGTAAACCTCACGCGCTTATACTCTTGCGCGTATAGAATGTAAATATAATACATGATATGCACAATATCGTAGAAGTTTACAGATGAGGGAGATTCTTCCAGTCCGATAAGATTCCTTTAACGATACAAAAAACTAAAAATAATAATAATAATCTTGCCTCTTCGCTCCGGTGACGTTGAAGTCCCAGAGCTGCAGCTCGCCCGGCGTCGGCAGATGAATCAAAAAAAGAAGTGAGGTGTCCGGCGAGGAGCCGGCGCCCCGCCTACTCCTCGGCCTCGTGGCCGCGGGGGAAGGGCAGCGTGACGGCGTGCTCCTGGGCCAGGGCGGCCAGCTCCTTGAGGAACTCGCAGAACACGACGGCGCAGTAGACGGCGTTCTTCACCCGCAGCGCCTCCGCCTGCTTCTCGATGGCGGAGGCGCCGCCGGCGCCCTTGAACAGGGCGCTGTGCAGCGACTGGCCGCCGTCGCGCACGTGAGCGAGGGCCAGCTGGGCGGCGTGCCGCGCCCGGGTCGGGCTGTTGGTGTGCCGGAGGATCAGCTCCCCGAGGGACGGCTTACGGCTCTTCACTGGAGGGAGAGAGAGAGAGAGGGAGGTGGAGAGAGGCGGCGAGGATATTCATCGAGATATACACCACCGCTCAAAAGTTTGGGCTCACTTAGAAATGTCTTTATTTTTAAAAGAAAAGCATGTTTTTTGAATGAAGATAACGTAAAATTATTAAGAAATGCACGCTATACATTATTAACGTGGTAAATTACTATTCTAGGTTGAAACACTTATCTACACGGTTGTATAGAAGCCCATCTCCAGTGTTCTAATGGCACATTGTGTTATCGCCTTAGAAGACTAACGGAGGGGTAGAAGTTTAGAAAACCCTTTTGTTATGTTAGCACAGCTGAAAACAGTTATGCTGGTCAGAAGCTTTTCAACTGGCCTTCATTTTGAGCTTGAAGTCTGAAGAACACAATTCATATTTAAAATAAAAATCATTATTTCTAACCTTGTCAATGTATTTACTATATTTTCTATTCATTTTGCAATTCATTGGATAAATAAAAGTGAGTTTTCATGGAAAACACAAAATTGTCTTGTTGGGTGACCCCAAACTTTTGAACGGTAGTGTATGTATATATATATATATATATATATATATATATATATATATATATATATATATATATATATATATATATATATATATATTTTCACATAAATTACTAGGCTGCTAAACTCTTCCCAGATTTACTCGCTTCAGGAATTTAGCGGGAATTTCTTAAAACCGGAACAGAACCCAGTAGCATCTCGATGATTCTGTTTTCTAGGACTTTGTTTATTTATCTTATTCCATAATTAAACATTTGAATCAGTTTAAAAAAAAAAACGATTTTCTTTCCAAGCCGTGTTTCCACAAGGCTCTTCAGTCATTCATTCTGGAGGCGGGCTCACCTAAGGAATCGGAGCGCCTCAGGGTCGGCACCGCCCCGGGCGAGTCGGCCCAGTCCACCTTTCCCCGGGCCACCAGGTACTGCTGGGCTTTCTTCAGCATGGCGGGGAAGTCCTCGTGAGAGGCGGCGAACGCCTCGATGCGGTTCTTCACAGAGCCGAGAACCTGAGGGGCGCCGGGAGAGGAAACGACGGCGTGTCGATAACTCGGAAACTTTTACTTCCTGAACTATTTGGATTCTTACTTAGATCTGAATAAGTAGGACAGGAAATGGACGACCACTCGCACAAACGGGGCGCTGAAAGCCGCCGCCGGTCCCGGGTGGGCGTGGGTTCTGTACCTGGATCAGGGACTTGACGCTGGGCTGGAAGACCATGTTGGTGTTGAGCAGGAAGGAGCGGAGGAGGGGCTGCGGGTAGCAGGCCAGCTGGGCCACGATGCCCGTGAGCAGGATGTTGACGTACAGAGAGTTCTGCAGCATGTTCTCCAGCTTGGCGAACAGAACCACCATGAACGGACCTGCAGGGGAACACGACTTTAGCTCGGCCGGCATCACACGACGGGCACTCGAAGGGCGCAGAGGAGGAACGTGGACGTCAGAATTCAACGCAGATCTGAAGCAGCGTTCTGACACATGTCCACCAAATGGATTTCCAGGACTTTAAACCACGAAATCTCGGTATAAACATGACATCTTTTGAGAATGTTGCGTATTGAGATCGTACGCTGGATTATATCTTGACCGTCTTTATCCATAGTATTTAGGATTGTGTATTTTAAATTACAACGGAGGAAATAATCCGTTGAATTTATTATCGAATATGTAAAAGTTAGAGACTGAAAACACAACAACATTTTTGTATTTGTATTATTATGCTGATTTAAAATAAGTAAATAAGATACACGCACACGGTTCTCCGCAACCATCCGGGTCTCACCTGTGTACGGCTTGTTTAGCGGTCGGGCCGGGCTGCCGAGGCCCAGCGCCGGCCCGTCTGCCTTCGGGTCGCCCGTGGGCGGCGGCTTCGGCTCCGAGGGCGGCGGTTGCTCCTCCTCCTGCGGCGGCAGCCGACGTTCGGAGCACGGGCCGTCCGCGGCGCCCTCCTCCTGCCGGCAGGCCGCCCGGCCGCGCTCCCTCGCCCGCTCCTCCAGCTCCCTCAGCTCCTGGGTGAAGGCCTCGATGCTGATGCCCTGGCCGCCGGCGTCTCCGGGGAGCGGTGTCTCCCCCGGCGCCTGCTCCAGCAGCTCCCTGATGAGGCTCTCCACGGACTCCGGCGCCCGGTCGGCTTCCGGCGGATCGGAAGACGCGCGGCGCGGCTTCGAGGCGTCGCCGTCGGACGCCGGCGGACTGACCGGGCTGACCGGGCCCCGAGAGGGAATCCGATTCGGCCTCGGCGAATTTGCGTCACTCATCTCGCTGTCGTGGAAAGCGGCCGGCGGCAGAGCGGCGCGGCCGTGCGAGGAGCACGTGACGAGGGATCCGTTCTGATTGGCGTTCTCGTCCAGATACTGGCTCTCCCCCAAGTCCCTCTTCACCTTCTTCACCTCCAGGCCTCGGTCCCGACTGTCGGAGCAGCCGTCCTCCTGCGCCGCCGTGCCGTTACACGTGGCCTGGTAGCCGACGGCGACGACGGAGGCGGGGTCGTGGGGCGCTGGGGACGAGGCGGCGTGGGAGGACGACGACGGGGTGGCTGAGGACAACGACGAGGTGGAGGAGGAGGAGGAGGAAGAAGAGGAAGAGGAGGAGGAGGAGGAGGAGGAGGAAGAGGGGACGAGACGCGGGAGAGGCGTCGGCGGGACCTCCTCCCTCTGCAAGCTGCGCTTCTTGGAGCGCGGCGTGAGGCTGATGCAGTGGTTTTTGCCGATGGTGACGTCCCACTCGCCGCTGTCGCGCTCCGAGCCGCTCCACTCGGGCCTTGGCGGCCTGACGGCGACCCTCTGCTGGCAGGCGGGGTGCCGCCCCCGCCGCCGCCCTGCTGGAGAGAGAAGTGCTCGGGGAACATGGGCATGGCGGGGTTGGAGGCGGGCGGCTGCGGGGGTGGAGCGACTGCGCTCGGCGAGGGGTTCTCCCCGTCGTAGGGCGCCGACCAGTCGCGGCACGCCCAGGAGCAAACCTCGATGCCCCGCCGGGAATCTCGGAGGTAGTCCAGGTAGCCCGAGTCCCAGTCCAGGCCGTCGGCGTTGGCCGGCTGCTGCTGCATGGGGCTGTCGGGGCACGGGGGGTGGGAGGCGCCCGACTGCGGCGGCTCAGAGCCGGTGGGAGTGGAGGGAGCCCCGCCCCCTGGCCCGCCGCCGCCGCTCTGCTGGCGGATGAAGAAGGCAAGGCGGGACGGGGTGCTGGGTCGGGGCGGCGCCGGGGACTCGATGCCGGGACTGCTCGCTGCTGTCGGAGGGAAATAAAAATCTTGTTCGTCTCGATTTGAAAACACAAATATGCGTCGACAACAAATAAATAATGTGTCCGATGCGCTTTTGAACGACTCGTCGGTCCAAAGCGCTCGCCGCCCACCTTTAGCCCAGAACGCGCCGTCCTCGTCGCGGTCGGCGTGGGACGCGGCGTTCAGCCGGCAGCACTCGGGGATCAGCGACAGGAACTTGTCGGCCGACTTGCCGTACAGGTCCGTCTCTCTGATGGCTCGGCGCTGACTCAGCATCACGTGGGTGCAGGGCAGGAGATACCTGGGGGGAGCAGGAGGAAGCACAGACACATATTCATTCATGTCTCCATCCTCCCGGTGAGGAGAAGTAGCGCGGAGACAAACAATTGGCACAAAGTTTGTTGCTTTAAATGTTTAATAAAAGATTATGAAATAGCTCTTTTAGTAGATAAAAAAAAAACAGACGACAGGGACAGAAGTCCTGCCGTAGGTTTCGTGCCACGGATGTTAAACCGTCAGTTGATCCCAGGGATCCACGTTTTTGCATACTGTCAGCGGCCGTACCTGAGGACGAGCTGCAGCATCACGTCCTCACAGTTCAGGGACAGAAGGGTCCGGAAGAGACTCAGCGACACCATGCACAGCTGCAACGGACAAAGAGACAAGTGGTGGTCGTTTGCTTCGTTTCCCGGACATGTGGGAATCCTGTGTTCAGCAACAACACAACAAATAGTCTCAAGGTGACGGGAAATGTAAGAAATCTAAGATTGTTTAACTACAAATATCCCCGTGTATCGTTTTCTGGAGGCAGACTCCATTTGCACTCCGCGATTTTTCTGCAAAGCCAGATCCTTCCGCCTTCTGCGGGAGACGCTTTCAATCAATGGTTGCTCTCAGCCCACGCACCGCCCACACAACCGCGTTCCAGGCGCCATCACACACACACACACATATGTATGAATACATTTATTTATACCCGTGAATTGCTGCTGATGCGCGTGAGCAGCGTGTCCAGGATGGTGTCGTTGTCATGGCGATGCAGCAGGATGAAGCGCAGGAAGGTTTTGAGGAGGGACGTCTCCGACACGCTGCGCAGGAACAGGTCCAGGTAGGCGGTGCTGGCGATCATCTCGTCCACCGACGACTGCAAAAGAGTCAGAGTCAGTGTGACTAGGAATAAGAATAAGAATAAAAAAGAACATTTTTCACCAACATCTTTAAAGGATTTCTTTTATATACACTCACATGGTGAGTTTGATTATATCCACCTAGTCTTAGACACACATTCCCCCACATATCCTGAATGGTATCTGGCCATACAGACCTGTCCTTTCTGCCCCCCTCACCTTATGCAGCGCGGGGCCCATGACCGGGACGAGGAAGCCGTTGTGGAGGTAGTCCAGCAGCTGGGAGCGGACCAGCGGGTGGGCGACCTGCACCACGGCGTTGCAGAACTCCAGCGAGTTCATGAACAGCACGAGCGACGACACGCTCATCCAGTCCTCGCGCCGCAGGGCGTGCCAGTCGTCGCCGCGGACCTCGATCTTCCTGGGCAGCGAGGAGTAGAGAGCGCTAAGGCCCGTCGCCAACACCTGGGGGGGGGGGGGCACGAGACACGTGGCGTTAGAGGGGGGATCGGCGGTGACCGGGTCAACCGCTATGTGGCTAACGAAGGAACGATAACCACTGAGCTGCTACGCGAAGATTGTATTTTGAAACCTTTTGGAACTTTTTGTAGTGCTGCTCGAGAAAGACGGTCAGTTGACATACGTTAATAAACTGATTATTTTCTTAATTATTAGGATTTCTTTTTGTCCCTAAAAATAAAAATCGATAGGAGCTAATAAACCAAATCGATAACCTACATCAATAAAAGTACTAGTATCGATAAAAACCCTTCTGATAGCCTGTACCTCAGACTCAAGTGAGGCCTCCGGTCTAACTTTAATAAATAAATAAATAAATAAATATATATATATATATATATATATATATATATATATATATATATTCATTCAACAACCTGAAACGCCCCGTTGATTAATTGCTTATGGAATTTGTCGAGCAAAGTATTCTGGGTTTGGTCTCAAGCTGTCAAATTGGGTTAAATTAATGTAAAGTAATCACTACATCCACCATTTCCTCAACTAAATGATTTATCAATTGACCAAGAACATAAATCTGCAGGAAAAGGTTATTTAATGTAATAGATCCCTGTTTTAGTCCCAGAGATGGCATGTTTATGTGTTAGGATACATAATACCTGGCAGTGTTCTCCTGTCAGAAGCAGTGTGTTTACACGACACCGCTAACGACCCGACAGATACGGACATCGGCCCGCTAAGCTTGGTGGCGTGCCCCCAGCACATGATGGAAAAATTCCCATTTTAAAGCCCTCGCGTCCCTCTGTTGTGACAACAGCCGATGACATTCGTGGAGCCGTGTCCTCGCTCGCCGCACCAGTGAAAACGCCCGATGCGGTAAATCTGGGCCTCGCTAGATTCAGAGAGGAGCACTTGGTCCTCGATGCCACCTCCGCCGGTCCCCGGAGCTCGTAAGTAGGTCAGACCGAAGCTGCTGCAAGGAGCGCGATGCAGAAAATAGCCGAGGCGGCGTTTTAACAGCAGAGTTAAAGAGCAGCGGCACAGATACCAGCTCCGTCTGCAGCTCCGTCTGCAGCTCCGTCTGCAGCTCCGTCTGCAGCTCCGTCTGCATCGCTTATGCGGCGTACAGACGGTCAACGCCGTTGTTTGGAAGCCAAGATGTTGCTCAGTCGCTGTAATTTGTGAACGGAAACTTGGTCTGTTGACTTATTCAGAAGGATTGGGTCTGATGTTTTCGTTTATGCACATGAGTCACTATCAAAAGTCATCAGCTTCACACAGCTTTATTTAGAAGAAATCCATTTTTAAAGCGCAATAAGATAAATTATGGCTCTTTAGCTACACCTAGTGGTGGCGTGTGGACACTACAACAACAAAAGGTTGACGGCACCAATATTATAGTAGCCGTATCATTTACAGACGGGAGAATATGTCAAAACTGACACTGAATGTTTTGTTATGATTAAATGTGATCTAAAAGCAAAAGGGAATTCATCATGGAACATATTTTGTTTTCATCTGCATTATTTCTTTCGAAGGTAAGCCTTCCTGACCCGGTAACACGGTTACGTCTCCGGTAAATTCTCTGATGAACTTTCCGGGGGTTTAGACAAAGCAGCAGCATCAAGGAGTCCGTGAGGTTACGTTCAGCAGGAAGTCTTCCGAGTTCAGGCTGAGCTGATAAGACGAAGATAAGGATTAACGGCCTGTCAGAGTGCAAAGTCACGGCCTTCCCCTTCCATTATCACACACCATCACTGACGCAACACACACACAAAGCTGTCCTCAACATTCACATCATTGAAGAGCAGGTCACACTCGTGTGTGTGTATAATACGGGTGGGCTCTTTTCTGTAAATAACGGCGCCGAGTTGGATGTCATGCATAGGAACGTGGATCACCGCTCAGTCAGCTGAGGACTCAAACATTCTTCTGGGATCGTACAACATAAAAAGTTGTATATTTTCTGGGAAATAAAAAACTTTATATCAGAATATCAAGAACGATAAGCCGTGAAACCCAAAAGGTACCCAAGGTGAGGTCATATTACCAACTACTAACAACTACGCCATGCCCCTGCTGAGACTCCGCCCACTCCTCCTCTCTCCCTCCATCTGCCTGATGGATGGTGGAGGTCTGGATGGTGGAATATGCCGACTACCAACTCTTCCTCCACTCTGTGGTCTTCATTGTGTTGTTCCTGTGTTTTAATGTGTGTGTCATGATTCCTTCGGGTCACATGACATCTATGACACCTGTCCATCCAGGAGAGGGATCCTCCTCTGACCTCTCCTCAAAGGTCAGGGATGTCTATGTGTACAGATTGTAAAGCTCTCTGAGACTAATTTCTAATTTGTGAAAATGGGCTATACAAATAAACTGAATTGAATTAAATATTTAAAATTATAATACATTAAAAAAATCCTTTAAAAATAGTTATTTAATGAATGTTCAATACAATAAAAAAATAGTTATTGAATAAATGTTTAATAAAATCTAAAAAGTTATTTAATAAATGTTCAATAAAATCGAAAAAAAATTTTTTAATAGAAGTTCAATAAAATCTAAAAATATTTTTTTAATAAAAGTTCAATAAAATATAAGCATATGTTCATAAAAAAAGAGAAGAAAAACCTTAATGTCCAGCACACATTCCTGTGCGCTGGACATTCCACACATTCCACACGTTTCCTCTTCCCGTGCACCGGGACACTCACCGGGCAGAAGTAGGAGTTCTCGGCGATGTACCGCGCCACGGCCTCGTTGCTGGCCGAGGTCGCCATGACCAGCAGCAGCGCGTCGCGGGCCTGCTGTCCGATGGCGCCGTCCCGGTGGATGAACGGCACGAGGAGGGAGAAGATGAGCAGGTTGGTGGAGCCCTGCTGGGCCGGCGCCGCCCGGAACAGCATCTCCAGGACCACGGGCTGCCGGGCCATGGACACGCAGATCTGATGGGGGTTTGACACAGTGCTGCGGTTACAGGTCCGAAACAGACGGCAGGCGAATCTGGACACGGTCGCCCGATCGGATCAAAGTTTCAAGCTTCTGGCGGAGAGACGTGCTCATGAGAATTATTCTACAGCTTGGGAGGTTTCAGTGCGGAGCAAACCGATCCACCATTCCATCCACATTAAACGTTATTTTCCTTTGCCTGCATAGGAAAAACTTTCCCCTAAAGCGGCCGACTCTCTGGGGTTGCCTAGCGACAAGACGAGTCGACTTGTGCTCCTTTCCGACCGTCCGTTTGTTCTGACAACTCCTGAAGTGGACCGCAGGCATCTGGCTGCGCGTCAGAGACGTGCGTGAGCCCAGGTGAGCGTACCTGGTTGAGCAGCAGCACCAGGCTGTTCTCCAGGGCCAGAGGACAGCCGAGGTCCGGGTCGGCGCACGCTCCCAGCAGCCTCAGCAGCGGGTGGAGGACGGCCGTGTGCTGCAGCAGCGGCTGCTGCGATTGGCCGATGAGCATCTCGAGCAGCTTGAGCAGCGCCCCCTGGCTGTCGGGGTCCAGGCCGCGGCGGAGGTGCCACTGGACCAGGCGCTCCAGGATGTTCTCCGTGACCACCAGCTCCAGGATGGGGCCCATGGGCGCCCCGGCGGCGGGGCCGCCCTCCGCGCTCTCGACGGGCCGCTCCTCCGCCAGCAGACACAGCATCTGGTCGGTGTGATTCCTCACCGCCGTCAGGTCGTCGCTGGAGGACGAGGGCTCCTGCTGCTCCAGCACCCAGGAGAGCTGAACCAGAGAGGAGCGGCGTTTCAGCGACACGTTCAACTCTCGACACCGTCCTCGTACGAGGAGCTCAAAATAAACAAAAAGACTGTCGGCCAGTGTTCTCAAGTGTCTCTCCATACTGGTGGCAGGGTTCTTACACATTCTGACCGATGGATTTCCAGGAATTTTCTAGGACTTCAAACCAAATTCCAATTAACAAATTGAGATCTCGGTATAAAACGTGACATTTTTTGAAAATTTTCTTTAAAAAAAACTATTAATTATTTCAAACTCGGCGTAAATGAACATAACAAATTTCCATGACTTTTCCCAAACTTTTCTGATTTAAGTTTTTCCCATGACTTTTCCAGGCCTGTAAATGACCATTTCCAGTAGTGCGACAATTACAGCCGTTAGTGCTAGCAAGTGTTGATAGTGAGCAGTCGACTTCAGAGTTAACTAGTCGGTAAAGTCTGTTTAGGAGTCAAATACTTCAAAAAGGTGCATAAAAGGCAATGAAACATAATTTAATAAAACGAAACAACAAACCATAAGCAGTCAGAAGCACATTAAAAACTAGAAGCTATATTCAAAAATAGGGATTACATTAATGCAAAATAATTCTATTTACATTCCACTTAAACGTTATAACATTCATCCCTTCACATAGATGCATGTAATTACGCCGCTGAATTAAAACCGTAGCTTTTTAGGAGCAGTGGGCTGCTGAGAGGCGCCCGGCGAGCAACTAGGGGTGCAGTGCCTTGCTCAAGGGCAATTAGAATGCAAACAGTAGGGAGGCCAGGGATGGAACCGGCTACCTTGTGGTTGCAGGACGACCGAACACGCGACAGAATATATTCAAATATAAAAACGGGTTTGGCGGATATTATAAACCGTGGTGTTAAAAAGAAGAAGAGAAACGTGTGCCGGCAGGTCGAGCTGCGGCAACCATGAAGCAGCGGATCTCGGAGCAGCTCGTGAAGACAGGAGATAAACTCCTCCGTGTTCAAGCTGCTCGACGTTTGCGGCCGGGAAACGTACGAGAAGAACCGCTGTGTGAACGTTGCACAAGACGTGTAAAAAAAAAAAAACACTCGTCATTTTAGTTTTTGTACATCTCACAGACGCTTTTCGTCGACCTGGGGCGCCGAGACGTTCGCCTCTATACCGACAGATCGTGAAAATGTGGAAGGATTGATATTTCAATAGAGTGACAGGGTGCGGCGGTTTGTCGAAGTCGTGCAGAGACATGTGGCATCGCTTCAACATCTCGGGGATATGCGTCAATTCAGCTGCCGTTCATCCACGAACGTGCGAACTCGCTCTCGGGGCGGATTAGAGCTCACTGGAACGAAGAGAGAACACGTCTCTCTATCATTTACTTTGTATCTGCTCAAAAAAAATACAAAGCAATAATTCTCAACCGCTGTGAATGAGTAATGGATGTACGAGGGTGTGACGCATTTCGTGCTGAAATGAGTAACACTGGTTCGTAGTACCGAGTACTGGGACCGCAACGCAGCGCACATTTCGGGGCCTGAGCCGATTGAAATCGAATAAAACTATTCTTTTGAACTCTGGTGAATTTGCCCCGTTTTAGCACCGGTATCGAAAAAACCCCAAACGATACCCATCCCTACTGGGTCTTGCGTTCTCAAATTTAAAGAAATAATACTAGGAAGAAAAAAAACGTTTAGGGATTTCAAAGTGGATTTGTGGACGTTTCTTTGCCATAACTTCAGATTTGATGATGTCCTCCCAAAGCGCAAGTCATGCTGAAGCTAAAGTGTGTGTGTGTGTGTGTGTGTGTGTGTGTTTACAGATGTGACTCGGAAGAGGAGTGAGAAACAGCCCCAGGGGAAGTACGCCTCACAGTTTGAGGATCTCTGGATGAGATGGTCACTCTGCTTTATTTTGATGCGCGGCTAGATTTTGTCCGTTTTCTCATTATTTCTGACCAAAAAAAAAAAAAAAAAAAAAACACGTTGTGGACGCCGTGCGGCTGCTCCGTACACTTTATGACGAATGAGCGATGGAGACCAGAATGAGAACGACGCGATGCATTCAACAAAAATATTCTGTTTCTTTTTCCCGTGGCGTGCCTCACCTGTCTCCAGTGGTTCTCAAACACCATGAGGCAGGTCTCGGGGTCGGCGGTGCAGGGGCCGGAGGGAGCGGCGCTCCGGCCGGCCCGACTCCCGGGACCCCGCGGGTTCAGCCTGCTCAGCCAGCTCATCGCTGGTACCCGGCGAGAGGCGGGTCGGACGTCACGAGCGACGAAGAGAAGCCGAGAGGGCAAAGAGAGGGGGAAAGAGGGAGCGAGAAAGAGGGAGGGAGGTGGGAGAGGGAAAGAATATCCAGGAGGAGGCGGCAAAACGCGCTGTCACTGCCAGTCAGTGTACATCTAGGAAGAGCCCGCCGCCACCGCCGCCGCTTTAGAGTCGGTGTGACCCCGTCCGCCCTGTCATCCGGTCTGGAGCCAACACCACTCCATCGCCGGTCAGGACGGTGAGGACGGTCAGGAACGTCAGGAAGGTCACTCGCTGCGTGAAACAATCACAAACACATGGGAGGGTTCACGACCTTTCAAACCTTCGAAAGGTCCCAAATTATAAAGATGATTTTGTTCCTCTCTCCAAGTCTATATTACTTAAACATCTATTTGTATTTCCATTCGGTTGGCTCTCAAAATGTCTCTCGTTTCTTTCTGAGACGAGGGATTACAGGAGTCGCACAGAAATCTGTTCGGAGTATCAACTGCTCTCCGTCTGGTTGAACCACACGTTTCCATAATGCTGCTGAAAACACTGCATCACTTTCTAAAAGCTCCAAGTAAAAATGTTCTACCAGTGGTTTATTGTGAGGATTATTTGGGACAGAGCAGATGGGTCGACGGAGAGGATGTGGATTATGCTGCGGGAGTGGCTGTGACGTCTTTTTTTTTTAAATTTGATTAAAACACTTTAAAAAAAAGAAGATAGATAGATATAGAGTTTGTTATGGAATAAACATCAAGATAAACTTAAGATAAGTGCTGGAGAAACCAGATCTCCCCTGTAATACATTTAAAGTTGATGTCATAAGCCAGGGGGGTCAAACTCATTTTCACCGAGGGCCACATCAGCATCACGACCGCCTCTTAAAGGGCCGGCGTAACTAAAACACTGTATAAACTACTCCAAGAACATATTGTTATTGTTGTCTCTCTGCATTTGATTATTGTTTATTTGAGTGTACAAATATTGTACATAAAAACATTTATCCAACATTAAAACACAAATACATTTCATTTGAAACCTTCAAAATAAAAGCACAGAATATTGTTCATACATTTCTTGAAGAAAAGGGGATCACGCCTCTTTCAAGGCGTCAGGGCCCACATGAAACGGCGTGGTGAGCCGGATTCGGCCCGCGGGCCTCGTGTTTGACACCTGGTTAGTGGAGCTCGAGAGCTATTTCTGTAAAAATCAGTTTGAATACACCATCGTTCACAAGACGGTTACAGAAAGGACCAATAGGCTGATGAGTTCAATGCCACGCTGCTATTAACAAAGTGTAGATGAATAATGCTGCATGATGGTCACATGATGTGGTCCAAAGTCACATGACCAGGTCTCATGGAGCAATAAAACGGCCCGTGCTTTTCTTTATGGGATTCATGATACGGCGGATGTGCGAGTGTACAGGACCGGCCCTGAAACGAGGGCAGGTAAACCGCAGCGTCGACATTTCTAATGATTCACCCGCCCTCGGCCGAGTTAGTTATAGCTCACGTCGCTCGGAGAAAATACTATGCAATTTGGTTTAAATCTACCAAATTAATTCAGACGCAGATACCATAGAATACTTTTTTTTTTCTTCTGCAGAAATCTGACAGACTTTCAGACGAAGCGCTGTGGTCCGCACTTGGACATTTTACATGTGTGTTTTATCTTCAGGACTCTCCCTCGCACACGGCACCGTAAAACGAGTCCAAAGTCCGGCTGCAGATCGCACCAACGGGAGGCCGCAATCATTAAGACAAGAGGGTTTGCCGAAGGCGAGCCGTACCGCTATCGGTTCCTCCCCGCAGCGGGCCAGTGGACCCGCCTGCTTTCTAAAGGAACTGTCCAGGTGAAAAAAAAAGTCCATGGAAAAGACTTTGCACTCTGATCATTTTGCCCTTCACATTCCTCACTTTTTCTAAACTTGTTACTGGATCACTTTTGAGTTTGCGGCTTTAAAAAAGGCAGCAAGCGTTCTGTGACGGGTATGAGGGGAGTCTCCCTTCACCTGACGCTCAGATCACTTTAAGGTGAAGTGCAGTCGTTTGTTTCCCGGAGCCAGTTTAGTGGTCTCTCGTGCCAACAAACATGTCCTCTTTGGTAACAGCCACCCCTCATTACGACGCCGCTTCCCCAAAGCGCCTTCAAAAAGACAACACCGTGGAAAACTAGAACGGGCAATCGGTAGAGCGCATACCTTCGCATATCACAAGATTGGGCATTGAATTATGAACATGTTGGCATTAGTTGCATGCCAATTGGATATGAATTTATCGCGCTATGGTAAAAAGAAGATTTTGACATTTTCTTGACCTTGACCTTTGACCCGATCAATCCCAAAATATAAATCAAATGGTCCCCGGATAATAACCAATCATCCCACCAAATTGCATGTGATTTGATTTAATACTTTTTGAGTTATGCGAATAACACGCATACAAATAAATAAATGACTAGAATGGGCACTCGGTAGAGCGCATACCTTCGCATATCACAAGATTGAATTATGAACAATTTGGCACTAGTTTCACGCAAATCGGATGCCAATTAACCGAGATATCGCAAATTTACGTTTTTCTCCTTTTCATGACCTTGACCTTTGACCCAATCACTCCCAAAAACTAATCGATTGTTCCTTGGGTTATGACCAATCATCCCACAAAGTTTCTTAAGAATCGGCTCAGTTTTTTTTTTTCTGATTTAGACGAATAACAAACGGACGGACGGACGGACACATTCACAAATAAATACACGCCGGCCAAAACATTACCTTCTGCATTTTCAATGCGAAGGTAAATATACAGCGATCAAAACATAGCCTTCCACATTTTCAGTGCGTAGGTAATAAAGATCTTCTTTTTACGAGCACGGCAAGCAAATCACAAACTTATTCCAGGAGACGATTTCAACACGAGACATCAACACATTAGGCAGGTCTCTTGAGGACTTCTCTGGAGTGACTTGAACAAATGCATCAGTTTGCCAATGTGTCATAATGCAAAAGGAGATCTCTGAATTTTGCTAAAATACAATAAGCAAATCGAGCAAATATTCACATCGGTGAAGATGAGATCAAGTTTTCAATGTTCCTTATATTGTCCATTTTTTTTCCATATTAAAATGTCTGTTGACAGATTTATCGTTTCAGCTCTAAAGCGGTCTAAATTATTCATGCTAATGAACAATTTGATGAGCAAGATCTGAAAAGAAAAGAAAGTCAGTGAGAGGACCTCGAGTTCAGGAGTCTGATCCAGCAGGTGTTGCTTTCCAGAAAAATTATTGCCAACAACAACAACATAATAAACTGGAGCCAATGCATAGCTTAATAATATAATCTGTTAAAAGTACAGTGTGACTTCAGGTATTCACCTTCGATCCAGACATCAGAGCATCTCACGATTTAGGTGAATTAAGATGAGCAATCACTGAAGGGTTGAGTGTTTTAGCCTCAGCTGACACGTGTAATATACATATACACGGAGAGACACACACACACACACACACACACACACACACACATATACACGGAGAGACACACACATATACACGGAGACACACACACACCTATATACACACACATACACACACACACACACACACAGCAGTGTTTTTGGTGTGCCCTCTTCTCAGTCTTGACAGGCTTCGGACGTGTGTCTCACCTCGGCACTGAAACCAAATAAAACCGAGCTCGCCTTCAACTAACTGCCTAACTAAAGTCCCCTTAGGAGCGCTTGATCTCCAAGTCATCATCCTGCGCCAAATGTCAGCCGAACCCGAGCGACTCGCGGTGGAAACCAGCCGTCAAAGCCTCAGGTGATGCGAGCGGGTCCGTAAACCGTCCACCGCGCGAGATAACGGTGCTTTGTCACCGACGTGTCAACCGCGTACGAGCTCGACTCGTTCCGTTGAAATGTCGGCCCGGTTTCCAACGGGCGTAAATAAACGGTTTACTCACCTTCGGGATTTCGCGGGGAAACCTCAACGGGCGTCGCGAGCGCCTGTTTTTTTTTTTTTTTTCCTCCTGGATACCCGCTAACGTAGCCGGTGAGCTAGCGGGCTGCTAGCGACTAGCTGCTAATGAATTCCACAATGTCAGAGCCGTGAACGGGCGACCGGCGCGCAAGAAACAGGGAGACAACTGGCGAGCTAGACCACACTGAGCCGGGCGAGCTAACACGGTGACCACTCCTTCGCTCGGGCTGCCGGGCATCCTGTTAGAGACGGATAAACATCCCATCGGATGGTTCCTCGGACGCTCTCCCCTTTCCCGCAGCCATCTTACTTTGACTCCTCCCACTCGACTTCTGACTCACGCCCACGGCGACGCGGCCCCTCTGTTCGTGCGTGTGCGTGTGCGTGTGAGTTTGTGTGTACGTGCGCGTGTGAAGGGTGTCTTGTTTCACAATTAAGGAGGAATCTGTGACCCATGTGCTTTTTTTTCTACTGACATTTCCGTTGTGGACTACCTCCCGACAACAAAGTGATGAAATATGAGGAAATCACAATGGAAAACTGTGACAAAACAAGTAATCCTAAATACACTCATTATACATTATTAATGTGGTAAATTAATTTTCTCTGAATGAAGTCTTCCCATAAGTGTATAACGGTCCATCTCCAGTGTTCTAATGGCACATTAGAAGACGAACGGAGGGGTATAAAACCCTTGAAAACCCTTTTTATATGAGCGCAGCTGAAAACAGTTATGCTCTGAGAGAAACCGGCCTTCCTTTGAGCCACAAGTTTGAAGAACGACATTCATTTTTAAAATAAAAATCATTATTTATAACCATGTTAATGTCTTGACTATATTTTCTATTAATTTATTTGATGAATAAAATTGTGGAAAACACAACTGTCTCGGTGACACCAAGCTTTTGAACGGTTCTCTCTCTCTCTCTCTCTCTCTCTCTCTATATATATATATATATATATATATATATATATATATATATATATATATACATTGAACTGCACCAACAGAAAGACTTTGTGCTGTCCTTTTGTCATCTTCTATAATATAATGTATGCGTCTTAACACTATAAATAAACATAACTAAAGTTTACTTTCAATACAAATCCTTTATGACCTATTTGGCTTGATTTTAAATGAGCAGGTCAATATGACCCTGAAGAAGAAGAAAAAACACTGAAGAAGAAGAAAAAAGTAAAAAAAATGCAAATGAAATTTTGGAGAAAATACACATAAATAACTAGATTTTTCCAATGTAGCAAAAAAAGTTTGAAAATGTATTTTTCATTAAAACGAGCGAGTGAGTTTTCCTGATTGAACTCTAATCTATGGAGGGGTGGATAACTGAATTCCCCTACCTCATCACTAATGTCATTAGTGATGAGGTACAAACAAATATTTATTAGGACTTTTTGGTTTCTGACAACTTTTGGATGATTCAACATTCACCACAGGTCACATTGACCCAGGAACACCAGCTGTACCTGAGAAACAAGTAGGTGGGTTCAAATGCATTCTTTAATTTTAAAAGTATACTTTGAGCTATCAAGTGGTCTTGGGATGTTTGCTGTTGTTGTTTTCTTTATGCTGTATCAGTCTGTCTTTCTTTTGACTGATCCAAATACAACATTACAATTAGTTCTGCATTCACAATTAAAAAGCATTATCATTAAAACAGAAGTGTTAGGTTATCAAGCAAGAGAAAATTGTAACTACTTAATTTAGCACTACTGTGTTGAGTAATCATGAACCATAAACTATGCAACAGAGAAAAATGCAAAAGGGAAAATGCTAAATGAAAGGCAGAAAATGGAATAAAAGATGCAAAACATGCCTTCATTTAAATTTTTATGATTTTAAATTTAAATTTTCTATTGTTATATTTTTTAAGTGGCTCTTTTCATTTTAAATCCCCTCTGCTAACGTGACATACGCTGGTATCCATAGTGTGTTTATTGACAGCGACACCTCCCCTGCAGTGTGTTGGGCTGTGTGTGCTCCCGTTATTGTGTGTCCCCTCCGGGATGTGCAAAGGAAGACCTCGCTGGTTGTAGGGAAAGAAAGAATTCCCGGAGGACTCTTGACATCTGTTGTGGTTTTCTTCCATGGCGACCCGGCATCACCTGGTTTTCTCACACCGCCCGACGCAGGTCAACCAGGTCGTTCGACGTATTGTCCGAGAATACCTGCTGGTGCGGGACACGAGAGCAAAGGTCACGCTCCCTAGATGACATGCGTTAGTCTCGGAATACTCTTTGGAGAATGAATAAAACAGGTGACGTTAGCATCGGAGGAAACCAATGGCAGAGGCTGCTCAGGTGGAAACGGGGGAAGAAAGTGTCGAAGGAAGGAGAAGATGGAGTCAAGGAAGAAGAGAAGCGCAACGCCAATCTGAAGCTGTGGAAGTGGAAAATGAAGTAAGTAATTCATTGATCATAATCATTGGTAATTAGTTTATTGGTAATTATTATCATTAGTGAAGAAATAACACGCCTCTTGGTGAGAGAATAAATGCTCTAAAAGCCAGTTGATGTATCTGATAATAATAATAAGAGCATTTTTCCCAGTTGTATATTGATTTGCATCTTAATTTAATTAGATTTTTTTAAAGCATCTACTTATTTATGTTTAATAGCTTAAGACAAAATCAAATTAAGTCCACAGAAATACTAAATATGTGTTATTATTCAGAAACACTTCATAAAAACGTACAATTATACTCATCCCATTAGACGATCAACACATACTTTTCTTTTAAAAATAATATATTGTGTATCTGTTTAATTATTTAAGGGAGGACCCTCCAGGTGAATAGTGAAACCAAAAAATATACTTTCAACGATTATCAGTTTTCTGAAATCTTACGTTTAATTATGCAAATTCGTCATTCTCTTGATAAATATACTATTTTGCTTTGCATTTTCAGAACAGAAATCTGAATGTTGGATAAAGCAGGGTTTAAAAAATCCTCCATGAATTAGATTAATGAAACAGCCATAAAAATATAAAACATATTATGTTTCAGTATAAATGGTTCTTTAAATGCGGCTATGGATGAAATTTGAACAAACAACTATATAAAAACCTCAACATTATAGATATTAATGAGACTGTGGTACTGAAGTGCTCATTTTAAGATAACAGGCTTTTATCATATGTATTGTCAAATTTAACATTTTGAAGAATCTACATAGGAACGGGTACATGATTTTTTTATGAATATACTTTTGTATTACAACATTTCTAAAATCAACCTTTTGTTGAATTTTGGAGAAATCTACAGGAGCAAATAGAAAAAACAAACACCTAAATATCTATTTTGGATATTTAATTATAGAAGGAAAGCGCCTCACTTTAAATGGAAATATTAGGCTTATTGGAGAAGAACAGAAAACAAACTGTCTCAATTCTCCTCGTATCACAGCGACATCATGGTGACTGGTGGTCCTCATTTGCCTTTTCTCTTCCTCTTCGTGTCCCCATCAGCTGGAACGAGTGGGCGATTGATCCGGCAGAACAGTTCTATTACGTCTGGCTCCAGGTCATGATCTTTCCCGTCATCTACAACTCGGTGATCATCATTATGAGGTACAAACATGGAATGTGTAACATATCAGGTATTAATCCCACATCTGTAACGCACAGTCATGTGACCTCCACGTTGGTTATGTTTTCTCAGGACGTGCTTCACTACGATTGCAATAAGCTACCTGCCTGTGTGGCTCACACTGGACTACCTGGCAGACCTCATGTATCTGGCAGACATGCTCATCACTGTGCACACAGGTACATGTTCTCTATCGTTATGTCTTATGTGTGTTGCTTTTGACTCTGGCTTTAAAATAGAATATAACTCTTCAAATTCAGCTTTTATTTCTCACGTAAAGAGATATGAAAAGAAGTTTTGGCCTAGTTGATACGTAAAAAGCAATATTTCAGTTTATCACAATCATTAGTCATTGTGTTAAATGGGAGTTAAACCCGAGACTGTGAAATTCAGATTCTCCTAGAGCCTTCAATGTATAAGGACAGGTTAATTAACATAAATAAAACTCAAGTATGGGAAGAAAAAAACGTCATGGCTGCCTCACGTCAACGGTCCTCCATTGTTTAGTGTGATTTCAAGTATACCCCAAGGAACCTTTAACAATGAAACCGTGTCAATCTAGTACTGATGATTCTATATGACCTTCACACGTAAACGTGAGTCAGCGAGAAGAATAGATATATCTATACAGTTATTCTTCATGCATGTCATCATCAGTGTACTGTGGACTTTGGCCATCGTGTTATATTGACCATGCACAGTAGTCCATTAAAAATGCTAATGGAACAATGTAGTAAAGACAATATTTCCAAAGTATTATTATTGCATATGAGCAATTCTACAACCGCTGTGAAAGCTTGAAAGTTATAAATATAAGGGAATATTTCCTATCCCTCCCTCAGATGGATTTAAACCTCCTGTTACCTTTGGGGTCAATTTGACCCCATTCAATGTTCAACGTCTCTAAAAAAAACGATTAACATTTTTTGTTTTGTTTCATATTTCATGACCTTTCTGTTATTTATTGGGGACAACTGGGAACACATACAATTCACATGATGATATGTTTTCACTGTCCTGAACACAACTTGTACGCGTCGGTGTTCTTTGGGGTCAATTTGACCCCAGGCTATTTTTCACTGTTTAAAACATATAAGAAACATCAACTTTTTATTTATTTAAAAGGGCTATTTAGGTAGTCAACAAACAAACAAACAAACATAAAGTACCTCACACTTAAACTTGGGAAACAATATTAATTCTAATAATTAGATATTATAAATAACAGAAAGGTTAATATCTCGATAAGTCGGTGACAACCTCCGCGTTGACTTATAACTAGTCTATGAAGTGAACTCTGGGCTTTGTGAGATCTGGTTCTTCCCTCTCCAGGTTACCTGGATCAGGGCATCCTCGTCAGGGACGTCGCTCAGCTGAGGAAGCGCTACCTGCACTCCACCAACTTCTTGCGGGACCTGTTCTCCCTGCTGCCGACCGACTTCCTCTACATTGCCTTCGGCATCCAAGCCCCGCTGGTGAGGATCAACCGACTTCTCCGCCTTCCCCGACTCACCGAGGCCCTGGATCGCATGGAGACGAGAACCTCCTACCCCAACACCTTCCGCATCTCCAAGCTCATGATCTACATCTTTGTGCTGATCCACTGGAACGCCTGCCTCTACTTTGCTCTGTCCAACTACATCGGCTTCGGGAGCGACCGCTGGGTGTACCCCAACATGACCGACCCGGCGTTCGCCGCCATGCGCCGACAGTACTTTTACTGCTTCTGGTTCTCGGCCCAGATTTTCACTACGGTGGGAGACACCCCGCTGCCCAAGAGGGAGGAGGAGTACTTGTTTATGATCGCAGACCTGCTCATTGCCGTGCTGGTGTTTGCCTCCATTGTCGGCAACGTTGGCAATGTCATCACGAGCCTCAGGGACCGGGACAACGTCTTCTTCCCTGACCACGAGCTGGTGAGTTGGGAGAGTCTTATACCTGACATCTTCTGTCATTGATTCAATCTTAACACCCATTGGCTACTGGTCTTATGATAGAAAGGGACTGTGTCTCTGGTGTGGCTACAGGTTTTATGGGCCATGCCTTTGTTTTACGTGAGCTGCTTGTTGTTTACAGTCCGATTAGCAACTTGCGAAGCAAGACTGTTGGAGGTGAGCCGATGAGCAACTCTGCTCTCCACCCAATCTGTTAATCTGCATACGAGCAACTATTAGAAATGTGTCTCGGTGTGCTTTACAATCTGTACACATAGACATCCCTGACCTTTGACCTCACATCGGATCAGGAACAACTCCCAAACAACCCTTCAGGGGGGAAAAAAGGGAAGAACCCTTGAGGAGAGAACAGATCAGGCCAGGTGAAGGCAATGAGGGACTAACGAGGTGATCAGAGGCAGGTTAAGGGAGTTGGACTGAGATGGGAAGCAGGATCTGGAATGACGTGATAGTTAGACCCTGTTTACACAATGGTAAATGCATATATTTTCATGTGTTTTGGCCTTTCATTTACACAAAAACTGAGGTTTTATCACGGAAAACGATAATTTCTAAAAACTCCGGCCAAAGTGGAGATTTCTGAAAACTCTGTTTTTGTGTTTGCGTGTGAACGAGGTCAAACAGAGTTTTAGTTTGTCAAATGTCACAGTATGCGACTAAAATGCTTCACGTCATGTGAGCGTCCTATGGGACTTATGCGGACGGCGTATTCATGCGGGTCATATAAACAGAAACTTTTTTTGAAAACAACCTTGTGTGTACAACGTTATTTTTGAAAACGGAGGGGCAGAAATATTAGTTTCTGTAAATACCCGGCTATGTGTAAAAGTGGCCTCAGTGAGACAGAATGAGAACAACTAATACTCAAGGAAGGTGTGGAGCTAAACTGTTACAAAGTGTGTGATTTTATAAATTGGGAGTGAGAATTCTTGCCCCATTACCCACACATATCATGTGAATGCATAATCTGTTCATAGAGATATAGCACGAGCAAAGCAGCGGCAGATTACGTCATGCCTTATCGCATTCTTTGGCTGGAAGCAGATGCTATTTGTGTTACAGAAAATAAGCGTGCTTCCTTCCCTCTCTCAGGTTAAGGCCTACCTGCGCAGCCATCACATCAGCAAGGAGCTCCGCCAGCGCATCGACAGCTGGTACCAGCACCTCCACATCAACAAAAAGATCATGCGAGAGAATGAGATCCTGGAGCAGCTGCCGGTTCACCTGAGGACCGAGATCGCCGTCAGCGTCCACCTGCCCACGCTCTCCAAAGTCGCCATCTTCCAGAGCTGTGAGAAAAGTCTGCTGGAGGAGCTGGTGCTCAAACTAACGCCACAGGTCAGAGGGGGGGCGAGAGGGGGGGAGAGGGGGAGGGAGGGAGGGAGAGGGAGAGAGGGGAGGAGAGAGAGGGAGGGAGGGAGAGAGGAAGAGAGATGGGAAGAGAGAGGGGGAGAGAGAGAGAGGGAGAGGGGAGGGGGGGACAACAACAAGAGTCGATGAAGCGCAACGTTAACGAGGGAAATCGGCGGATGTTTTTAAACCGAGGTTCGCCGCTGGAACAGGAAGGAGAGGGGGGGGGGGGGGATGTCTCCAGAGAAGAAGAGTCGCTCATGGTGAAGAGGTTTCTCGTCCCGTAGGTGTTCAGCCCGGGCGAGTACGTCTGCAGGAAGGGAGACGTGGGCCATGAGATGTACATCATCAGGGAGGGGAAACTTGCAGTTGTAGCAGATGACGGGGTCACAGAGTACGCCGTGCTGGGCGAATCCAGCTTCTTTGGGGAGATTAGCATCCTCAATATCAAAGGTAAGTCAAGTACTTTGCGCATTGGCGATGCGGCATTTTTTATTAGGGGGTATGGGCCACTTCCTGGCACTATACAAAACATTTCCGAAGGAAAAAAAAGGAGCGAATGATGCAAACAGGTAGACTGATAGACTCGATGCTTTAAGCAGGTAATAATTATTTAGTGCCATGAGACGACTTTGCTATTATATTTGACTCCATCAATCAAGAAGGAAGCTACTGATGAGATATGATTGGACAATTTGGTAGATAATTGAGTTAAAGCTCATATGTAAGGTGATGGGAGGAGGAGGGGGGGGGGCTGTTTATGAACATAACGACAGAAACAAACTTGAGAGACACACCTGTAACATTAGTGACTTTCTCATTTCAAGCAGCAACAAGTTAGTTTTTGAGTTCTGAAACGGGCCTCCTTTAGATAACCCCTTGTGATAACTAGAACGGGCACTCGGTAGAGCGCATACCTTCGTATGTCACAAGATTGGGCATTGAATTATGAACATGTTGGCATTAGTTGCATAACAATTGGATAAAAATTGACCGCGCTATGGTAAAAATAAGATTATGACCTTGACCTTTGAACCGATCAAAGGGTCCCTGGATAATAACCAATCATCCCACCAAATTTCATGCGATTTGGTTTAATACTTTTTCACTAATGTGAATAACACGCATGCATACAAATAAATACACGGCGATCAAAACATAACTTTCCGCATTTTCAATGCGATGGTAATAATAAAAAAAGAGTCTCACTGAAATTTAAAGACGCCACGTCTTTTTAGGGAACAAGTCAGGCAATCGCCGCACCGCCAACATCCGCAGCATCGGCCACTCCGACTTGTTCAGCTTATCCAAAGAAGACCTGACGGACGTGTTGTCCGAGTTCCCTGCAGCCAAACGCCACCTGGAGGAGAAAGGCCGGCAGATCCTCACCAAGATGGGCATGTTGGAGGAGAGCGGGGAGCAGGAGGAAGGGGAGGCCGAGAAAGTCGAGACCAAGATAGACAGACTGGAGAGAAAACTGGAAATCCTGCAAACCAAACTCGCTCGACTTATGTCGGAGTTAGAGTCGAGCCACTGCAAGATGCAGGCCAGGGTGGAGCAGCTGGAGTGGGAGGTGGCAGCCATGGAGCCCCAGCTGCCCGAACATGGGGAGGGAGAAAGGGGGAGAAGTGAAGGGGTGGGAGGGGAGGTCGGCTGGGAGCGGGAGGAGGCCGAGGGGGAGGCAGATGCAGAGGAGGGGAAACAGGGACAGGGAGAGGATGCTGATGTTAGCAAAGAGGGCGATGGAGAGAGCACTAAAAGTACAAAGGAGGACGTGGAAAGGATGATGGAGGGAGATAAAGGTGGGGTGAAAGAACCGGAGGATCAGGAAAAGACAGAAGAAGAGGGCGGGGAGAAAAACGGTGAGAAAGGAGATGACAGACCCGGGAAAGGAGATGGGGCCGAGGTGGCAAACAAAGGTGAGAAAGAAGAGGAGAGTGGAGAGAGAGAATCGGAAGAGGGCAGAGAAAAGGTTGAAGACTCAGAATTAGTAGAGACTAAGCAGAAAGATGAAGGGCTGAACAAATAAGAAATTAAAAACTAAATAAATGTTTAAAAAAATCTATGTTTTTCTGTGGGGATTTGGTTGTTTTATTTTAATTACAATATTGAAGATCTTAACATGCCATTGATGCACTGCAATACAACTATGTGCCCCTAGGTGGCATCATTACACCCCCCCACAGTGTGTATGCACATCATCAAAAACTGTTAAACTACATAATAGATTTACCTTTTTCACTTCTATTTTTCAATTTAATGGATTGAACTATAGATTTTAGACCACCTTGAAGTACTAAAACTTTCTCTGAAAATACCTAAATGAATGTATTCAAATTGCAGGCCCCTTTTAGGTTGTGGCTGTACATTATTTTCATGAAAAAAGTGAGAAAAAAAACAATGTATGCATAACGCGATTCACATGATAAAACCAAAGCAGGGTTCTTTTTCTGAGACTTCTGTCTTAGTTAAGTTGCATATATGTTGTACACCTGCATAGGTGCTGAATAAATAAAGTATATGATGATGAATATTGTTACTATTAGTATTTTACTACCAACTCTTCATCCACTCTGTGGTATTCGTTGTGTTGTTCCTGTGTTTTAATGTGTGTGTCATGATTCCTTCTGGTCACATGACATCTATGACACCTGTCCATCCTGGAGAGGGATCCTCCTCTGTTCTCTCCTCAAGGGGTCTGACCTTTTCCCCAGAAGGGTTGTTTGGGAGTTGTTCCTGATCCGATGTGAGGTCAAAGGTCAGGGATGTCTATGTGTACAGATTGTAAAGCACTCTGAGACTAATTTGTAATGTGAGGAAATGGGCTAAACAAATAAACTGAATTGAATTGAATATTTAAAATTATAATACATTTAAAAAGTCCTTTAAAAATAATTATTTAATAAATATTAAAATAAAATATAAATAGTTATATAATAAATGTTCAATAACATATAAAAAATAGTTATTTAATAAATGTTCAATAAAATATAAAGCGTATGTTCATAAACAAAAAAAAACCTAAAACAACTCAATGTCCATTGAATTGAATTGAATTGTCATTATACTATCAATATCAATTAATCAATCAATCAAACTTGTATTACAGACTCACGGTCCAGATAGTACACCACGTTTACTATCAATATTAATAAATAATCAAACACATACCAAACCAAAAGCAAAAAACAGAAAACAAAGAGCTACCTTGTCCGTCCGCCTCACGGACTCTCCCGGTGACCGCGCGCCGGGCCACCTCTCCCTACCGGAACACCTGTGATGGCGCCACGCAGCAGCTCCAGGTCGCTCCTCTAATGACGCACAGTTTACGCACTTCCCGGAAGTGCAGTGGGGACACTGGGCCCCATCGATTCAACACAACTGCACACATAAGCATTTAGTAATAATAAAGCTTTGTACACAATGTCCATGGAGTACTACCGCTAACACACATGGAGTGTCAAGAAGAAAAACCGATCATCTATACTATGGAAAACAAGCCGATCGTGACATGTGAGTGTTGATGAAACTAAAGCGGACGTTGAGTCTCATTCTGTTTCTGGTCTTGACAGCTAGCTATGCTAAGCTACATCCAGTAGCTCGCTCCAGTCGAGCTAGCCGCTACCCGCCAGCTGGGAGGCGAAGTGGGCTCTAACGTCTCCTCCTCGGGGCTCTTAATAGTTGCCAACCGCCGCACCGGCGTTACGGTTTAACTGACGACCCCGTTAACTGGCGACTTTTCATTCGAACACGTCCGTTGTTGTGGTTACGACGGCCGTTTGAGAAATATGATAGAGAACACGTCTTCGTGAATGCCGCTTTGGTTTAATGTTGTAATATAGTGTCAAATACATAATAATATATACCAATTAAACAATGCGGCATTCGTGGGGGTATATTTACGCGTCTTCTTCCTATTTCAACACCTGTCTTACTACGACAACAATGGACGCGCTCGGTTCGAAGTTGCCAGTTAACACGGTCGCTTCTTTAACCGTAACACCGGAGGCGGGACGCGTCCGCCCGGGGGGACGGCGGCCGTCTGTCGGCTAGCGGACGGCCGCGCTGACTGCTCGGGCCCCGGCTAACGAGGCACCGTCGCGGCTAGTCCGGTGCAGTTTTCAAGGGAAAGGATGTCCTCGCTCCTCGCTCCCTCGTTAGCAGCTCTGACAGCAGACATGGCGCGAGGGAGGCCGGGGGGTCAGCCGGCCATTCATAAATCCCCACCGAGGCTTCTCGGAGGGTTATTTTTAGGAGCCGACTCTGGTGGTGGGAGTCAGGCTTATTTTGACACCGCAGGTTGCTTCCTTTTTTAGCAAGTGTCCTCGCTCAGGTGCATTCTTTTTTAAAGTTAAAAAATGTTTTTTTGCATCTAAATTTACTAACATCTTTTAGCCTTTTTGACCCCAGCAATTAAAACCTCCAGAAAATGATTAGAATTAATAGTGTTTCTCAAGTTTAAGTGTCAGGTACTTTATGTTTGTTTACTACCTAAATAGCCCTTTTAAATACATAAAGAGTTGATATTTCTTATATGTTTTACATAGTGAAAATCAGCCTGAGGTCAAATTGACCCCAAAGAACGACGATGAGTACAAGTTATCTTCAGGACATTAAAATATCATCATGTGAATTTTATGTTTCCCAGTTGTCCCCAATAAATTAGGAGTCAAATTGACCCCAAAGGTAATAGGAGGGTTAAGAAATAACCAATTTAACGTATAATGCTTTGCACCTGCTGCATCTATGTTGCCCAATGTTCAATGATGCATATTTCAGGCTGTCTGAATAATGTTTTCTTTTCTTTTTGTGTATTTGTTGTTTCTTATTATAGTGTTATTTCTAAACTGTTGACTCGGAGAGCTCTCCGCTATATTTCTAAAGCGTCTGGTCTAGGCACAAATGGGAAAAAAATACAATCTTGAAACTTGTTTCTGGGCACAAGTTGGCCTCTCAAGTTGCCCAATTTCTTTGTTCAATGGATGGTGAAGTTGCCATATCCTGGAGGGGGACTCTTGTTTAGGAATTTAGAAGAAAAGCTTCTTTTAAAAGTTTAAGCAAGATATGTAAAGCAATACAATAACAATAATATGCAAGTTTTTTTGTCTTCCTAACTTGTCTCGTATCTGAACGTCCCATTTAATTGTTTAATTAATTGCAAAACTGACTGGACACACGTCAGAATATCCTCAGAAATGTGTTATATTCTCATGACAAGTTGATTTTAATCCCCTTCAGACCACAAATGAACACGTCACAAAACTCAGATTTATAGACTCATGAATAAAAAGAGGCGAGCATCTTTAGTTTGTAAACGTGTAACTTGCAGGACGGGCAGCGTTTGTACTCGACGCTTCGTGTGCGATGGACCCGCAGCCGTTTGCCTCGCAGCGCCGCGTCTGACAAGAGTTTTCTGATAGCCTGTGTGAACATTCAAAGGTCAGCGCCGTTGTGGAAACGACGCCGCAAGCTGTCACACACCGGAGAGATTTTAGCCCGGCAACACACCGCTGTTTTAACACCTCACTGGATCACGCTGGAACCATTTTTAGGAGAGATAGCTACAGTACAACTGTCAAGTCAAGTCAGTTTATGTGTAGAGCCCATTTTCACAAATTATAAATGTGTCTCAGAGTGCTTTACAATCTGTACACATAGACATCCCTGACCTTTGACCTCACATCGCATCAGGAACAACTCCCAAACAACCCTTCAGGGGGAAAAGGTCAGACCCCTTGAGGAGAGAACAGAGGAGGATCCTCTCCAGGATGGACAGGTGTCATAGATGTCATGTGACCAGAAGGAATCATGACACACATTAAAACACAGGAACAACACAATGAAGACCACAGAGGGGATGAAGAGTTGGTAGTCGGCATATTCCACCATCCAGACCTCCACCATCCATCAGGCAGATGGAGGGAGAGAGGAGGAGTGGGTGGAGTCTCAGCAGTGGGCGGAGCCTCAGCAGGGCAATTCAAGTGTCTTATGAGAGCTGTGTCATGACTTGTTTTGTGATGCAGTAGTTTTGTCAATAGGTGTTTTGTGTTAAAACAACGGTTGTCAAAGGGTTCCTGGATCCTGAGTTCTGCAGTTCCTCCTACATCGTGAATGATGGTCTAGCGGTCTTGTTTTTTTTTTCTTGTGGGGTATTTATTAAATTCATGTTCTCGTGGTTCATTCGATGGGCCCGCTTCCAGTGCAGCTGGAACAATTGCCTCGCGTGTCACTGTTCATCAAAACACACACCGGAACCATGGACAACAGTATTTTTGGGGGGCCGATGACATTGAAGTCATTTAGTTGTGGAGCTGGGGTGGTGAGGGTTCTGGTCCACTGACTTGTTTTAGCAGTTACAGGATGGACCAGGTAGCACTCGGTGCTTCTCGTTGGTCGAGTATTTAATTTACACGGGAGGACACAAAAATAGGTTTCCCCGTATGTCACGATTTTTTTGGGGGGGGTTGAGGGGTTGTATTCTCAGTTTTTACATGAGTATGTTTGCATCTAATTATGTCTCTCCCCTCACAGGTGCTGGAGACCAGGCCTTGTTCACGTCTCTCTACACCTCATTGGCCCAGCAACTTCCCAGGGAGCCAATGGAGTGGAGGAGGTGAGTGCATGCTGGGAAAAAACACCAGACGCCCATCTCGCTGTCAATCTTTTGTTTTTTTTGTCGACAGTTTAATTTTTTGTTTAGTTTCTGATCTTCGGTGCAGTGGGTCCAGCTCTAAGCATCCTCACAGCACTCGTGCATTACGCATTGACAGAGTGAACCTGGAGCAGTGAGAGTGAATGGCAGTTGATGGCCTGTTTGGAGAAGGAGAGGCGAGGTGCTGAGTGCCGGGTCAGAGGCTCACTCCCCTCACCGCCTCTGTGCTTTATGAGGCGGTCGTGTAACTGGGAGCGCGTTGGTTATTTGAACGACTTTTTAACAATGCGTGCCGGCGCTTGGTGCGCGTCACGTGATCCTGACGCGGCTGTCGACGACATCGGAAGAAAGTGTTCTGAAGGGGAATTGCCTCACCTTGAATTTGAAGGTGTGTGTGTGTGTGTGTGTGTGTGTGTGTGTGTGTGTGTGTGTGTGTGTGTGTGTGTGTGTGTGTGTGTGTGTGTGTGTGTGTGTGTGTGTGTGTGTGTGTGTGTGTGTGTGTGTGTGTGTGTGTGTGTGTGTGTGTGTGTGTGTGTGTGTTGTCCTCCGAGCTTGTCCTTGTTTTGTTGGCGTAGCCGGGCCGCCCGTTGTTTCTTCCCATACCTGTTAGTGCACGCGAACGCGCCCTACCGGTTGGCTCACGGCCGACGGCGCTCTGCACGCCGCTCTGCACGCCACTCTGCACGCCGCTCACAGCTGACGGACGGCGTCCCGGCCACCAGCGCCGCGGTGCAGACGTCTGCGCCGTCGGCCGGCTCGCCGCCGACATGTTGAGAGGACGAATGCTCCCTCTGAACTGGCTCCTTCCAAGTGTTGTTTTTTATATCTTTTCTGTATGATATCTGTACAGACATTCCCCCTTTTTAAAGTCATTATAAATGTTAGGTCACAGAAGTAAACCTCAGATGAGTGTCAGTTGTGATAAGCGACATCCTCGTGTTGGCGTGTGTATAGAAGGAGTTTCGAGCCGGTGAACCTCTCTCTGTGTCCAGGACATACGGCCGCGCCCCCAAGATGATCCACCTGGAGGCCAACTTCGTCCAGTTCAAAGAGGAGCTGCTGCCCAAGGAGGGCAACAAGGCGCTGCTCACCTTCCCCTTCCTCCACATCTACTGGACCGACTGCTGCGTGAGTAGCTTACACACACACACACTCACACTCACACTCACACTCACACTCACACTCACACTCACACTCACACTCACACTCTCACCCTCAGACTTATACACACACACTCACACTCTCACACTCAGACTTATACACACACTCACACTCTCACCCTCACCCTCAGACTTATACACACACTCACACTCTCACCCTCACACTCAGACTTATACACACACTCACACTCTCACCCTCACCCTCAGACTTATACACACACACTCTCACCCTCACCCTCAGACTTATACACACACTCACACTCTCACCCTCACCCTCAGACTTATACACACACACACTCACACACACACTCACACTCTCACTCACACTCACACTCTCACCCTCACCCTCAGACTTATACACACACACACTCACACTCACACTCACACTCTCACTCTCACTCTCACTCTCGCTCTCGCTCACACTCTCACCCTCAGACTTATACACACTCACACTCTCACCCTCAGACTTATACACACACACACTCACACTCACACTCACACTCTCACCCTCAGACTTACACTCAAACACACTCACTCACTCCCTTACTCTCTCACTCACTCTCTCACCTGCCGGCCCGGAAAAGAAAGAAATATGAGAATAGTTCACGTGTGCTCGATATGCACATTTAAAATCTGTAAATGAACTCGGATTAAGATCATTTTTGGCATGACTCCGTGTCTATAAAGGGTGGACATGCACACACACAGGGCGCTCCACAGGGACGTGGAGCCGGACGGCCAGCTGAGGGGGACGTTAGGCTGCTTCTTTGACTACGTTGCCGGTTGCAGTGCCTGCGGTGTCCTCTTGGAGACGGTTCTGCCGGTGGGGGCGTCCATCCTCAGGCTAGAGCTCGATCTGCGCTCCCGGTTCATGCTGTTGCGCGCTCGACTGATCGCTTGTAGAAGCCCCAAACGGCATCCGCTCGACAAAAGCTCCTCGGGAAGAGCGGACGAGAGAGGAACGCGGAGGCAAACAGGAAGCGGCTGCTGGCGGAGCAGCCGGATAGTTCAAGGCGGCGTTGTCATCGCCGCGTGACTCGTGACATTTCCTCAGGGCGATGCCGACAGTGTGGGAGTCGAGTGAGCCGGTGTGTGCGTCCAGCAGGAGCGCAGTCACACTTTCACACAGAAACAAGTTTAAAACGTAAAAAAAACTAATTAAAAAAAAATATAAATAAACACACGGACGCATACTTCCTCAAAAGTGATCCTACAAACTGTAACTACACTTCCAAAAACATCGGGGCTTCAGTTTCTCTCCGCTGCTGAATCCCCATCATCGAGTTCAGCTGTTGACAAAAACAGGAACTCGTTGGCCGGCGTTCTTCTCGTTGCCTCCGTCCTCGCTGTGGTCACTTACACAGGGTTCGTACGCTCATGGAAAACCTGGAAGTCATGAGTTTTAAAATGGTCATTTCCAGGCCTGGAAAAGTCACGTAAAAAACTTAAATCATCAAAGTTTTGGAAAAGTCATGGTTTTATTCGACCTGCGTCTGCAGAGCGATGTCGTGAGTGTCGCCGTCCTCCCCGCGCTGCTCTTTTACTCCACTGACCGCGCGTTGCTCCGCCTCGCCGCAGGACACGGAGGCGTACAAGAGCACGGCGAAGGAGGACATGACGCGCTGGCAGAGCAGCCTGCGGACGCACGGCTCGGCGGACTGGGTCATCATCGTCGTGGAGACCAACGACACCAAGAAGAAGAACAAGACCAACATCCTGCCGCGCTCCTCCATCGTGGACAAAATACGCAGCGACTTTTGCAACAAGCAGAACGACAGGTGAGGACATTGCAACGTGTAAACAACAACAACAACAACCCGTACTGCTGCCCTTTCCATGAGTACGAGTAGGTAACGGTTCTTTCCCCTCTCGCAGAATCAGTAACTTCTTTTAAATCACTTCTTAAAACCCATTTTTATAGAACAGCTTTTAAGTGATCTCGTCTTTTTATGCAGAACTTTGGTTCCCCTAATTGAGTTTGTCTGGTTTTTGAATATTGTTGAATATATATATATATATATATATATATATATACATGTATTTAATTTTTTTATATAAATATATATTGTTTTTTATTTCAATTTTTATATATATAATTTTTAATTTTTATATTTATAAAAAAATATATAGTTACATTTATATGTATATAAAAAAAAAATATTTTTTTATAAATGTATTTGTTTCTTACTATTCTATTTTTCTTTTACCTTGACTCTCTGTGGAGCACTTTGTAAACATTGTTTTTAAAGGTCCTGTATAAATGTAGTTGTTATTATTGTTCTCCACGCAGGTGCGTTGTGCTGTCGGACCCCCTGAAGGACTCGTCCCGGTCCCAGGAGTCCTGGAACTCCCTGCTGCTCAAGCTGCGGACCCTCCTCCTCATGTCCTTCACCAAGAACCTCGGCCGCTTCGAGGACGACATGCGCACGCTCCGAGAGAAGCGCACGCAGCCCGGCTGGAGCTTCTGCGAATACTTCATGGTCCAGGTGCGTAGACGGAACAACTAATGATGATATGCATGTGTGATGATCAGCCGTTTGGATAGTTTCAGGGTTCGTACGGTGATGGGAAAACCTGGAAAAGTCATGGAATTTTTAAATGGTCATTTCCAGTCATTGAAAAAAAAATTCAATCCCAAAGGTTTTGGAAAAGTCCTGGAAATCTGTTATATTCATATGTTCATTTACACAGTTTGATTAAAAGAAAAAAACATTTATAAATATATATTTATTCTTTTAATCAATAATAATAATAACTATATATATATATATATTTATATAGCACGTTTTAAAAAGTGCTTCACAGAGAGTCAAAGCAAAACAAATAGAATAGTAAAAAATATATATATATATATTTAAATTAACTAAATTTGGGGATCCAAAGTTCTGCATACAAGAATAAACATTTATACATATATATTTATTCTTTCAATCAAACTATTGTCTCTCATTCACGTATACAACGAGATTTCACATCATGTTTGGTCATGGAAAATTTGGTTTAAAAAGTAATGGAAAGGTCATGGAGATCCATTGGTCAACATGTGTATGAACCCTGTCTCTATACACAGGTCGTAAAGCTGGCCCCCTAAGGGAGGAGAACCAGAACCAGAACTGTAGTCAAATGAGAGGTTTTCTAAAAGGAGTCTGGTGCTCCGAAACAACACTGTGTGTGTGTGTGTGTGTGTGTGTGTGTGTGTGTGTGTGTGTGTGTGTGTGTGTGTGTGTGTGTGTGTGTGTGTGCGTGCGTGTGCAGGAGGAGTTGGCCTTTGTTTTCGAGATGCTGCAGCAGTTTGAAGATGCCCTGGTCCAGTACGATGAGCTCGACGCTCTTTTTACTCAATACGTCCTCAACTTCGGCGCTGGAGGTGAGAACATGGTCGTCTCAAGTGAAACCAGCTGCCGTGCACTTTCTGTTCCCGGGGTCGGTCCACTCCAGTTCTACTTCATTTCTATCTATATTTTAGTTTTGGTCTGACGAGTCCGCTCCCCGCCCACAGACACGGCCAACTGGCTGGGCTCGTTCTGCGCCCCGGTGCGCAGCTGGAGCGGCCTGCTGCTCCGGCGGCCCATCGACATGGAGAAGAGGGACGGGATCCAGCGGGGGGAGGCCAGCCTGCTGGACCTGCGGAGCTACCTGTTCTCCCGCCAGTGCACCTTGCTCATCTTCCTCCTGAGGCCCTGGGAGGTCACCCAGCGGGCCCTGGAGCTGCTGCACAACTGTGTGCAGGAGCTGCGGCTGCTGGAGGTAAACACTAGCGAGGGGCAGGAGGCGCACGAATAGAGGCGTCGTTAATTCAATTCAGTTCGGTTTATTTGTATCGCCCATTTTCACAAATTAGAATCTCTCAGGCACATCGCTGAGAAGCATATTCCAGACTCTGATGGCGGCGCCGTTCGTTGTTGTGCAGGTGTCGGTGCTGGAGGGGGCGCTGGACTGCTGGGTGTTCCTCAGCTGCCTGGAGGTTCTGCACCGGATCGAGGGCTGCTGCGACCCGGCCCAGCTGGCCGCCAACTGCTCCCACACCGTCGGGCTGTGGGCCTACGCCACCGACAAGGTAAAGGAGCGCAGCCCGAGAGGAAGACTCCGCCTCCACGTTAACGCCACAGCGAACATAGTCCAATGGCGGTGTGTCCCTGGGCGAGACACCTCACCGCACAGTTGCTCCCGTCTCTGTGTGAACGTGTGAAATAGTCCCGATGGGAAGGCGGCACCTGGCGCGGTAGCTCCTCCCATCATGTGTGTGTGGGTGACGTCATGCTGAGTGGTGGGAAGGCCAGGAAAACAAATAATAAGCCTTTTTTTCCGTATTTAATCCTTTTCCCCTCTGTGCGTCCTCCAGCTGAAGTCCCTGGGCGAGCTCTGCGGCCTGGTGTCAGAGAAGGGGCCCACGTCCGAGGACCTGAACCGGACCGTGGACCTGCTGGCCGGGCTCGGGGACGAGAGGCCCGAGACCGGTGAGCCTTCAGACTGCAGCTGGGAAGGAGAATTTGAATCTTGTCTGTACTTAAATGTTCATGTCCTGCTGGTTGATAATGAGAAGTGGATTTCAGGTGTTTATATATATATCGACATTGATTGTGATTTCTGTCCCCGACACGCCAAGCTTCTTGTTGACTACGTCCACTTCTTAGAAACAGTCGATGTTCAGCTTTGAACCGAAGCCACGAAGCGTCTTTAGTCCGTCTTTCTGTCCGCTCTGTGTACGTAACACTTCTTTTTTTTGGGGGGGGGGTTGTTTTCCCTCTCGCGGAAACAACGTGTAGTGCAGAGCTCGTCCGGTCGGACTTGTGTAGATCAGGACGGGATGAAGAATCTCGGCTGAAACGACAGTAAATTAACTTAATTTCCCGCCGTCTCCCCCGCAGTCAGCAGTCTGCAGAGCCCTTACAAGAAGCTGAAGGAAGCCTTGTCGTCAGTGGAAGCGTTTGAAAGACACTATCTGGTAAGTCCACCCCCCCCCCACACACACACGGCCTGGCGTTGCCTTTCAGCGGTTCGGTTGGCAAAGCAGGAAGTCGTCGGCGCAAATTTCCCCCGAATTCCTGTTTCAAAACTTGAAAACGATGACGTCGCCTCGGTAGAAACGGTTGTTCTCTCTCCTTCCCCCCCTCTCTCCCCTCCTCCGCCCCGTGCATCAGGAGCTATCCCACGCCGCCATGGAGATGTACAGCGCCATCGGCCGGCTGAGGTCCGCCCGGCTGGTGGGGAAGAGCCTCGCCGAGTTCTACATGTAAGGAAACGCACTCGGCTGAGGACAGAATGAATGAAAAACACTCATTTAAAGTGCACGTGAAGCCCTAAACGTGCACGTCAACGTCACGTTTCAAATGCTCATTCCCCAGAGTCGTCACGCGGTTTCTTCAAGCTGCAGATTGAAGTGAGAGAAGTCAGAGGAAGGTTTTAGTTTTTCTCAGAATAAAACATCAGAAACAATGTTTTTCTTTAGTTCCAAAAACAACAATCAAAAACAACAATGAATAAATACAAATTACATAACAACCAACTATACAAACAATCGGACAAGGAAGAAATAAAATAAAAAAGTCATAAATCATAAATAGGATAGTGATCTTATATCTCCTTGCGGAGTGGGTTGCAAACCTCAACCTCACCACTAGAGGCCGCCACTTCCCACACACACATTTCATTTCATTTCATTTATTTATTTATTTGTACGTGGACCGTACACATTAATCAACCCAGAGGGTAAATGTGTTAGCATTAGCTAAGGCTAAATTTCAGCTTTGGTCCCTGTGGCCAGATGTTACAGCCTTCACGAA
>CM070107.1:10822500-10842500 GCA_036178185.1 Liparis tanakae
AATGAATTTCACAATTAATATAAAATCTTGTCAAGACATTGACACGGTTAGAAATACAGATTTTTATTGTAACTATTAATGTTGTTCTTCAAACTGGTCCTTCAAAGGAAGGCCAGTTTTAGAGCTTCTCACCAGCATAACTGTTTTCAGCTGCGCTCACATAAACAGGGTTTTCAAGGTGGTTCGACCCCTCTGCTAGTCTTCTAAGGCGATAACACAATGTACCACTAGAACATGGAGATGAGCCTCTATACACCTCTGGAGAGACTTATTAACAACCAGAGAATAGTCACATGAATTAGCTTTAGTGTTGGAGGACGTTCAGTTTACAAAATTGTGTTTGTGTGTGTGTGTGTGTGTGTCTCCAGAGCCCCTGTTGGCCGGCCTGCCCCAGATGGTGAAGTTCACTCTGCTGACGGGTCACTACGCCGTGAAGAAAGGCGACGCCCTGCAGCTCAGCAACACGGACAGCATGCCCGTCCTGCCCTCCGCCAGCTGCACCGCCCGCATCACCAGCCCCGCCGCCGGTCAGTGGACACCTTCTTGTCTTTGTCTTTTAAACGACTGACACCGCCTGTGTCTTTAAAAGAAGAAGTCGTCTTCACTCTCTTCCCGCCCGCTGTGCTCAGAGCTGGTGGGCGAGAGCTCGCTGTCCATCCAGTCGTCGGAGAAGGTGACCAGCATCAGCCTCCCGGCCACGCCGCCCTACCACACCCTGGAGTTCCAGCTGGAGGTCCTGTGCCTCATCCCGCACGGCGGCGAGCGGCCCGCCAACGAGAGGCTCACCAACGGGGAGGTCCGGCACCGGCCGCGCAGCTACAGCCACCCCGACCTGCCCATGACCGCCATCGACCAGAGGGTGAGAGGGGGAGGGGAGGGGAGAGAGAGAGAGGGAGGGGGAGAGAAGGAGGGGAAGGTAGAGGGAGGGTGGGAGGGAGAGAGAGAGAGGGTGGGAGAGGAGAAGGGGTAGAGGGAGGGGGGGAGCGAGAGTGAAAGAAAAGGGGGAAATAGAGAGAGAGAGAGAGAGAGAGAGAGAAAGTGAAAAAGAGAGAGAGGGAGGTTTCTGATGGGGCAGCTCTGAGTTCTGTCTATACACTAACTTGGAGCTTTAAGAATTATTGATTTATGGATTTAACCGGCGACTATTTTTGATAAACCGTTACATTCAATTCAATTCAGTTTATTTGTATAGCCCAGTTTAAAATATACATAAAATATTACAAATATTTACAAATAACCAACATGTTGATATCTTCAGATCCTCTTGGTCTTATTTTAGAGTTGTGTGTTGTTGGTTGGGCCAAACAAGACATTCGACTTTGGGCTGAAGCGGAAAAAAATACTTACGTGTTTATTACTGTTTTATAATGTTTCATGGACTAAACGATGAATCGCTTGTTTGAGAAAGTATTTTCAGTAGTCGTTATAATTTGCCTCGTCGGCCGTTTGAGTCCCTTGAGGTGATGTGGTGTTTCTGTGGTGTCCGTCCACAGATGTCCATCGACTGTCCGTGGTCCATCTACTCCACGCTGCTCGGCCTCACCTTCTACATCCCCTTCAAGACCAAACACACGCTGCTCTCCGCCGGGAACCGGTGGGCGCTCCGCCGCACGCCGCGCGGCTCGGGTCCTTGTTTAATATTAACGGTGTTCTCCACGCTCATGCAACCTTTTCCTCCCCGACTCCCGCAGGAAGTACATCCAGGTGTGTGTGCAGAACATGTCTGACGTGAACTTCACGCTGGCCGAGGTGCAGCTGGCGGAGAAGCCGCAAGCGTCGCTGGAGCTGCAGTCGCTCAACACCAAAACTCAACAGGTGAGCAATCGACATGGAAATGAAGGACATTAGAAAAATGTCTCTCAGGCCACGATCACACAAATTCCAAATCGTGTGTGTTTGTGTAGCTTTTGTGTAGCAAGCACAGCGTGTTCTGCTTGTGGGAGGTGCGGTGGAAGGACGACCTGCCCTCCTGCCTCCAGTGCATCTTCTCCGCCAACTTCTCTCCGCCCAAGCAAGATGTCGCCAACTTCAAACCCTTCCACTACCAGTTCCAGCTGGAGCGAGTCACGGTGAGTCTGCTTCAAAAACACACACACACACATATATACATATAATATATGTATATATGTGTGTGTGTATGTATATATATATATATATATATATATATATATATATATACTGTTCAAAAGTTTGAGGTTACCCAGGCAGTTTTGTATTTTCCACACTTTTATTCATTAAATAAAGTGCAAAATTAACATAAAATATAGTCATGACATTGACATGGTTATAAATAATGACTTTTATTATAAATATTAAGTTGTTCTTCTTGTGGATCAAAGGAAGGCCAGTTTTAGAGCTTCTCTCATCAGCATAACTGTTTTCAGCTGCGCTCACATGAAAAGGGTTTTCAAGGGAGTTCTACCCCTCTGCTAGTCTTCTAAGGCGATAACACAATGTACCACTAGAACATGGAGATGAGCCTCTACACACCTCTTGAGAGACTTCATTCAGAGAATAGTCATTTACACATTAATAATGTAGTGTGCATTTATGATTCATTTAATGTTATCTTCATTGAAAAACACTGCTTTTCTTTGAAAAATAAGGACATTTCTACGTGACCCCAAACTTCTGAATGGTGGTGTATATATTTTTTCCTACATACTCATTCTGGCGCCGGTCGCTTGAACGTCTCTGTGCTTTCAAACAGACGTTGTACAGCGTGAGAGCCCACATCCTGCCCCCCGGCGGCGAGCAGCACTGCCGCTCCGGCTTCCTGTGCGGCCTGGAGGTCTGCATAACGCGGCTGACGGAGCCCGCCGAGGGCGAGGCGGCGGAGGACAGCAAGACGGACGCCGACGGCCTCAAGACCACCAAACTCATGTATGAAGGTACGTCGAGGGAGGAGAGGGGCGCGGCCACCGGGGCGTCGCTCCGAAGGAACGACGGATGAACGGAAACGGGTAACGGGGGCGGAGCTCGACCGGCACTGTGGAAAGAGAATTGTAAACGAGTCTTTAATCCAAGAACGTGTATTTACAGTGACTCCAACAGGAAGAGAAACATAACATTTAAGCTCTCTGGATTGCGCAATACAGGCCAGATTACTGCGCCGCTACAAAGGAAACTCAAACGCTCGTTATTTGCGACTCTGGAAGATTTGAGTCACGTGTTTTTATAATGACGGAATCTAAAAGAAGAAAACAGTATCATGATGTCCGAGTAAAGAGTCTAACAGAAGTGTGTGTGTGTGTGTGTGTGTGTGTGTGTGTGTGTGTGTGTGTGTGTGTGTGTGTGTGTGTGTGTGTGTGTGTGTGTGTGTGTGTGTGTGTGTGTGTGTGTGTGTGTGTGTGTGTGTGTGTGTGTGTGTGTGTGTGTGTGTGTGTGTGTGTCCTCAGTGGCCGACAGCAGCAGTAACTGGGCGGTGTGCGGTAAGAGTTCGGGGATGGTGTCCATGCCCATGGCGGCGGACGCCACCCACAAGGTGCAGATCGAGGTGATGCCTCTGTTCGCCGGTCACCTCCCCTTCCCCAAGATCAAAGTCCTCAAGTACCTGCCTCACACCGCGGCGGTGGCCATCCAACCAGACCCCGGTAAGACGCGGACGAGCTAAACGTTAGCCCTCGCCGCCGCCGCTGACCTTCCCTCCTGTGCCCCGTGTCCCCCAGACAGCTGCGTGGAGAACGACAGCCTCTCCCTGCTGGACAAGGCGCTGGACGACCAGGGCGACACGGCGAGCATCCGCAGCCGGGGCAGCGTGCACTCGGTGGGCAGCGGCGACCAGCAGCAGCAGAAAGGCGTGGCCATGCCGCGCCTGGAGGCCTTCGCCGCCGGGCAGGTGTTCAACCACAGCCACGTGCAGCAGGTGCTGGTGCTGCCCGCCACCGACGACCACATCATGGAGGTCAACGCCACATGACCCCGGTGACGAGAGCGCCCGCACCCCCCCCTTCTCATAGAACCAAACCTGCCCTCCCCCCCTCAAGTGGACTCTGCTGAGCCGCCCCCCCCCCAAGCATGAAAGGTTCACACCCCCGGAGACATTACGGACCGGACACGGTGAAGATCTGCTGACGACACTTAAATAAAGATTTCTTCTTTGCCATACTTTGTACATAGCTCATTGGATGGATTTATAGTTATAAAAATATATCTATATATATATATATATATATATATATATATATATATATATATATTATGGACTCAATCGAAATGAAGAAGAGCAGTCCCGATTGTCCCATGATGCACCACGGCCCTCAACGCTGGAGCGCTGGCCCTTTAACTGGAATTCTGTTCCCTCTCTCGTAGTCGCCGCTTTTTACATTTCAGATGTTTTGCCTTCTACGAATCACATTCAAGTCGCTGAAATATAGAATAGAAAGTTCAGAGGAAAAAAGAAAAGGAAACACGAGGCAGGTGACCAGACTGTAATGACCCATCGTTTAGTATTTCCATCACAAGATCTATTAACGCATAAAAACATTTAAACCTACTAACATGACGTTTTGATTTTGAGATCAAGATTGATTCGCCTCAGAAAAAAAATGCATCTTCAGTCTGTTTTTCTTCTTTTTTTTCCGATTTAATTCTCAAATCTTTGAAACATTTATAAGCAATTTCCTGTCGAATTATTTATTTAGATGATGCTTCGGAGCGCCTGAAGAAAAGGAACGCGCACCTGTTGAACGCCCCGCGCTGGATTCTGGCAAACAGAAACGTGTTTTTGGACCTAAAGTCTTTCGGTGATTACGGATCTCCAACGAGAGAATAACTTAATTTATTTTGAACGAATGTTTGTGTCCTCCGACTGAAATGCAAACATTCTGAAATGTAGAGTGTGTGTGTGTGTGTGTGTTTCGCCAGTGCACATTATTGTCTATTGTCTTACACGCGCTGTAGATTGTTCATATACAGTGTGTGTGTATTTATTCTGTGTGTGTGTGTGTGGACAAATGAATGAAGTGAGAATTATTGGATTTATTTGTTCATTTCTTTGAGGATAAATGTCATCTAATTATGCCCCCCCCCGTCTCTCTTTCTCTCACACACACACACAGTGTAACGACAGCCTCCTGCTCCTCTTTGACCGACTGTACATACTGATTTGTAAATAATGATTAAAATCCAAATCATCTTTGATTGCCAACTATATTAAAACAAATCATTGGAACTGACTTGATGTGTGGTGCTTTACAGACGGAGTGCGAGCGAGACCACCATTGTGGAGAGGGGGGACACACACACATCAAATGTAGGCCATCAAAACAACTATGGAAGCCCAATTCCGCAACTAAATATTTTAGGGATAGAAAATCGAAATTATGAGATAAAAGAGTCATAATTATGAGATTAAATCAAATTGCAGATACTTAAACAGACGCTGCCCTTTAGCAGAACTTACCCTATAGGACAGAAATGGATCTTCAGTACATTGAAGACTGTTTTAAACGTGGCTTTTTAATGGATAAAATACTTCGATTGCTTTCTTGTTCACATGGGATTATCTCATAATTATGACTTTTTGACCTGACACACCAGACATGGAGGTGATGTCTGAAGGCTTCATATCAGTGATGTCATCTTTCTAGATGCTCTCATAACTGATAACGATATTTGCGTGCTCCGCCCCTTTGATACTAACTATGTATGTATTCCTGTTATTGTAATAACACCATCAACATGCCGATTAGGAATATTGCTACGGCAACGCTCTAAACCAAACCAAAGAACACCTAGTCTCTTCTGTCTCGTTGGATTGAGCGACGTTCCTCGTGACCGTCGTCGTGACCACGACGCCGTGAAGCTCAGACCGCTCGCCTGTAAAGTTTCATGTTGTCACCGGACTGCTGAGTCAGCGCTTTCTGTCTCCAGGGCTGCTCACCTGAGTGAGGAGTCATCAGTGACATTGGACACACCTGAGTGAGGAGTCATCAATGACATTGGACACACCTGGGCCTCGTTCAGTTTGTAGGATTACAATGAAGAGGTTCCTCAAATGGGCACTAGGGGGCGTAAGAAAACGGTGCGCATGTGCGTGTGCGTGAGCCTGTGTGTGCGCGTGTGTTTGTGTGCGTGCGTGTGTATGCGTGTGTTTTAATAAGCAGTGTCTGCAACCGGGTCATTCTTCACACCGCCACTTTGGGGAGCCAGTCTCCATTTTTTTAATGCCTCCTTAATTAAAGTGATTTAAATGTCTTATCGTGAGACTCACATTCAAAACAGAGAAATCAAAAACAATGAAGGGAGAACTTTGTAAAACAGAATAAAAACATCATACACAAAAACAACACAAAGACACAAAAACAACACAGAGACAATATGAAGCATCAAGTCAATAAATATATAATTACATTATACAATAGTTAGACACGGACAAACAACAACAAAAGACAAACATGCAGGTCAGACAGAGATCTGACAACAGACAACAACTGACAGACAGTAAACAACAGACCAAAAGTAACTTATTTTATATCACTTCTTAAAACCCACTTTTATAGAACTGCTTTTAAGTGATGTCGTCCTTTTATGTTTTTATTTTAATTGCCTATTTGTTTGGTTTTAGTTGTATACAATGCTTATATGGTATGGTCTTTTTTGTTTGCCGCCATTTAAGTTTAAAAGTGCTATATAAATAAAGTTATTATTATAAAAGTTCCACAAGGACAGAACAGATCCCCCTAAATCCCTTACATGGTGTTTAATTTAAACTGCTTTGTGTTTGGAGAGTTTCATCTCTACTATCTCTCTGCGTTTCGCTGGTGACCCCGTGACCCCGTGACCCCTCAACGACATGGTGGACATGTAGATGTAGGGGCATCAAGCCGGACCCCAAAATACATGTTCACAACAACATTATTCAACACTGTTGAAGTGGCGACACCCCCTCCCTTATCACCTGCGTGCCCCCCCCCCCCCCCTTATCACCTGCATGTCTGCCCGCAGCTCATTAACATAATGAGCTGCACGCCGGGGGGTTCACACTAAGTCCCGCCCACTCTGAGGGGATCACTCCAGGTGAGGAGCGTCAGACCCGAGAGACCTCAGACAACCATGAGGCCGCAAGGGACTCCTCTGGCGCTGCGGGCGGCGTGCCTCCTCCACCTCCACCTCCACCTTCTCCTTCTCCTTCTCCAACTCCTCCTCGGCTCATGCGCGCTCTCTCGCGTCGAGGAGGCGCAGAGCCCGCAGCGGCTGTTCCTCGGCTCCCTCGGCCTCTCCGGGCGGCCTCGGCCCGCCGCGGGGAGCCCGCCGACGCCGCCGCCGGGCCGCCGCGTCCCCTCCGTCCCCTCCGCGCTCTGGAGGATGTTCCGCCGCTCAGAGGGCGACGAGGCCCGGGAGAGCGAGCCCTGCACGGTGCCCGAGTATGGAGTCCGCGGCAACATCATCCGCTACGTGCAAGACCAAGGTGTGTAGGTGTGTAGGTGTGTAGGTGTGTAGGTGTGTAGGTGTGTAGGTGTGTGTGTGTGTGTGTGTGTGTGTGTGTGTGTGTGTGTGTGTGTGTGTGTGTGTGTGTGTGTGTGTGTGTGTGTGTGTGTGTGTGTGTGTGTGTGTGTGTGTGTGTGTGTGTGTGTGTGTGTGTGTGTGTGTGTGTGTGTGTGTGTGTGTGTGTGTGTGTGTGTGTGTGTGTGTGTGTGTGTGTGTGTGTGTGTGTGTGTGTGTGTGTGTGTGTGTGTGTGTGTGTGTGTGTGTGTGTGTGTGTGTGTGTGTGTGTGTGTGTGACGTTCAATTAGCTGCATCCAACTCTTCAATGCAACTATTTCATTTTGGTATTCATTGTTACTCTTTTCACATTATTTTAACTTTAACTAATGGGTGGAGGTTTATTTGTTGGTTTAAGATGGATACGGTCAGGTTGGCTGGTCCACTGGAGAGTGTCATGGCGTTTTTTGTGTTTTTATAAAGTATTCATATTATTTAAAGTTGTACGCTCTCAATACGCAAAATGTTCAAAACAATTTCACGTTTTACCGAGATTTCAGTTTGGTGATGGACATTTGGTTTAAAGTCCTGGAAATCCTTTGGTCAGAATGTGTCTGAACCCTGTTTTATAAGGAAGGAACACAAGAACTAGAGAGATGCTCATGAGTCACTTGAAGAGATTCTGCTCTGACCACCAAGCTAAACTTTTACCTGTTAAGAAAACAGAAAGTTAACTTTTTATCTGTGAAGAACCCAGAGAGGCTTATTTGGTTATTATTTATTTCATAAATAGTGTTATTTCTTCTTTCTGTGAAAATCCCAGAGAGGGTTAATAATATTTGGTTATGTGGCTTTCTGGAAAACAATACATGTTTACATGTAGGCACCCTGTGGTCGCCACACTGACCCCGACCTCCAAGAGAAAAGTTATGTGGCCCTCACAGGAAGAAAAGTTTGGGGACCCCTGTGTTCATCCTAGTCAGGGCCATGGGGGGGCCGAACCCAGCTGACACCCTGGAGAGGCCGCCGGCCAATCACCGAGCTCGTATAGAGACAGACAGTCAGTCACACCTCCACTGTGTATTCCCTCCATGGAGTGAGCCGGCTGCAGAGTGACTGTAAAAGGGGCCAACATATTATATGAGGGAGAGAATATGCACGATTAATTATTGATCAAAGTCTCTTTATGTGTTTAACCCTGCTCTTAACTTTGGGGTCAATTTGACCCCATTCAATGTTTAACGTCTAAATTTTTTATTAATTATCATTATTTGTGCTTCATATTTCACGACTTTTCCTAATTTTTTGTGAACAACTGGGAAAACGTAACATTCACATGATGATATGTTTTCACTGTCCTGAACACAACTTGTACACATCGGTGTGCTTTGGTGTCAATTTGACCCCAGGCTGTTTTTCACTGTGTAAAACATATAAGAAATATCACCTTTTTTTATTTATTTAAAGGGCTATTTAGTTAGTCAACAAACATAAAATACTTGACACCAACACTTGGGAAACAATATTAATTCTAATCATTTTCTGGAGGTTTTAACTGCTGGGGTCAAGGCGTGTGACCTGAAGGCGTTTCAGTGACCCGTGCAGCGTGTGTCTGGGTCCCTGAAGTTCCTCTGCCCTGCCGCTCTCCTCCCTGACTGTCGCTCTGTGGTTGCAGGCCGGCCGCTCTCCGGCTGGAGCGGCGGCCGCCTGGAGCAGCGGCTCTACTTCAACATGTCGGTCCTGCGGCCCGCCGAGCTGCTGTCTCTGGCTCGGCTGGAGCTCTCCTTCCAGCGGGAGGCGCCGCGGGGCCCGCGGGCCCTCGGCGTGTCCCTGTACCGGGTGGACCGGGCCACGCTGAGGGGCGCCGACCCCAAGGCGGGCCGCAGGCTGCTGCTGGCCCGGTCCGTGCGGCTGCGGCGCGAGCCGGCGTCCCTCGCCGTGGACCTCACGGCGCTGGCGGAGGGCTGGCGCCGCGAGCCAGGCCGCAACTACGGGCTGCTGCTGGAGCTGCTGGAGGCGGAGCCCGAGGAGCCGCTCCCCTTCCGGCCGGGCGGCTCCCTGGAGCCGGCCTCCCCCGCCCCGCCGCCGCCGGCCCGGGCCTCGCTGGTGGCCGTGTCCCTCGACCCTCTGCAGTGTCGCTCCGGGCAGCGGGGGGGGCGGGGCCGGCGGAGCGCCGCCCGCCCGCCGATGACGCCCAGCAACGTGTGCAAGGCCCGCCGCCTCTACATCGACTTCAAGGACGTGGGCTGGCAGGACTGGATCATCGCGCCGCAGGGCTACCTGGCCAACTACTGCCACGGCGAGTGCCCGTTCCCGCTCAGCGAGAGCCTGAACGGCACCAACCACGCCATCCTGCAGACGCTGGTGCACTCGCTGGACCCGCGCGGCACGCCGCAGCCCTGCTGCGTGCCCGTCCAGCTGTCGCCCATCTCCATGCTCTACTACGACAACAACGACAACGTGGTGCTGCGCCACTACCAGGACATGGTGGTGGACGAGTGCGGCTGCCGCTGAGCAGCAGCGCCCAGCGGGAGACGAGACGTCATGTGACTTATTGTTTCTTAATGTGAATTAATGCTTCATGTGAATTAATCTGCTTTAAAGTGACTTAATGTGATTTAATAATGAATGTCTTAATGTGTCTTAATGTCTAAATTTGAAAATCTGAATTAATGTGATTTAATAATTATTGTGACTTAATGTGACTTGATGTCCTGATTGTTTATCAGATTTAGGTTTTCAGTGTCTTTTTTTATTTTTTTTTAACATTTTGTTCTCCTAAAGATGTAGATTAATGTTTTTATATGACCGATAATAAAAAATTGCAATGAAGCCCCACTGGAGGAACGTTTTACATCTGGAAAGATTGCGTAATATTTTCAGTAATCTTCTCCCAATTTGTAATCAAGAGTCTGGCTCGGCACTCTGGAAGCGGTTACTTTAAACTAAAGCGTCATGAGGCCTGGCCCGAGGCCCAGCGTGAGGAGACCGGCTCCTTATCGACCGGAGCAGGAAGGAACTCTTATCTCGCCTCCTGATAACACCCCCGCCACGCCAGATAGACCACTGGGGTTGCCGTGACGACGGCTGGTCGCCACAGCAACCGAAAGAGGCTGACTGGTTGTAGTAATTAGTGGGGGGGGGGGGGGGGGAGAAGAGAAGAGGAGACGCGGCTCCCAGTATGTGACCCGGTGGCTGAGGGTAATGTCCAGGCTCTTTTATTCCCATGTTGTGAGAACGTCCCTGAACACATCACTCACCCCTTACACTTTTGATTTTCAAGTTTATCAGTATGTAAAAATCCAGTTTACACTATCACTACAGTGTTTTTAATATATATATATATATATATATATATATATATATATATATATATATATATATATATATATAAATAAAATACACCTGCTCAACATCCCGCTTTTTGTTTTTACTTTTAATTTATTCATTGGTTGATGAATATCTTTAATGTAAAAAGAAAATAACTTATTTTTACAATCAAACGGTTAAAATGATGAAGGCACTTGCAAATGACACAGTAGTAGAATATACAGTGGGGAAAAAAAGTATTTAGTCAGCCACCAATTGTGCAAGTTCTCCCACTTAAAAAGTTGAGAGAGGCCTGTAATTTTTATCATAGGTAGACCTTAACTATGAAAGGAAAAAAAATCCAGAAAATAACTATCTGATTTTAAAAAAATGTATTGATAAATTCCTCGGTACAATAAGTATTTGGTCAATAACAAACAAGCAAGATGTATGCTCTCACAGACCTGTAACTTCTTTTTTAAGAGGCTCCTCTATTTTCCACTTCTTACCTGTATTAATGGCACCTGTTTGAACTCGATATCAGTATAAAAGACGCCTGTCCACAACCTCAAACAGTCACACTAAAACGCCACTATGGCCAAGACCAAAGAGCTGTCAGAGGACACCAGAAACAACATGGTAGACCTGCACCAGACTGGGAAAACCGGATCTGCAACAGGTCAGCAGCTCAGTGTGAAGAAATCAACTGTAGGAGCAATTATCAGAAAATAGAAGACATACAAGACCACTGATAGTCTCCGTTGATCTGGTGCTAAAAACTCAACTCGTCGTGTTTAGAGGAGAAAGGATGCTAAGCTGCATCCAGAGAACACCATACCTACAGTGAAGCATGGGGGTGGAGACACCATACCTCCAGTGAAGCATGGGGGTGGAGACACCATACCTCCAGTGAAGCATGGGGGTGGAGACATCATGCTGTGGGGCTGTGTTTCTGCAAGGGGACCAGGACGACTGATCCGTGTAAAGGAAAGAATGAATGGGGCCGTGTATCGTGAGATTCTGAGTGAAACCCTCCTTCCATCAGCAAGGGCATAGAAGATGAGCCGTGGCTGGGTCTGTCAGCAGGACAGTGACCCCACACACACCGCCGGGCAGCGAAGGAGGGGCTTCAGAAGAAGATCTCAAGGTCCTGGAGTGGCCAAGCCGGTCTCCAGATCTCAACCCCAGAGACAACCTGTGGAGGGAGTTGAACGTCTGTGTTGCCCAGAGACATCACTGCTCTAGAGGAGACATCACTGCTCTAGAGGAGACATCACTGCTCTAGAGGAGATCTGCATGGAGGAATGGGTCAACATACCTGCAGCAGTGTGTGGAACGCTTGTGAAGACTTACAGAACACGTTTGACCTCTGTCATCGCCAACAAAGGGTAGATAACAAAGGATTGAGATGAACTTTTGTTATTGACCAAATACTTATTGTACTGAGGAATTTATCAATAAATTCTTTAAAAATCAGACAAAGTTATTTTCTGATTTTCTTTTCCTCATTTTGTCTTTCATAGTTGAGGTCTACATATGATGAACATCACAGGCCTCTCTCATCTTTTTAAGTAGGAGAACTTGCACAATTGGTGGCTAACTAAATACTTGTTTTCCCCACTGTATATATATATATACACACAGGACTGTCTCAGAAAATTAGAATATTGTGATAAAGTTCTTTATTTTCTGTAATGCAATTAAAAAAACAAATGTCATGCATTCTGGATTCATTACAAATCAACTGAAATATTGCAAGCCTTTTATTCTTTTAATATTGCTGATTATGGCTTACAGCTTAAGAAAACTCAAATATCCTATCTCTAAATATTAGAATATTTCCTCAGACCAAGTAAAAAAAAAGATTTATAACAGCAAAACAAAATCAAACATTTGAAAATGTCCATTAATGCACTCAGTACTTGGTTGGGAATCCTTTTGCACGGATTACTGCATCAATGCGGCGTGGCATGGAGGCAATCAGCCTGTGGCATTGCTGAGGTGTTATGGATGCCCAGGATGCTTCAATAGCGGCCTTTAGCTCATTTGCATTGTTGGGTCTGGTGTCTTTCAGCTTCCTCTTCACAATACCCCACACATTCTCTCTGGGGTTCAGGTCAGGGGAATTGGCAGGCCAATCCAGGACAGTAATGCCATGGTCAGTACACCAGTTACTGGTGGTTCTGGCACTGTGGGCAGGTGCCAGATCATGCTGGAAAATGAAATCCTCATCTCCATAGAGCTTTTCAGCAGACGGAAGCATGGAGTGCTCTAAAATCTCTTGGTACACAGCTGCATTTACTCTGGACTTGATGAAACACAGTGGACCAACACCAGCAGCTGACATGGCTCCCCAAACCATCACTGACTGGGAACTTCACACTGGATTTCAAGCAACTTGGATTTTGCTCCTCTCCAGCCTTTCTCCAGACTCTGGCGCCTTGACTTCCAAATGAAATACAACAAAAGAGGACTTTGGACCACTCTGCAACTGTCCGGTGTTTTTCAAGGCTCAGGAAACCCTTGCAGGTGTTTCGAGTAAATTAGACGATTCAAGTGATTAGTTGAATACCCTACTATTATACTTTTTCATGATATTCTAATATATATTTATTGAGTTTTCTTAAGCTGTAAGCCATGATCAGCAATATTAAAAGAATAAAAGGCTTGCAATATTTCAGTTGATTTGTAATGAATCCAGAATGCATGACATTTGTTTTTTTAATTGCATTACAGAAAATAAAGAACTTTATCACAATATTCTAATTTTCTGAGACAGTCCTGTGTATGTATATATATATATATATATATATATATATATATATATATATATATATATATATATATATATATATATATATATATATATATATATATATATATATATGCACACCAGCCTCGGTGCGATGCCTTAACAGAGCTTTGACCTGACAGCGGTTCAGTATTCTGTATGTTTGCATTCCTTCCTGTTTATTGCTCCGTTTCTTATTGTTCTCTGAGGAGCAACACTGAGCTGAACGGAAGATGAACGAGAGAGAGAGAGGAAGAGGAAGAGGAAGAGGAGCAGCAGACAGGAAAAGGAAGTAGCCCCGGGCGGTCCAACAGCACTTTGCTGTCAAAGACAAAGTCACTTCCACGTTGCCCTCTGGGCCTCAACACTCAAACAGGCAGCCTCAGAAGTGTCTCCTGACTCTGTCTCTCTCCATCTCTCTCTCCCTCCCTCCCTACCCCCTCTCTCTCTCTCTCTCTCTCTCCCTCTCTCTGTTTCTCTCTCGCTCCTTCTCTTTCTCTATCTCTCCTCCTCCTGTCAAATAATGCATCACACGGCCACAGAGTCAAATGATACATCAGGGGCATATATATATGTATGTATGTATGTATGTATGTATATATATATATATATATATATATATATATATATATATATATATATATATATATATACAATATTGTTACGTATCACATCTGATCTCTACTAACTTTAACCTGGATTGTTATTTCTACCATTTCTAATGTTACCTGCTGCTGCCCAAACTAACAGTTGGTTGTCATGGTGATGAGCCGCTGAGACAGCATGGCTAACTCAATTGAGCGTTTCCTCTCGTTAGTATGTTTGTATACAAACCACAAACAATACAGATGAATGCGACCAGAGATCCGATGTTATCGGCTCATGGCTTCTTTCCTTCCTTCCTCCTTTCTTTCTTTCTTTCTTTCTTTCTTTCGAGATGGAGCCAGCATGACTCGAGACATCTTCCTAACAGAGCAACAATGATATGTTTGACACCATTCTTCTTACAATTGTTTGTTTTTATTTGTCTCATCAACTCTTTGGTAGTAGACGAGACATTTGATACAGAAATCATGCAGAAAGAAATTAAATGAGTGCAATTACGAAAGAATCTGCATGCTGTCCCTCGGCCCGCCAGCAGGGGGCACTGTGGCTTCAGCCCAGAGTCCAGAGCCGACTGGCTGCTGCGGCTCTCCTGGTTTCCATTTGGTGTCACGTGGGTGTGGGGCTCAATACGTCTGTATTATTTCATACTTTTATCAAGCTATACGTGTAAATGTGTTGAAATGAGCAGAAAAGGGCCAATCAGAACACAATAAGCTACTCTCCATCATTTCCAAATGGACTGACGGGTCTTCAGTTGCACTTATTTACATGTAGTGTGTCTGGTTCTGTCCAAAGATGTATTCATATTATTCAAATAAAAATATACACAACAGAAGCTGATTTTACATTTCAAACTCCGAAGTCACATACAATTCAGTCTCAACTTTTTGTGGAGAAACATAAACATACAGATTGGATTTTATATATATATATATATATATATATATATATATATATATATATATATATATATATATATATATATATATATATATATATTCAATCTGTATGCTATCTGTATTCATATATATGCACATTTATTAAAAAAGAAAAACTGAAATATCACATATATCTATCTATATATTCTATTTTCTGCAAATTTATTAAAAACTGAAATATATTATATATATATTTATCTATATCTCTTACTCTCTCTCTCTCTCTCTCTCTATATATATATATATATATATATATATATATATATATATATATATATATATATAATTCCATTCAAAATGTTTCAATATAATAATTTCTATATAATCAATAGAGAGCATGTCAAAATGGCAGGTGAACACACTTTAGCATCTAGCTGCTAAATAGACTAATATTCCCCTCATAACTTAAAGAGTGACCTTGAACACATCTTTAAATCAATGCAAATTCTTGCCAGCAAATTTTGGGTAATCACACATTAAAAAAGACAGCGAAACAGACGTGGCATGTTGTTGTTTTGTTGTTGTTGTTGTTGTTGATTAGCCGCTACGTTAATAACAAGAGGCAACATCATTTGAGTCTAGAGATAAGTAGATAGACATAAAATAATAATATATGAATTGATGACCTACTGAGTGATGACATCACCGCTTTTCAAATTCCCAAACAGAGAATACGGCGCGTCAGTGTTGGCGAGGCGAGCGTCCATTAGACATGGCACCTTCAACACGAGGAGACGACAGAGACGCTCTCCTCCTGACACACACACACACGCACACGCACACGCACACGCACAGCGTTCCACTGACCTCCACCCTGAGTACAGTAATGCCTCATTTGTTAGCACAAGCACTCTGACTAATGTTCTATCACACACACACACACACACACACACACACACACACACACACACACACACACACACACACACACACATTTCTTGGCTCCCATACTTCTAATCCCTTTACAGTGTGTGTCACACCAACATGCTTTTGGCACACACACTCCGTCACCTAATCAATGATAATGGAATCACTGTGTATCCTGCCCGGTAACACACGCCTCCGTGTCATTAACATGCTATAACCTAAACCGCGGTCACACACGCGTACACGTGTTCACAGGTGTAGGAACATGTGTGGACAATCAGCGGCGGGTCACTGCGCTGTAGGGAAATCTAAACCATGTTTCCATGAGGATTTGTAAAAATCCATATTTTGATAATAACAGAGAGTGGAGAAGAAAAGAGTCTCTTAAATTGAATAACACGTCATCGCCCTCGTCTTTTCTGGTTGTTTCCACCTAAACAAAAAGAAGATGAACATGTGAACGACTGAATGAGGTTCTGTTCACATGGGGACGATTTCCTGTAAGCTTTTATTTTGTAAGTGCCTTTGTATGTTTTAAGCCATTTTATTTTGAAGCTTCCGGTGAGACAGGAAGTGAATGTGAATGTTGTAACTTCACTTTGAAAAAAGTAAGTTAGCTAGGTGTACTGAAGTATATAAGTTACTATATGAACTGCTTTGTGTTTTATTTAAGTGTCGTTGTGCACTAGAAAAGCGTTATAGAAGTCTAAATTATTATTATTTGGGCTTTGACTTCATGTTTAGTGACTTTATTTTTTAATTAACTTGTAACATGTATTGTAATAAGATGCTAATGCTAACATTTAGCTGTGTTCCCTTTAAGAAAGAGATCATGTTGTGATTAATGTCCACATGTATATATGAACGTCATCTAATTAATGACGTTTATATCATAAGAGCTCATTTCTGTTTTATTTGTTCCATGTAGCTCTTACGGTGATTATCTGGAGATTAAATAGAAAAAGAGAAACTTTTAAATGTCTGTTCGTCAACATGACTTAACTTAATTATTCATTAAAATACACTTAAACATACTTAAATACACATAACTATTCACCCTAAATACACTTACACTAGTTAAATATCTGAAATCTGCCCGTCTGGGCACTTAACCTCCTATTACATTATCGCCCTGTGTTTATTGTTGTTAATGTCATTGTCTCTTGTTGACACATTATTTGTATATGTAAATATACATGGCAATAAAAAGTTTCTAATTCTGATATTGGTGTGTAAGTAAGTAAGTAAAGTTTATTTATATTGCACTCAAGACAGAATAATTCAAACAAAAGGACAATAACAGCCAAAACATGTCAACAGTTAAAAGAGCAGAACACAATACAAAAAGAAAGAAAAATAAGTAAACCCAAAAGATAAAAAGCAGCACATAGAATATGTGATGTAACTCGATGCCAGTGTTAACAGGAATGCTTCGGGGGGGGGGGGGGATCCGTCCAACACACACTTCAGGGTCCGAAGTGTTGGACCCTGGCCCAATAGGGTCGATGGAAACACTTCCCAAACCTGACACGCATGGATTAACATTAAAAAACCCCAAAACAAGCCTAATCTGAGAGAGAGCCGGCAGCAGCGTGACGATCAATAAGTGACCGGCGAGGCGTGTCGTCCACACCGGGGCCTCGTGACCTACTTACACCTCCTGCTCCAGCTCCGTGAGGGGAGGAGCTTCACCTGGGCCGCGGTCCGGGCCGCCTTCTAGAAGCTTTGAGGCGCTTTACTTATCCACAGACGTTTCATCACCTGTGAATGGTTCACTAAATATGTTTCGCTCGCACGAGTCGCTCCTCATTCTTTCCGAGTGTTTTCCTCTTTTTTTCCGAAAGCCAGCGGCACGCGTTCGGCCGTTCTCTTGATGAACCTCCATCTTCTTCAACGAATCTCCATGAATTGAAACTTTCATCGTTCAAATCAAAACCCGCCTGTTCACAACTGCTTTTAATGTGTGATCGATTTGCTTTTATCGTTTGTTTTTATTGTAATTTTAGTTATTTTTATTGCACAGCTTTTAGGATATTTTAACTATGTGTTGTAAAGCGTCTTTGAGTATTTTGAAAAGCGCTATAGAAATGTAATGTAATGTATTATTATTATTATTATTATTATTATTATTATTATTATTATTATTATTATTATTATTATTATGATAAATACAGAGTTAAGGCCTGGTAGCCAAACCAGTGCTGTGGCTGGAGTTACACCAGGTACCTGAAAGATGAATCAACAACGACTTCTCTTACTCAGGTCTGGATCAGGTCTGGATCAGGTCTGGATCAAGTCTGGATCAGGTCTGGATCAAGTCTGGATCAAGTCTGGATCAAGTCTGGATCAAGTCTGGATCAGGTCAGCATCAGGTCTGGATCAGGTCTTGGTTCAGGTCTTGGTTCCTCGGGGAGCGTGCTGAACCCCCTGAACACCGATTATCCAAACTCATGTCCCTCTGATAGATGCCTTGTCCCAAAAAACAAATATATGAAGCCTGGTTTTATTCCCGGATGGGATTAACTAATCCATAGTCATTGGATCCTTAATAACGCTCCGCATGAACGCAGTAAACATTCACTCAGAAAGTGAAACTATAAACTTTAATGTTCAAAAAGGCTTCCCCGACACATTGGAGGGAGTGAAAAGCTCTCTGTGAAACATGTAGTCCTGTAACGAGGCGACAGCAGGTTCCACCAACACACACGTTTAACACCTCACACACACACACACACACACACATAGAGGTAACACCATCACCCCTGACCCTACCGCCCGCATCTGTGTGTGTCCAGGTGTGTGTGTGTGTGTGTGTGTGTGTGTGTGTGGGTCCGCAGCAGTTGGGAGTAGTTAACTACGTTCGGCCGAGTTGACTCATTCCCATTAATTCTTACACAAATGTGATTTTAACGAACCTCTGATAACGAGTCACGGGGTCACACGGGTCACCGACCTCTCCGGGTTCAAGCGGAACGTGCCGCCTCGGCCTCCAGGTGTGTTCATTCAGCGAGTCGCTATAGGAAGAAGCCCGGAGGTCATTTCATGTTGTTAACTCGTAGAATAATTCACACGGATGTGGCGATAGACAATGTCATATCTTTATGCTTGAATAAAAAAAACTGCATTTGAATTCAAAAGATTTATTTAGGGACATTCCCCAAGAACAAAAACACTCAATGTACTGAAATGATATATACCTCAAACACACACACACACACACACACACACACACACACACACACACACACACACACACACACACACACACACACACACACACACACTCACACACACACACACGCACACACACACACACTCTGTTACCTCCAGTATTCACATATTAACATAACCAAGAAAAGAACTGGCAAAATGTTTCTTATACGAACAAATACGTTTTATTCTTTTCTGTGAAATGTTGTTGGTTTATTTAGTTTTAAATGTTTTTGTGTTTTCATCCTTATGCAAAATGTCCCCAAAACACAACTATCAAAAGAAGACGCTGATGAGTTCCAGCGTCTCTCCGTTCCTGTTGTGTGTTGTGAGCGATCCGCAGTTTCATCCCTCGCTCCTGACCTTGAGAGCCCCCCCACCCCCCCGCCTCCAATCCCATTTTAGAGGATAATGCATTTAAATTGATCGTATTAAATAGTTACAGAAGGGGGGGGGGGACACGTCACAAACAAATCACGTCAGAACTCAAACAGAGGGAACGCGGTGGAAATAGAACATTTTATTTATTTTTTTCATGCAAGGAAGGCTTCCGTCTGTAGGAATCTACTCGCGTATTATTTATTTATGTATTATTTTGAAGTCACATGCTTCGTGTTCATCACAAAGTCTTTGCACATCTTTTTCTTATTTTTTCTGCTTCTGCAACTGTTTTAATCTCTACTGGAGCAAGGCGAGAATAGTCACACACACACACACACACACACACACACACACACACACACACACACACACACTCACACTCATCTGGCCTTAGTCTCTCTGAGTCTGAGGTGATGAAGAGGAGAACCTTTTCAGATATTCGCACACAGCGACAACCCTGAAACCAGAGAGAC
>CM070107.1:10847500-10900000 GCA_036178185.1 Liparis tanakae
GATGAAACGCTGAACGACAGCCGAGTCCAACTGTCGCGCTTTATACGTATTCATACATCTCCTCGTTTATATTACCCGCCCTCCCGCATCTTTTATGCATAATCAGGCAATCAGACGAACCCGTTGACATTTCTAAATTTCTTTCGTCCAATAAAGTTGAATACGAATTTAAAAAAAAGAGACTTTCCACATCAGCCGACCTGCACGTTGCGCCGCCGCGGTGAAACGATGCAAACTAGAGCGCCGACTCCTCTCCTCTTGATTAACTGATGATTACTTGTTAATTAAAACAAATCGTCTAATTAACTAGAATCGCACTTGCGGTCCCTCGGAAGTGCGATAAAAGCAATCACACGAGAACTATTATCAGCTCAACTTCATCAGTTCCCCAATGTGGGAGGAGAGTGTGTGTGTGTGTGTGTGTGTGTGTGTGTGGGTAGGTGAGGAAAAGGCCCTACGTCCACCTCTGGACCTCCAGGGGACGGCAATATTTACCGTTTCTTGGCCCCCAAGTGAGCTGTTTATAGAGTGTGTGTGTGTGTGTGTGTGTGCGTGTGTATGTGTGTGTGTGTGTGGGGGGGCTCTAACAATACCCCCGCCTTAATAAATTGGTCCGTGAGTGCGATGGAAACAGATTATCAGCGGTGACTCACACTGAGGGGGTAGGCTTTGGCTCGGGAGCCAAAAGAGGTAAAGTTTTGGAACGAGACGGAAAATAAATCTCCCGTCGTCGTGGTGAGGGACGGTAACGACCTCCTAAAGATGTCTGGAGCCATCCCCTTTTATCACGCCGCTAAACCAAAGCACCGGCGCAATCATCTCCAACAAGATATGACGGATATATATATATATATATATATATATATATATATATATATATATATATATATATATATATAATCATCCTTTTAGACCGGAGCACCTCGGGAGAGAAGAGGAAAGGAGAGACCATTAGGGAAATAAAGTGAACTATATGTATAAGGGCCGTTTGTCTTATTGCGAGATGATATGAGATGAGATCGTTTTTTTTTCTTCTCTTTTATTATTAACCATAACACAAAGACTTGGTCCGGATTAGAGAGAGAGGGAGACGTCCTGGACCTACTGACACATCGGAGACGCGGAGGAATTAGGTCAGGACTGCAATGGAGAAGGTAATGGATGGCTACAGCGGAGATTTATGTGTCGACACCCTTTCTCCGGAGTGGAGAGGGTGAGGGAGAGAGGGAGAGAGAGAGAGAGGGAGAGAGAGAGAGCGAGAGAGAGAGAGACGGGAGGTTGGGATTGGAACTAAATCAGACTGTCAGTTGGTGCTGAATTCTTCCTGAGGCGACAAAGGGAGGGAAAGGGAGGTAGATGGAGGGAGATGGAGGGAGGTGGAGAGAGGTGGAGGGAGGTAGAGGGAGCGGAGCAACGAGGGAGAGAACTGGGACATGGAGAAGGAGAAGAGGTGGAGGAAGCAAGGAGACTGAAAGAAAGATCTGGGTGGAGGGGTTAGGAGGCGAAGGAAGAAAAAACAGAGCACAGCCAGAGAGAGAACAGAACATAGATGATGCAACATGGAGGGAGAAGTGTGTGTGTGTGTGTGTGTGTGTGTGTGTGTGTGTGTGTGTGTGTGTGTGTGTCAAAGACAATGTCAGGGTACAGGTTAGTGACAGTTGGAGCACGAGGCTGAGATAGAAAGCTCTCGGGCCTTTGAACTACGACTCCTTGGATGTGGAACATCCAAACACTGTTTTATGTTTTATTGCGTGTACCGATAACTTTGGGGGGTATTAGACTTTACGTGTTCAGGTCATTTTGGGGATAAATATAAGCAACTGTCCAACACAACGGCTCCTATCATCCGATGAAATCTACAGATAGTTACTCCTCCTTCGTTGGGGTTTTCCTATCCAAAGGTTCAGCTATGAGAGTCAATCACAACGTCCGTCTATCGTTTCACCAAAATACTTCAGTTTCTAAAACGATGGTGAAAACTTAGTTTGGTTACCGTAACGTTGGGATTTAGGGTCAGATAGCCACGAAAGTTACGTGACAAATCAACGTTCAATCGAGGTCTGGATCGTGGAATATGCCGACTACCAACTACACCATGGCCCTGTTGAGACTCCACCCACTCCTCCTCTCTACCTCCATCTGCCTGATGGATGTCTGGATGGTGGAATATGCCGACTACCAACTCTTCATCACGCTGTGGTCTTCATTGTGTTGTTCCTGTGTTTTAATGTGTGTCATGATTCCTTCTGGTCACATGACATCTCTGACACCTGTCCATCCTGGAGAGGATCCTCCTCTGACCTCTCCTCAAGGGGTCTGACCTTTTCCCCCTGAAGGGTTGTTTGGGAGTTGTTCCTGATCCGATGTGAGGTCAAAGGTCAGGGATGTCTATGTGTACAGATTGTAAAGCACTCTCAGGCAAATTTTGAATTTGTGAAATTGGGCTCTACAAATAAACTGAATTTAATTTAATATTTAAAATTATAATACATTTAAAAATAATTATTTAATAAATGTTCAATAAATAAATAAATAAAATATAAAACAAAATATTTTAATAAATGTTCAATAAAATATAAGCATATGTTCATAAACTGAAAAAAAGAAAAACCTTAATGTCCCGCACACAAGCAAAAGCAGGCAAATTTAAAATTTGTGAAAATGGACTATATAAATAAACTGAATTGAATTTTTTTTTAAATTACGTTGACTTTGATCCCGGGCTTGTGGATATTTGAGGCCTTTCTACTTTACCTGGTTCATTATCACGTGGATTTTTCCGAGTGACAGCGCGGTGACGTTAGAGCTGTGAGCGTTGCACGAGAACGGTCCTGCGCTTCGCTCCCGATAACGAAACAAAGCCGCATGACGATGGCTGCTCTCGGTTACTGCGGGACACTAAAAGGAGAGAAGAAAAAAAAGAGGAAACTTTAGTCTCAGAGTTCAGCTGAAGTCAGATCGCTCGGCCGCTCCTCCTCTAGGCAGAAACAGCTTTCAGGGAGGAGGAGGAGGAAGACAATGGGCCTTTAATTGGATTGTTCAAGAAATCCGATGTGGGCGGCGGCTCGAAGCTCGTAGGGCGGTAGCAGCGTCTGCTGCCTACAGCTGCTCCTGAAGAACTCTTGAATATCAGCGTACTGTGAGCAATACAGAAAGGATTCAGATTCCTAAAAGCTGGAGGGATTCGTTTCTATAAACGCCGCGGCTAGATCCAAATGCACTTTGACCATTTTTACCTGCATGTTTGGTAATAGTAAAAGATGAATGCGTTGGGAGTGCAACGCAATGAAGAATGCCAGTGGATCAATTCAGGTCGAGGTCTTCCATGTCCAAACCACTCGCGTATCGATCGGTCCGACATCGGCCCAGATGTGTAATCCAATACGCCGCAACCCACCCATCGTATCCAACTGGGCGTTATCCCATCTCATTGCTCTGACGCTGCCTTCAGGGTCCGCCGCTGCCTTCAGGGTCCGACCCGCCAACCGATCAGAGGACCCGCTCACGTCCTTCACGACACATCGCATCTTCCCGTAATCGGATAGCCGGCAAGGCAACGGCGAAAAGGAGGCGAGTTTCCGTCGTTTCGGCGTGTGAGACCTTTTAGAAAAGCAATCTTATAGAAAACTAAATTACAGACGGCTCTTTGATACGCCAACAGACCGACGGGCCCGAGTGCTTTAAGTGCTTCTTTTCACAAACAGATGCAGTCATTTTGCCTTCTTTCATACCGGGTTACTCAAGCACACTACACACACGCTACACACACACACGCACACACACACTAATCAGTGTTACACTTGCTGACCCTTATTGAAGGCTGTGTTAATGATGACTTAAACAAACTGCGTGTCTTTAGCTGCAGCCTGTAGCTCTAAGCAGCCACGAGTCCCATCACCCATTACAATTAGGGTAGACATATTACAACTTCTGCTAATGCATACACTCTTATGATGTGTGTGTGTGTGTGTGTGTGTGTGTGTGTGTGTGCTAACGATGGTATTGAAATTGTCATTAATGTGTGTGATGACTCAACACTCGGAGAGCAATTGGGTTTATGAAAGGCTCATTGCTTTCCATATTTCAGCCTTAAGGAATATAAATGTTTATGTGTTGTTCTCATTGACAAGTCCATTAAAAGCAGCTTCCACAGAGCCGACAGACCGTAACTAATTCCCTGAAGCGGCCGGCCCACCGCGAATGCTCTGAGTCGCTGGGCTCCTCGTAGAAGGGCCCGGTTATCCTTTTTGGCCGAAACGGACGCGGTGCAGTGTGTGTGGGGCCCTCGGTCCACGGCGAGGCCGCGTTCTAAAGTATTGGGCGTTGACGTGCCGCTGCTTTATGCTTTATTCTCTCTGCCCTTCTGGTTTCTGCCTTTCCAACAGATTCTGGATCTTGGCTGCAGGGATTTGATCCCATTAGTCCACGAAATCCATCAGAAAACCGTCCCTCATCTCTAGATCCTCTTCCACAAAGACGTTCATTACCATTCTCTACCTGTCCACCCGACTCCCTCATCGACCCTGTAGCCCCCTCCCCCTCGGTCAACCCTGCGGTATATACAACTGGTCCAGGTTCAATTCAGTTTATTTGTATTGCCCATTTTCACAAATTACTAATGTGTCTCAGAGTGCTTTACATCTGTACACATAGACATCCCTGACCTTTGACCTCACATCGCATCAGGAACAACTCCCAAACAACCCTTCAGGGGAAAAAGATAAGACCCCTTGAGGAGAGAACAGAGGAGGATCTCTCTCCAGGATGGACAGGTGTCATAGATGTCATGTGACCAGAAGGACAGATTAGAGTTAAAACACATTCAATGAATATGACAGAGTGGATGATAGTTGGTAGTCGGCATATTCCACGATCTAGACCTCCACGACCCAGCAGGCAGATGGAGGTAGAGAGAGGAGTGGGCGGAGTCTCAACAGTGGGCGGAGCCTCAATAGGACAATGGCATAGTTGGTAGTATTCCACGATGGACCCTCCCACATCGTCGTAGAACCCGAACTTGGAGAAGCACGTCGTGTGGAGAGTGCCGATGCTTTACAATTTCTCTTCAGGAACCTTTACTAAATAAAACACAGGCAAAAGTACTCTCCACCTGCTCCGAGACTCCACTAGGAGGTTTGTAATCCATCCTCAGTGAGTCCAGACGAGGGTGGTGCTGGCCGACGGTGCTGATGAGGCAGGTGGAGAGGGCGGTGCACGTGTAACGGGAAAAATGAAAACTATAGTTGCAGACAAGACACGAGATAGACGAGATTTGATCGTATCTGCCGACAGCCAGACGCCGACAGCGAGGAGGACATGAGGACGCAAAACCGAAGCTTTGAACGTTCGCCAGAGTCTCGCGGCGGTTTCATCGGCCGCAGTTTCGTCCCGTCGGCTGCCGAAGAAGACGGAAGTCGGTATGCGGCGCTTAAAGCAAGTCGCGTTGGACCCAACTCGACGGCATCTGATAAAGTTATTCAGCGACGTCTGCGGATTACTCCGAGTGACTGGGACATTGTTTCTCGACGTTTTATTTTTTTTTAAATGTCATTTTGAGCCGGTTGAATTTCTCTCCACTTTATCGGAGAAGCGGCAGGAGCCTGGGAGACGGCTATCTGACAAACTTAAACTGCAAATGGAACTGGAAGCATGACTGGAAAACCGCTGAGGCTGTGTGGAGTAAAATATGCTTTTGGCATGATTTGAGAAGCCCCCTTAAAGGAAATCTTCACATCTGTGTGTGTGTGTGTGAGTGTGTGTGTGTGATTGTGATAAAGCTGCCGTGTTGGAATGGTCTCAGTGTGTACTTGGCCTCCATTATCTTTCATTCGTAGGCTGATAGCGTCTCTTGGCAGGGAATAAACGGGCTGTAAATCAGAAATGTGTTTGTCCGTGGGTACGAGGGAATCCAGACGTGAACAACAACAGCACCGGCATAAATATGCAGGTGAGGAACGGCAATTCGGGCGAGCGCTCAGAAAACAATGAGCCTGATGCGTCCATTAGCTGTGCGGAAACGTGAACACACGCCCCACTGTGCGAATATGCATATTAGAGACTCGGCCGTGGCAAGCTTCGCTCCTCGGTGCATTTGAATATGCAAATGTTTCCCCGGCACAAAAAGCCTTGACAAGCTGTTATTACATGATTCCGGTGGGCGCAGACACAGCGGCCTGAAGAGAGAGCGGCCCCAGACAGTTGCCGGGGGAGACGCGTGTCCGTCGGCTCGCACGTGGGCGCTTGTTGTTTGCCGGGTCTCGCCGCTCACAGAGGGCGGCGCGGCAATCACGACTCAGACCAGCGGGCAGCGCCGCCTCTCAAGGCTGAAGTCACGGCCCCCGGACAAACAGATGTAAGGCTATCGCTGGGAATATCAGGACTATATTGTAGGGTAACTTGAAAAGTTTGAGTTTGAGTTTAGTTTATTTCGATCAGCAAAATATACAACAATCAGCCGAGAAGAGTTACGCGACCCATAGAGACAGAATGAAATGCTACTGGTTAGAGACGATCAACAACAGACATTGATTCTGCACATGCGTTAAATGCGTTAACAAAATTAACTAATTAATCCTGTAGTTTACGTTAATTTGCGTTAACGCGTTATTTTACACAGGACTAATATATATATATATATATATATATACACATATACACACACATACATACATTTATACATAAAACAAAACAAACCAGAATTTCAAGAACTTGTCCCCATTAACCGTTACTTATTATGCTTCATCAATGCTTGTACGTCTATACTTCTCCAGAGTCATGTCTTTAAATTTGTTCTTGAATATCACCAGATTAAACGAAGAGCTATCCGTTGATTATGTTCATTTAGGATTTGAAGAGCAACCCACTCCTGGACCGACAACCCGGCTCGTTTTGTCATTTCAAGTCCACGACTCACAGCCGATGGAGGGATTGAGTGGTCACCAGTACAAGAGACCCACAGGGTTCATACACATTCTGACCAATGGAATTCCACGATTTTCCCATGAATTTTAAACCAAATTTCCATAACCAAACGTTTTGTGATATCTGGTTGTATACCGAACCTTTCAGTTAAGGTGCGTTCACAGAAAAAAATTAGAGTATGCCGGTGTCTTTCTTTTAAAAACATATTAATTATTTCAAACTCAGCATAAATGAACATGTGAATACAACACATTTACAGGACTTCTCCAAAACTTTTGGGATTAGATTTTAGGACTTTTCCAGGCTTGGAAATAACCATAAAGAGATTCCAGGATTTTTCTAGGTTTTCATTACCATACGAACTCTGGACCCAACCAGTATGGAGTTCCTCTTGACAACCACGATGAGTTGATGCTCATGTAAATGTATTTCTCAAAAGCACAGTCTTTATTTTGCATTGAGATGGGTAGTAAGGAACAAACTTTATGTATTGTATATATTTTGGTAATGGAGGATCTTTTTTAAATTCTTGTTTATATCGTTGTAGTAAATATACTCCGGTAGCCTCTTTCTAGGCGTTCTACCTTACGTGTGCTGATTGCACACGAGCATCCATACCGAGCTTTGGCGAGAAAATCGGACAGCAGTGAAGGTCAAATGCTAATTTGTAGGAAGAAGCAACAATGAGAGAAGGGAAATGAATACACCTCCCATTTCCTGGTCATTTTGTAAAGGTCAGAGGGAAATGTTAAAAATCTACAGGGAATGTGAAACTGCAAATTGCAGTGGTGAAAAAAGAAACGCTGAATTTGGAAACGTGGTCTTATGCCACAGCTCTAAGTTCTTTTGTTTAACTGTTGGCCTTTGCTTCAGAGGTTTTTAAACTATTTTACAAGGTCAAATGACTAAAGATCCATATGAATCGAATAATCAGATGGATTCTCGGATCAATTGTAATTCCTGCCTCATGGTCCTGTGACATTGAACAGCTCAGAGAGTTAAAACATGGACACACGACCGCTTCTTTTAATATCAACTAGCAACAAAATCATGGCTGTGTACCACATGTTTGTCCATGTGAACATCAAAAAGTTTGACTAACTGTCGCTAGAATATCCAAAATGAATTCAAATCGGATGTGAAGGGAGAGACGAAGATTTAATTGTACCTTTTAGATCAAATTCAAGTTACTCCTAAACATTAAAACAAGCTTCAACATATTGCAAGAAATGTTGACATTGTGTCTCTTTATGGGACTTTAATTTTAAGATATAAAAACAGCTTTATCCAGGCTTCCCTGTCTAGATACAGTTGTCTTCCGAAGCTTTTATTTAGAAAAAACTTAGACTGTCCCAAGTTTCCTGTCCACATACATTGAAAGTTGGAGCTCTAAGAAAAGCTGAAAGTGAATTGCAAATCATTGCTGAAAATGCAAGAACGTGAAATGACTTGCAGACACAATAAAAAAAATCAAGCCTCTGAGGAAAGATATTCATAAATTATTACCAAGCGAGAAGTTTTCATTTTATGAGCAACGAGTTTGAAATCCAGAAGGTTACAAAAAGCAACAGGTAGCCAGCTCCAAACCTGTGAAGTCCTTTGAAGTGCATCGAAGGGAAAACGCTCAACCACTCGACCTCTCAAGGTCGGCTTTTGTTTTATTGCCGGTGCGTCTTGAAGTCCTCCATATTAATGACCGGCGTTATGTTAATGGTGTCGCGAGAGAACACTCTGCACTGCGGGTGTCATCCACGGCTAACGTCAACACCGTTCGTCATCACAGGGGTACGGCCCTGAACGCATCAACCTGCGTCTTGGGGGATCCGATCACAAGTACGTACGTTTCTGCCCGGCATTAGCAGGAGTCGCCCCACGAGTCTCGAGTGACCGCTTCAGGTTGGATTCAGGTACAAATACTGGGCCTATTCCTTGAGAAATCCAATCACCCCAGATGCCCGACGCCTTCTCAATAAATCTTTACAAACTTTTTAGACATTCTCAGATGTCGCGGACGAAGCCAGCGGATGAGGACGTGTGCTTGTGTAGAGGCCGTCGGTTGAGTAGGCGGTCCTTTCGATGCTACCCAGCACATCTGCGTACGCGTTGGGTAGGAGGCCACGTGTTTCCCAGTGGTCCCAGGGTTGCATAAAGACATCTTATCCAGGCATACCCTCCTCGACGAGGGTCTCGCATCCCGCCCGCTTCCATCGGTCAGCCGACTGCACAGGGTTGCAGGAAGACTCTACTGCCGCCGCGGTGCGGTTGGGAGCCGATGACATTTTAAGGCTCGATATTTCAACTCGGAAGATGTTGTAAGACGGTGATACGTAGCATCCACAGAATGAATAATCCGATTCGGAGATTTCCCTCACCATCGTAGGTTGTGTCCATGTCTGGCTAGGACTCACCGCACTTCTGATAAAGGAAAAAAGGATTACAGCTTACTTACAATGTTGATGGAAGATCATATTGATAAACTGAATATATTGAACACGTTTGGCTTCCAGTGACTTCCATTATTTACATTCTACGGCCTCATTCATTGGTCGAGTCTATAGGACCAGGAACAGCCTCGTTCATTGGTCGAGTCAATAGGACCAGGAACAGCCTTGTTCATTGGTCGAGTCAATAGGACCAGGAACAGCCTTGTTCATTGGTCGAGTCAAGAGAACCAATTACAGCCTTGTTCATTGGTCGAGTCAATAGAACCAATTACAGCCTTGTTCATTGGTCGAGTCAATAGGACCAGGAACAGTCTTGTTCATTGGTCGAGTCTAGAGGACCAGGAACAGCCTCGTCAACAGACCGAACTGCCCAGTTGATGCCACGTTGGCTGTATTTGTGGCGTAACTGCGTTCCAATCTTTCATTGAATAGAAATGGAGAGCAGAAGATCTTTTCAATGGCTCAGACATTTCACAGAGAAAACACTTGTGTCCAAACCTTCTGAAGAGTGAAACAGCCAAATGTCAAGTAACAATGAAAGAGAAAGACACAATATGTCTCACACAATACAGAACGACATGAATGGGCGGCTGGTTTCTCTTCTACGGGCCCCGAAAGGTCAAGATCCACTTATGGTATGTTCAGATGTCAGAATAGGCTAACACTGAGACCTTAGTGGACCAGACGGACACTGTATCCACAGGCTGAGGCCACACACACACACACACACACACACACACGCACGAACAAACACAGACACACACACGTACACGTGCATAAACATACGCACACACATGCACACACACACATACACACACACACGTACGCACACACAAACACAAACACACGTACACTTGCACAAACATACACACATACACATGCACACACACACACATACACAGAAACACAGAGACAAACACACACACAAACAAACAAACACACACACACACACACACACGGACAAAAACAAACCCCAAAAACGCACACACACACACACACATACACACACTAGCTGGATGGTTAGATGTCATTCCAGCTGACAGTGAGTGGGCAGGAGGGCAGCCAGTCATTGACTGAAGGGGGCTCAAACTCAAGTGTGTGATGGCTGTTAACAGGCTTCACATCACCATCAGTGCAGCTCCACACACACACACACACACACACACACACACACACACACACACACACACACACACACACACACACACACACACACACACACACACACACACACACATTCACGCACGCACGCACGCACACACACACACCACACTGCACTGTGTTTCATGATGGAATCAAGTTGTTTTGGGTTCAGAGGGGTTTTGATTTGTGAACTTTATTTCAATGAGACAAATAAAAGTACAATTTCATCTCGTCTTTCCACACACACCTTCACTGGTTTTCACCCTTTTTTTTTGAACCGCTGGCGTTTGTCTGCTAACCCTCAGTGGTTTGTTGTCAGATATCCACCAGATGTGTGACTTTAAACATGCGAGACCTTTGAGAGTTGGATTTAAACAAGAAAACCGTTGCATTTAGTAAAAGAGGCAGCCTGGTAGTTTTTGCTTTCCTTTCCCTCGTCACATCCATATCACTATGAACGATGATCTCCTGAAGCAAAGTCTCGTCACGTAGTTTTTTCAGGCCCATCATGTTCCTGGAATTGGACAGCCGTCAGACACGGGGACACCTTAATCCAGACGCACCTTTATCTACTCGTTCTTCTGCTGAGAGACTGTAGACCACAGGTGGCCCCTTGAAAGACACGCAAACCCCTTTTCTTTAACAAATGTAACCTTCCGATGACCTTTGGGTTCAATTTGACCCCATTTAATGTTTAACGTCTCTAAAAGAATTATTGACATCATTTTTTTTTGCTTCATATTTCATGACTTTTCCTAATTTATTGGGGACAACTGGGAAAACCTTAAATTCACATGATGGTATGCTTTCAATGTCCTGTAAAATTTGACCCCAGGCTGTTTTTTACTGTGTAAAACATACAAGAAATATCATTTTTTTTTTTTATTTAAAGGTCTATTTAGGTATCAACAAACAAACATAAAGTGACACTTAAACTTGGGAGAGAATATTCATTCTAATACTTTTCTGGAGGTTTTAATTTGCTCTGGTCAAATTGACCCCAAGAGTAAAAAATGTTATTTAATTTGAAGGTAACAGGAGGGTTAAGAAACATATCCTGTGCTTTTATTTTGAAAGTTTCAAATTGAATGGATTCATGTTATAACTTTAGAGAAATGTTCTTATTTACAATATTTCTACACTAAAATAAACAATAATCAAATGCAAAGAGTGTTATTTAACAATGTTTGAGAGTAGTTTATAAATTTCAGTTGCGCCGGCCCTTTAAGAGGGCCGTGATGGGGTCCACGGTGAAAATGAGTTTGACGCCCCTGCTGTAGACGGAGAATCTAACAAAACCTTGAATAGAACAAATTAGTCACGTTGTGTGCACCTTTTCTTCTCACCTGCACTGATAATAAAAGCCGGAGTTCAGCGCTCCTTTCGCTAATTCGACCTCCATACGACCGCCGCGGCTCGTGCGGAGCGGAGCGGCGTTCCCGTTGAAAGGGCAACCTGCATAATGCATCTGTGTGGAATTCCTTTGGGGACGGTTTAATGGCAGCAAACACAACAAAATGAGGAGGGGAGGAAATGCCACTTTCCTCCATCAGCGCCGCGTCCACGCCTCCCTAATTGGATCCCGACACCGCGGAAAAAAACACTTCCCGCGACTTCCCTCCGTTCGGCCCGAAGCCGAATCAAAAAGTTCCGCATCATTAGCGGTGGGAGGTTGCGATGCCGTTAATGAGAAGTCCAATTAGCCTTCGCTAAAACACGGAGAGCTTGGAGGGAGAGACTCGGAGGAGTATAAAACGTGTTGACCCGTTGCCAAGTCTGCACCAAACCACGGAAACAACGGAGAGAGAGAGAGAGAGATCGTGATGAGAGGTGACTTAGCGTTGAGTAGAACGCGTTATTAAGGCGTCGTGTATTCCTGCGAAGGGTTTTATTGACGGCTACCCCCCTCAGAGGACGGTCGGAGCGGCGGCCGTTCTTACGTGCAGCGTTGCCATGGTTACGGTGTGTGGTCTTTCATATAAACCGAGACGTTAGCTGCGTGGCTGTGACGCTATGTCGCTTCAGTCCCGTGAGTTTACTCGCTTGGCTATTTGTGGCTTTTTCGCATTGTTCGCCCCTTTGAGGGGGCGGGGCTTATCTCTGTGGAAACAGTTATCGTTTCCTTCATCCACCATGGAATAATCTCTATTTCCGCTTTATAGTTGTTGAGGACGTCCCACACACGTCGGATACATCTGACGCCCTCGTGGTCATTACATTAATGTCATATATATTTATTCATGACATCACCTGTTGGCTCGCACAGCTTGGTGACTCTCAGCAGATAGATTCACCAACGGTGGAGCATCTCAACGGCGATTTGCTTTCGGAACTCGCCGTTCGCCGAGTCTTTCGGCAAAACGTTAAAATATTTTAATGAACAAGCCGAATTTTCGTGCCGCCCAATTTGGGTAAAAACCTGCCGCCTGGCGACCGTTTTCGTCCATCGGATCCGCTCACGATGACTTTGCATAGGATCTATTTGCACGTAAAATTCGCATCTTTAGCGTCAGCCTGTTGTTACTAATACATGCAAATATATCTAATGCTTTGATTGGCCGAAACAACCCGACTCGAACATGCACAAAAAGAGGAGCGTCAAATGCCGAAAGCAGAAATCGGGAATAAAGTAGTGACCACGTCATTCTTTACATATTACAATATATATGTATAGCAAGGTGTTGCATTACAATCATAGAGATTAGACATAACCAGGTCTGTGGTAATATAGGCGTTTCTACGAAGGTCAGGGGTTCAGGCTGCTTGTTAACCCGTTGTCGACGTATTCAGAAGTGCGTGAGAACTTTCCCCCCGTTACCCGATATCGAGCGGTAAACGTTCGCGAGGCAGAAGGTCAACGCCTCCCTGTGTGCATGTGGAAAGCAAATTGTATTTCCCAGTGTGTGCGTCCAGGCGGTCATCACTCATCGGTAAACATCACATCAACCGAAGCAATGAAAAAAAGAAGCCACAGCAGGGTGTAAATAATAAAAGCTACGGGGCGCGGAGGGACCCGAGCGTCCCCGCCGGGCCTCCGGCCGCCGCTCGGCGCATCCCGCCGTCACCGCAGAGCTATTACATCCACGATTTATAGGCACGCAGGAATAATTCTGTCGAAATTAGAGACTGGAGGCGCCGTGCGGATGGGAGAGAGAGGGCCGGGCGGGCGACTTCAGCCCCGAGGCGCCTCGCGTCGTGACGGGTCGCCCGCGTTGCGGGAAACAAATTGCTCTGCTCCGATGTGGACGCCTCCTCAAGCGCACAGGTGCAAACTCTGGGCTACTCCGGCGCTGCCCTCCCTCTGTTCACCGCCTCTGTTTTCAGCTCAAATGATGGGGTCGCGAACATGGACGTGTTCAACTTTACAGGCTGAAGTGGAAGGCCTGAATGCACCATTCGCTCGGGGTCTCTGTGAGGAGGGTGAGCTGCCCTCCGGCCCGGAGGAGTCGCTCTTCGTAGACGACGCTACACGGCCAACAATAACTGGAACGGATCCCCGTATATCATTCGGCGTGAGACTTTACTGCTGGTGAACTTCTTTATTTTCTTTCTTTCGTTGTATGAACATGAACCAAAACTCTTGAACGAAAACCACCTTGTCACCACAGTAAGAAGTTAGCCTCGTACGGGACCATTAAAACGATTACAACTTTACATGAACTGCGCCCGTAACATTTACCGTCAAGGTTGTATTTTTACCTAGAATAAAGGTGAGCTTCCTTTTCACATCTTAAAATAAAAGTCAGATTTAACGCAAAGAGGAAGTAGATTAAAACTTTAAGATTTCCAGGATGCTTTATTTTCATTGGTTGCTGGATTAAATCTTACCCAGATACAACAGATACGTCTGTTTTCTGATGGGTTATTGTGTAGCCCATTTATTTTTGGATTGGCTGATAAGTGGCACCTCGCAGCAGAACTTCAGGGAGCGCTTGATTCCTCCACGGTGAGGGCAGCGCGGCTCATGTTGGCGCTGCGGTGAATTAAAACATTAAATAGCCGAGAGTTTTTTTCAGCGTGAGAAATACGATGTGTGGCGGGAGTGTGACTTAAGACCGAAATGCGGGGGTCTCACCCTCAATGCGTACTTGAGAGCCCTGACAATACAATATAAAAAGGCATACATCAAAACCCAAAAAAATCAGATACAAAGAAGGCAATCAATACAAAACAATAAACCTTTTAAGGGGTTATTTACAATAACTTATGATCGTTGAAATGTCTCTCTAGCTGGACTTCCAGATGCTTTTGTCTCGCGGAATAAATTGGACACGTGATGCGAAGCGGGTCTGGAGCAGGGCGAGTCCAGATGTGCAAATTAAGAATCACGTTGCTTTTAATTCAGTTCTCTGACGACGTCTGTTTGTCTGTAAGAGTGACGTCACGTACATTTAAATCACCTCCTGCCAACTCATTCTACTTGCTTTAGCCGAGGGAAACTAAAAACACATCTTTTCCGACTACATCTCGATTAAAACACAGATCAGCACTTCAGTGGCTCTTAAATAGCTCTGATGACACTTTTGTAGTTCGACTATGTTGAGGAAATGTTACTTTCTGTATTCTTGTTGTTCTGAGTTTGTACTCTAGGTTGGTGAACTTAAAATGGATGTAAGAATGGTGAACTCCTTTTTGGTTTTCAAGGGAATTATTTAGAAAACAATTCTTGAGAGTTATAAATGTGATTAAAAACGTATTTGTATGGAAGATGTATGCGGTAGTATATATAAATATATACATATATATATATATATATATATATATATATATATATTTTTTTTTTTGTTCTTCTTTTTCTTCTTTATTTTATATTAATTTTAAGATTTAGGATAGGAATATATAAGCATTTCTTGCTTCTACCTATACCTTTTCAGTCTTTCTCTTTTGTATATTTTATAAAATAATATTGTATTGTATTTGATTTGATTGATTGAATAAAATACACAAACAATGAAACAAACTTTTTGTATGTCACTTTGAAAAAAAGCGTGTGCTAAAATGACACGTAATGTAATGTAATGGTTATGTTCATAGTTCATATCTAGTGTCTCCCTTAGATGTGTTACAAGGACTTATCCAGTCCAATGAGAATCGCTCGCCTGATGCACGCAGGTTTACTTTTGGGGCGAGCGGTCCAGATGAATATGTGCGGTGGCGTTACTCCCGCTGGCCCCGCCCCCGGTTCTCGGGCGAGAGAGCGACACTCCGAGCCAGCCAATGGCCGTCGGCCGCTATAATAACGTCCTGACGGTTGAATAGAGAACCTTTGGGAATGTATTCTTGCGTCAAGGTCGGCCATCTACAACTCTGTGGTCTGAGGCCTCGGCAGAGGTCTATTAGAGGAGAGGGAGAGAAAGAGAATGGAAAAGACAAAGCAATGTTATTTCATGTCAGAGAGAGCTGCTGGCAAATTAAAGAAGACAGAGAAGCCCTAAAAAATGTTTTAGGGGCCTTTTCTCTGTTCTTTTCCGAGTGTATCTCGGAATCCACGATGCCTCCTTTTTCTTCTTCTTTTAATCAACTCCCTCTCCCACACCCCCAAACTCTCCGTTTATCAGCCTCCATCTCGATCCCACCCCCCCACCTTATTTATCTTCATCTCCTCTCCGAAAGCTCGTCTGAAGCACAGCTAACTCTCGAGGGGGAGGGGGGGGGGGGGACTGCAGACCTCTCTGTCTCCATCAGCATCTTCTCTCCTGCATTCTCCTCTTCCCTGTCTTTCTTCTCAGAGTTGTCACATCAGCAGAGCGAGAGCGAAAGAGAGAGAGAGAGAGAGAGAGAAGCGCAGTGGGGGGTTCAGTTTTCCAAGTGTCACGCTCGCTGCTGCACAAGGCGATCAAAATGTGTCGCGGCGACGGAAAAAACGTCAGCGACTCGAGGCCGCCGGATGAGGGAAATTACCGGATGCATTGCAGCGGCGTTGCGCGGTTACCTCGTCAGAGTCGGTCTCCGTGGCGCCGAGCCTATACTTCGGGAAAAATATTATTTGAGTGATTTGCAGGTGGAAAAAAAGGGAAGTTAACAGTGGAGAATATCTCACGGTTTCACATCGCTGCCGTTTAACACTTCATTGTTCCGACGTCGGCGCTCGGCAGCTTAATTAAAGGCCCCGCCCACTCGAGGGGCTTCTGCTCAGCTGTTTCCACTCAAGGGGCTTGATTAGACCTTGTGGGTGCACAGGCTGCGCTAGATTTACACTTAATTGCTACCTCCTGACTCACGGCTGCTCCTGTCAGACCCCGTTTACACGATGGGTATGCGTTTTGGCCTGTCATTTACACAAAAATGGAGGTTTTATCATGGGAAACGATCATTTCTATAAACTCCGGCCAAAGTGGAGATTTCTGAAAACTCAGTTTTTGCGTGTGAACGAGGTCAAACAGAGTTTAAGTTTGTCAAACGTCACAGTATGCGACTAAAGATGCTTCACGTCATGTGAGCGTCCTATGGGACGTATGCGGACGGCGTATTTATGCGGGTTCATATAAACAGAAACTTTTTTGAAAACAACCTTGTGTGTACAACGTTATTTTTGAAAACGGAGCGGCAGAAATATTAGTTTCTGTAAATACCCGACCGACTATGTGTAAATGTGGCCTAAAACTATCAGGTCATTCCAGATCCTGCTTCCCATCTCGTCAGTTCAACTCCCTTCACCTGCCTCTGATCACCTCGTTAGTCGCTCATTTCCTTCACCTGGTCTTCATGCCCGTCTCACCTGTTGCCCATTCCCTCGTTAGTCCCTGTCTGCTCAGGTTCCCTCACGTGCCCTCCAAGACCCCGTTTACACGATGGGAAAACACATATATTTTCCTGCGTTTTGGCCTTCCATTTACACAAAAACTGAGGTTTTATCACAGAAAACGATCATTTCTAAAAACTCCGGCCAAAGTGGAAATTTCTGAAAACTCAGTTTTTGTGTTTGCGTGTGAACGAGGTCAAACAGAGTTTTAGGTTGTCAAACATCATAGTATGCGACTAAAGATGCTTCACGTCATGTGAGCGTCCTATGGGACATATGCGGACGGCGTATTTATGCGGGTCATATAAACAGAAACTTTTTGGAAAACGACTGTGTGTGTACAACGTTATTTTAGAAAACTGAGGGGCAGAAATATTTGTTTCTGTGAATACCCGGCTATGTGTAAATGTGGCCTCAGGGCGGGACCGGCTATCGGAGGAACTTCACCCGACTTCAACCCGACTCCAAGGTCTAATCAGCCAGAATGAGTGAAAACATCTGAGCAAGCAACGGTAATAATTGTAATATGTGTGATGATCAATTTACACACATATTGCATTTGTTTAGTCCATAAATGGTATTGTGTTTGAAATGGTAAAAGATGGATGAGTGATCAAATCATTCCACCATCTGGTCTGTGGCCTCAAGCACATCCGTAATATATCTTTGAAGAAGAAAACAAAGGCTCGATAGTTTCCGGATATAAACGCTGCCGATTGTAGTTTTCTTATTATATCTCATTTAAATAAGAAGAAATAATGCATTTAAATCAAATCTGGGTGATTAGTCGTAGTAAAGTAGTGAGTATGGCCAGGCACTCATGTGGGTTACATGTGGCATAAATACAGCACCCATTGGGCATGTTATCAGCTGATTGAATTGGAGATATTCAATAAACGGTATATATGTTTGTTAAGTATGTAAGTTATGCAACAAGTATACGAGGAACTGATCCTCCATTCCCCACAAATCAAAAGTCACAATTTTCACTGCTTAAATTTCCAACTTCCAAGCGCTCAACACTAAATGTAAACAAGCAGCATGATCTGTGTACCCACAGTGGAGCAGAGCAGTCTGCACATTTTTTGCGGGGCATCTTTTACATTTTCCCGATTAGCTTTTGTGCAGAAAAGATACCTTTCCAGCTACGGAACAACATGCCGAGATATTTTGACATGCATTTACATGCAGAGCAGATTTGACTCTGATGTATCGTGTATAGAAGCAGGTTGATAGTTAACCACTTACAGTGTGAAACTCCTACTTTAGGTGACATTGCATTGACATCTTTCAGCTTTTGGGGTTCCACATTATTTGGTCAAGGTTGATTTTTAGTTTTTCACACATGACATGGACCTCGGTGTTTGAAGCTCCTTTTTTTTTTTTAAGAGAATTATGTATGAAACAATTCTGAATTAAATTAAATTATAAATGTGATTAAAATGTATTTCTATGGAAGATGCATGTGGAAGTATGTGTATGTGTGTGTATATATGTATGTATATATATATATATATTTAGTTTTTGTTATTATTTTATGTACATTTTCTGATTTATTATGATTTTAATTTAGGATTGGAATTTATAAGCATTTCTTGCTTCTACCTATACCTTTTCAGTCTTTCTCTTTTGTATATTATATAGAATAATATTGTGTTGTATTTGATTCTGATTTGATTGACTGAAAAAATTAAAATACACAAACTAACAAACAAACAAAACAAGCTCAATGGCACACAAGAATAAAACAGATCAGTCTTTGTCTTCACACACAATGTGTGTTGGTAGAATCACTGTTCTGTTGCTTTGGGGAACACATTGTGTTGCCTTTGAAGACATACAAAAACAAGTGTGTGGAAAGGTATAATTTCCGATAAATTAACACTGGATTGGCCAAGATCTATTCAATTTTGGAAGTATTTCTTTTGTTATTACTGACAGTTTATTAACACACAACATTATCACCTCTAATAATGTGATGTAGTTTACGACTCTGACATTTTAAAGTTCCCAAACTTTCCATCAAGCCATTCACATTTGACGTGCACTATTGCTCGTGTCTGGTCCGTGTCGGAGCAGAATGATAGAGATGGCACATAAAGACGGCGCGTGGAGAAATAAACCAACAGCCTGCCAGAGAGAAGAAAAAAAAGAAAGAAAAGAAAACAGTGTCCAGGGAAACGCTTTCATCAAGTCTCGCTCATAAAAGACGATTTACGACCATCTGGGGCTTTGACCGAGGCCGAGATGTGTTGGTGTGCAGATGGGCGTCTGCGTCGGGTTGTATTCATAAGGCTGACATCATAACTCACGAGACGAGAGGAACCTGGTGAAAACACATCAATGCGTTTCAGCACCTGGATGGATTTTGACATGGTGACCAATGTGTCATGTAAAGTCAAAGAAGATTTGTTTGCTTGTCAACACACACACACACACACATATACACACACACACACACACACACACACACACACACACACACATACATACACACACTTATTTGACTTCTTGCAACATATAAAAAGTTGTTCTGAAAGCAAAGAAATGTTGTAGTTTATCAAATATTTAAAATGTCCCAAAATCTAATCAAATGGTCCCCGGATAATAACCAACCATCCGACCAAATTTCATGCGATTCAGTTTAACACTTTTCGAGTTACGCGAATAACACACACACACACACACACACACACACACACACACACACACACACATACACATACACATACACATACACATACAAATAAATTAAACTAGAATGGGCACTCGGTAGAGCGCATTCCTTCGCCAAAGCCACTTTTTTGGTACCTTTTCATGACCTTGACCTTTGAACAGATCAATCCCAAAATCTTATCAAATGGTCCCCGGATAATAACCAATCATCCCACCAAATTTCGGTTTAATACTTTTTAAGTTATGCAAATAACACGCATACAAATTAATAAATAAATACAAGAAGATCAAAACATTACCTTCCGCATTCGCAGAATGTGAAGGTGAAAATACACAGCGATCAAAACATAACCTTCCGCAGAATGCAAAGGTAAAAAGTGTTGAATGTTGTTCTTTAGCGGGTAGGTAAACATTTCTCATCACATGATCAAAGTTATTTTACGACAATATTGTCTTTTTTTCTTGGGTCCCTGTGAATGAGAGAGCTCAGAGACTGAGGTAAACCAGCACATCTCGGCAGTGGCTGGAAATTCAGATTTTCCGTAGATATTTGTTCGACATGTGGATGGAATCCTGGACCCAATAAAGTGTGAGCTTGTGCAGCTCAGCTTGCCAGGCTGGTGTCGTCTCTGGCACCGCGGCGGCCATTAGTGGCGTGACGGTTGCGTACACAATGACCATCGTTAGCGGAGTGGCCCCAAAAACTATTACAAGCCGATTTCATTGAGTATCGGTCCTTTCATGTAGAAGAGCGCGGATGTAGAAGAGGAGTAGAATAGAAATGACCATTCCAATCAACGCAGCAGGACGGTCCAAGCGGCGGCCATCTTGTACCGTTGCCATGTCAACTGCAGGGCTCTCAAGCCTCATGCATTGAGCGTGAGACTCACGCATTTCGGTCTTAACTCACGCACTCCCGCCACGCATCGTATTTGTCACACTTAAAAAAAGTTTTTTTTTTATGTTTTAATGTGCCGCTGCGCCAACATGAGCCGTTCTCACTGTGGAGGAATCAAGCGCCTGGAGTTCTGCTGTGAGATGCCACTTATCAGCCAATCAAAAGAAGAAATGGGCTACACAACAGCCAATCAGAAAAAGAAGCAGCACATTGCTGTTGTCATTCTCTGTAACCAGGGTAGCATTAAAGCACGGTAACCTAGCTAGCTAACTATGCTACAGCTGGCTAGTTAGCTACCTTGCTAATTCCAACACGCTTTTTGCTGGTTACAGAAAATGAGCTGGAGGTCGGCGGCAACGCCTGGGGTAACGCCGCCTCACTCCAGTCACAGGACCAGCTAACCAGTGAAGCTAACTGGTCTTTTTCTTTTTTACGACTCAAATAACCATAAAAAGCAATGAAAAGTCCGTCGCCCAAATTTTCGATTTCCGTGAGAGGAAAACACGAATGAAAGTGAAATCACCTGCTGAGGTGGTTCGTTTGACTGAAACTTGTCCTCCACAGCGCATCACTGCTGGTCCCCCATCAAAGCAACCTATTCCTTTTGAATCAAACAATCCCCCAAAGCGCATTCAGGTGAGCTCACCTTCATTTGCACCACGAAATGGTCCAGGTGTGTTCACTTAAACGGATACATTTTATTTTGTAAATACAATTTAAAACTTGAACAATTAAATCCTTCATTATATAAGACATAGCAAACCTGGAAATGTTCTTTTTTCCAGTGTGATTTGGCCCAGTTCACATCCAGTTGGAGAAGCTGCAGAAGTCGTATCCATTTTCCATTACACCTTTTTCTACTTTAACTTATCTGCTTGCTTTTGAACTCGTCTTCGCACACTCGCTCACAGCATGTGGCGTGAAAGAAGGTAGGCAGACGCATCCCGTGCAGCCACGATGTCACAGCTGGTAGCTTGTGTCTAATTCTAACGCTGAATACACTATAATCCCGCCTCAAGCTTAATTGTAATCCTCTTTCTGTTCATTTTCTTCCAAAACACAAATACAGGATGTGTGTGTATTCAATTTTATTCAATCCAGAATTTGAATTTGTCTCTAAATGAGTTCATGTTAATTTAGCAACGGCAGAAATACCCTATCGGGTAAACATGCCCCCTCACTGAGAGCAAAGGGGTGTTCCAGAAAAGCGTCTTAAGATATGCTAAACATCATCACATGCGGATTTCACACGTTTTGCTCATATTGTGAACGTGGAAGCGCATCGGAGCCGTTTGGTCACCTTATTTGTAATAGATTACAAAGATATAATACAAAGATATAACAAAAGAAAGTAGATGAGCGGTACAAATGAAAGCTACAGCAACAGTCTCCAAATAATGAGAGTCCATTTCTCTTTTTTTGCGAATATGCAAATCAGATCAACGGCATTTGCATCTCACCTGACTAAACAAGCAGGAATTAGCCGAGACAATCGCAGCGCACGGGGAGTGAGAGACGAGACGTGAACAGCACCTCTGCCCATGCTGAATAAATAATAGGGCACTGTGGCTTTTTTTAAGTAGAGTACACAGCCGTTAAGACGCAAACAGACACACACACACACATACACACACTGAGCGGCAAACGGATCTCATCACAGGGGGGAAACCAGCCGACATCCTGACAGATATTTGTTAATTATGTCAAAAAGCAGCGGCGACACGGGAAGCCGGCTGCTAAACAAAAACGTTCACTCACAGCGGGGCTTTCTGCCGGGAGACCGCGTTGTTTCTCGACACATGAAACGACCCGACGAAATCGGAAAAAGAACTCCGCGGAGAATTTTCAACGCCACTGTTTGATGTATTCAAATAATCTGTGCGTGAGCGCACACAGAGTTGAGGGCGGATGCAATTAAGGGCTTTGGCGTGTTGCTGTCCGTGGAGCTGACAAGCTCACGTCACCGTAAAGGGTCGGTTTGTGTCATTCCCTTCACCTGCCCTCAGACACTTGTCTCGTTACTGTAACACCCTGTTCTGTGTCTCATGTGTCTCCTCTGTGTCTCCTCTGTCTTGATTGTTTCATTCCCTTCACCTGCCCTCAGACACTTGTCTCGTTACTGTAACACCCTGTTCTGTGTCTCATGTGTCTCCTCTGCTTCTCCTCTGTCTTGATTGTTTCATTCCCGTCACCTGCCCTCAGCCCCTCTTGTTACTGTAACACCCTGATCTGTGTCTCCTCTGTGTCTCCTCTATCTTGATTGTTTAATTCCCTTAACCTGCTCTCAGCCGCTTTTGTTACTCTAACACCCTGTTCTGTGTCTCCTCTGTGTCTCCTCTATCTTGATTGTTTCATTCCTGTCACCTGCCCTCAGCCCCTCTTGTTACTGTAACACCCTGTTCTGTGTCTCCTCTGTGTCTCCTCTCTTGATTGTTTCATTCCCTTCACCTGCCCTCAGCCACTCTTGTCTTGTTACTGTCTGATGTTGTACACCTGTTTCCCCCCTATATATTCTGTCAGGTTCTTGTCGCAGGGTGAGGCTCAGGCTCAGAGAAACAGGCAAGGCTCAACGTGATTAACAAAAGACGCTCTTTAATGAGGCAAAAGTTTACAAAAAAAACAAGGTTAAAAAAGGGGCAGGCAGAGAATCAGGTTTCAGGACGGCAGGCAGGGTTGAAAACTGGCAGAATCAGGAATACACATGAAAGACATGATGACGGGAAAAAGACAAAAATATAGACGACAATCCAACAGGAGACAAAGGAAAGAGTGACACAATATATAGGGGGGGAAACAGGTGTACGACAGACAGTCACAAGACAAGAGTGTCTTAGGGCAGGTGAAGGGAATTAACCAATCAAGACAGGAGAGACAGAGGAAACACGGAACAGGGTGTTACAATAACGCTCTAGATAACCCCCCTCAAGCTTCACGTTTACACTAAAACAATGCAGAGGAGCTTAAAATGGCAATATCACCTGTGTTATAGCTTCACTGTATACCAACCTAACCATTAAGTTAAATCCTACCTTTCCCCCAATGACAATTGAATATTTTAATTTTATGAATAATTCAACGTCAGCTTCTTTTTTGTCCACATGACACTGAAACGTTAGCACTGGGAAATAATCTGAGACCGAATCAAAACAATAAAGGACGACCAAAACAAGGACCTTAAAGATGCCAATCGGCTCCGTGAAACTATAGTGGGAAACAAACACATCTCACATTATCATTTATCTCAGAGCAGCTGAACACTCTTAGTCTTGATGGCATTTTAAGGTATAGTATGTATTCTCTATAATGTAAAACTATTTTTTCTTCTTCTTCATGGACATAAAAAAAAAGGAAAAGGTATTTAAATTCAATTCAGTATATTTTATACAGCGCAATATCGCAAATTACGAATTTGCCTCAGGGGGTTTCAATCAGATGAGAGTAATCATCACGTACACCAGCAAAAGACGTGAATTAATTGGTAAACGCTCACACAACGTCTTCCACACCGACTCTGCTGCCGGCCTAAAGGAGACAACGTCGCCGCGCCGCCATCTGCTCCTTCGAGCCCGCCGGCCAGCGGCGTCCGTGGGAGCGCGTCTGTAAGTAATGACGGCACGAAGAGCAGGTACGCCACGCAGAGTCTTAGTCCGATTCTAATTCTGAAATCGAGACGGACGGCCGCTCGTGCGCCCGCTGGCCGCGCGTCTGAATGTCACTCTGCAGCCCTGCTGACCTAGATAAAGAAGAAAAAAAAGTAGAGCCCGCACCCTCGGACTAAAGCCGCGCTTCGGTTTTAATTAGAAGGGAGAACTTTATCTCCCACCCCCCTCCCCCCTCTCCCACGCTGTTCCCCTCGGCCACCTGGCCGAGGCTGCGGCAGAATGTAAATTGGGTTCTGGGCTTTAATTGGATACTGTACATGCTGTGAAGGACTTCCACACACACACACACACACACACACACACACACACACACACACACACACACACACACACACACACACACACACACAAGCACGCGCGATTACACGGAGACCTGCCGTCTCACATCCGAAAGGTTGAGACAGAAGATACTGACGGAGGATCTCTGGACAAGGGAAGCTCTGAAAAGCTAAGCAAATTGGCTTTGATGTGTGAATTCCTCCCGTCTCCACTGCGGGGAGAGCTAAGACAAAGTCACCTGGAGTTAGGAGTAATTAAATAACGGTTTGCACACAACTAACGTCCTCTTCACGGGGGACTCCATGCTGCATGTTTAGGGGAGGGAACCAATGAGGTTGCTTCTCGTTCGTCAGCTGTCCCGCCGTGGCATTTCCAAGCACGTCTAAAAGTCACTAATTAACACAGTCGCCGGGCAACCGGTACCTCCAAGAATAGTGTGGCGGTCGCAGATAACCCTCCAGAAGTCCTTAAAGTTATTGTCTCGACACTTTGGCGTCTAAACAAGTGAGTGCACCGTGGGGATATTTTTACGGGTTTGTAAAACATTGTAACTACTGAGCTTTAGAGGTCCACGCCGAGCTCAACTAGCCATCTGTCGGCCGCGGCTTTACATCACCACGCAGACATAATTCTCATCCGACTTTGTGGAAAAGCGAGCGTCTAAGCACATTTTCCAACGTGTTTAACTATCGCTTTGAAGAGGTGGCTCGCCCCCCAAAATAAACCCAGAGTACATATTTAGCCGCTAAGTCCAGATGGTTTTGGTGCTGGAGGAATCGGCCTCCTGTCCGTCGTCACGGAGCGGCAGGCGGCACAAGCCGAGAGCCACGGTGCCGTTACACCGGGAGAAGATAGGTATAGATGGATATATACTTTATTAATCCCCGAAGGGAAATTTGTCATCACAGTAGCAACACCAATAAATAATACATAATAATAAAATATAAAATATAAAAAACAGGGATGAAAGATATAGATGTATACAAGTAAAATATAAAATACAAAATGAAGTACATTTGTATATAAAATGAAACGTGTATATATATATATATATATATATATATATATATATATACACACACAAACAAATATAATAATAATACAATGACTGTGCAAGTATACAAAGTAAAATATGAAATACAAAATAAAATATAGACGGTGTGCATAATGCAAAGTGTGTGTATGTGTGTAGTGTAATTGGAATGTGTGACGTGCAGATCAACATAGTGTAAATATGAATGTGTACAGCGATAATTAACATGTTATTATTACAATTATTGAGGAAGCATTATTTGACATGTTATTGACGATATCAACGCACAGCCCGCTCTCACCAACGGGCTATTTCCACAGCGGCGTTCTGATTGGTCGTGGCATGTAAACAGGTGTAATTAATGACATTAGTCGTAGCCTTGTCGTAGCCTTGTCCCAGTTAGGCGTCCCCAGTGCCGTGCATGCCGGCTAACTGGAATGACACACTCGATAGAATGGGCCCATAATTAACGTCATCAATTACAGCTGTGTTTATGCAGGCACGTGTCAAGATGGCCGCTCTGGAAAGGGCCTATTGGCGTGCGGATGACACGGTAATTAACAAAGTAAATTACCGGTAGGTAGGTTTTTATTTTCCATGTGTGCCACGTAGTCCGTACTGACCGCAGGGAAAACACATTCACCGACGTTGAAAACACATATGGAGACGACGACCAGGAAAACAGTGTGTTTGACGTCACTCCAAAATATATATCTTTTTTCATTTTTTCCATACTTGGGTTTAGGAAAAACATCATGAGGTTGAAATTAGTCTAGAAAAGGAAGTGGTTTTGTTGGCTGAACACGCGAAAAGACGAAAATGATTCAAAACGTTTTGCCTACCTGTGAGACCGTGTTGCTGGGGTTAAAAACACAGAGAACACTGAGGGTCGTGTGGCAGCCCGAGGGACTAGGAGGCAGGATTCAGAACACAATGAGGAGAGTCTGAGACGGTCGTAGTGAAACATGAAGTGTCCTTAAATAAAACGGATAGGGAAGAGGGGGGATGGGCGGCCAAAGTCAACACATGAGGCCTCCCCGTCGGGGTCTTTGGCCTTCGGTCTCACTCCTGGAGTGAGACGGTTCCTTTGTCCTGTATGGGGAGGAGAGGAGAGGAGAGAGGAGTGGATAGGAGAGGAGGGGAGTGGATAGGGAGAGGAGAGGAGAGGAGAGGAGAGGAGAGGAGGGGAGAGGGAGAGGGAGGAGGAGGGGAGAGGGAGAGGAGGAGGAGGAGGGGAGGGAGAGGGAGGGGGAGAGGACAGGAGGAGAGAGGAGAGGGGAGGAGAGGACAGGAGGAGAGGAGAGTTGGGGAGAGGATAGTAGAGGAGGGGAGGGGAGGAGAAAGGAGGGAGAGGAGAGGGGGAAAGGAGAGGAGAGGAGGAGGAGAGGGGAGAGGGGAGGATAGGAGAGGAGAGGGGAGAGGAGAGGAGGGGAGAGGAGAGGAGAGGAGGAGGGGGGAGAGGAGGGGAGGAGGAGAGGAGGAGGGGAGAGGGGAGAGGGAGAGGAGAGGAGAGGGGAGGAGGAGAGGAGAGGAGAGGAGGAGAGGAGAGAGGAGAGGAGAGGAGGGAGGAAAGGAGGGGGGAGGAGGAGGAGGGAGAGGAGAGGGGAGGAGGAGGAGGGAGAGGAGAGGAGGAGAGAGGAGAGGGAGGAGGAGAGGGGGAGGAGGAGGGAGGAGAGAGGAGGGAGGGAGAAAGGAGGGGAGAGAGAGGGAGAGGGAGAAGGAGGAGGGAGGAGGAGAGGAGAGGGGGAGGAGGATAGAGAGGAGAGAGGATGGGAGAGAGGGAGGAGGGGAGGAGGGAAGGGAGGGAGAGGAGGGGGAGGAGAGGAGAGAGGGAGAGGAGGAGAGGAGAGGAGGGGAGGGGAGAGGAGGGAGAAGGGGAAGGAGAGGAGGAGGAGGAGAGAGGAGGGAGGGAGGAGGGAGAGGAGAGGAGAGGAGGAGAGGAGGGAGAGAGAGGGGAAAGGAGAGGAGAGGAGGAGAGAGGAGAGGGGGAGAGGATAGTAGAGGAGGGGAGAGGAGGAGAAAGGAGGGGAGAGGAGAGGGGGGAGAGGATAGAAAAGGAGGGGAGAGGAGAGGGGGGGAGTGGATAGAAAAGGAGGGGAGAGGAGAGGAGGAGAGAATTCAGGGGATAGGAAAAGAGAGGAGAGGAGAGGAGTGAGTGTGCTCGGTTACCTCCTCTCCTGAGGTTCCAGCGATGCTCGTCGTCTCCCCTCCAGTCTGCTCTCTCTCTCTCTCTCTCTCTCTCTCTCTCTCTCTCTCTCTCCTGCTGCTTCCCAGCTCTGCTCTGCTCCCTCTAATTACCTGACGGGATGCAGGTGTGACCACTCCCCTGCACTCATTGGCTGCAGCACCGGGAGGTACACCCCCCCCGCCCCCCCCCTCCATCACCTCCCCCGACCCGAGCTCAGGAACCCGCCCCCTGGGCTCCGTCTGCGCCGCTCTCCCCCTGGTATAACACAATACATGAACACGCACACACACACACACACACACACACACACACACACACACACACACACACACACACACACACACACACACACACACACACACACTCGTCCTTGGCTTCCAGCTCCGGGCCGGTGCCCTCCCAAATCTCTGGCCGATTGTGACACGTCATCCGTCATGAAACTCAGACCGCTCGGCTCCTCGTTGAGATTCCAACGGAGCGACCGTAAAAATGCTGAAGCGTCCCGTTTGAGAATAAAGAATCAGTGAAAGAATAAAGTTCAAACCGGTCCAACTGTCCTTCAAAATGACAATACCAGGTGCAAGTGTGTGTGCGTGTGTGTGTGTGTGTGTGTGTGTGTGTGTGTGTGTGTGAGTTCCTATTTTGGGAACTCAAACTTGCAAAGAGCCAAATGCCTCTGTGCATTTAGCTGTTGACAGTGACAAACTGTTGTTTATTCTGCATTTTTGCGTGTGTGTGTGTGTTTGAGTGTGTGTGTTCTCTCTACCTTCACTTACTGACACACGCACACACACACACACACACACACACAGCCCCACCCGCTGTGAGATGCTTCAAAGCGTGCCATCGCTGTCGGCTGTATTGCTTTGTGTTTCATGTGTCCTCTATTTTTCTACCCGGCAACCCCCCCCCCCTCCTCCTCCCCCTTACACACACCATTCTTTATTAATGGCCCAGATGTGGCGGCGGTGGCACACCGGAGACGACACACAAAGCAGTTGTTTCCGTATTCAAGCTTTTTCAGGAGGAGGTGCTTTGATGTAACGTGTAACCGAACCAATGTAGAGCTTCTGGAAACTAACAACGCTGCTTGTTCCACAGCTTCCACTTTGTGTTTGATAAGGTGAGGCGGAGGAAGAGGAGGAGGAGGAGGGGGAGGAGGAGGAGGGAGAGAAAAGAGGAGGTGCGTTCATGCATTATGTAACTTCATTTAGCCGTGGCTCGTGCGACTGTTTCAGGAAGGAGGAGACAGAGGAAGCAGGGAGGAGGGAAGACATATCACACAGGAGGGAGGGATGAAGGTGAAAGAAAGAGGGCAAGTGGAGAAGAAGTTGGGAGGAAAATGGGGGTAAGGAAAAGGAGAGGTAGAAAAGAAGGGAGCAGACGACAAGTTTAGGACGAGGTTAAGAAGTGTGAGTCTGGGAAAAGAGGAACGCAATGAAGAATGAAATGATGGGGGGAAGAGGAAGGAGAGGATACAGAAGCAATGGTGGGTCTTGAGGAGGAGGTAATGAGGACTAGGAGGCAGAGGAGGAGGGAGGACAAGATTAAAGAGGAGGAGAAGGAAGAAGACAAGGAGGAGGAGTGGAAGGACGAAGTGAGGGGGAGGAAGAGGGTGAGGAGTGAGATGGGGAACTAATAAGAAGAAGAGCCGTGCAGTGGAGGAGATGAGAAAGAGGAGGGAGGGTGAGGTGTTGAGTGAGAAAGGTGATAAGGACAGAGGCCGGAGGAGGACAAGTAAAATGAGGAGGAGGAGGAGGAGGGGAGAAGAAAAACAAGTGTGGGGAGAGGAACGGGGGAAAGAAATGTGGTCGAGAGCCTGAGAAAACAAGGAGGTGAGAGGGAGGGGGAGGAGGAGGAGGAAGAAGAAGCAAAAGAGAGGGATGAAGTGTGGGCCGATGTGAGGAGGAGGAGGAAGCGAGGAAAGGGAGATGAGGAAGAGGAGGTGAGGAAGAGGAGGCGTTGGCGGGCGCCAGTCGTCAGTCACTTCTCATCACATAGATCTCTGATGTGTTGATCGGAGGTGTGAACGCAGCAAACCCGACGACTGACAAAAAAAGAGGTGTGTGTGTGTGTGTGTGTGCATGTGTGTGTGTGTTGGTGTGTGCATGTGTGTGTTAAACTGTTTTCCAGTGAACGTCTTCATCAGCCTCTCGTTTGTGTCTCAGACTAATATCCCAACAATCTCACTTAAAATCAACAAACATGAACTAAATAAAAGTGATTGAACTTTAAAGTCTGTTGTGAGGTCATTGCCTTCAACAACAACAACAACACAACAACAACAACGTTCAGATCTTTGAAGAACGTGGGTTGCCAGTAGCGTAGTATCTGTCCGCATTCACCTCTCATATCTCATATTATATCATAATTGTGTTTAAGGGACCCCCCCCCACACACACACACACACACACACACATGGACCCCCAAAAAGTTTTAAATTAAAATGTGCCGTGGAGAATAAAAAAGTCCTGTAAGACTTCCGGAATCTCATCCGACCGAATACCGCTAATCCTCCCGCGTTCTGCGAGATTTCACCGCGTCGGAGTTTTAATCCGTTAGATTTAAAGCGAGCTCCGGCGCGCGGGGTTACCGTGGCAACAGGTGGTGCGGTCGAACGCTCGGAGCAAACACCGCGAACAACAGCAGCTGCTTTCAGGAGCGCTGCAACAGGAGAGCAGCCGGCGGGGGCGTTGACGGTGCAGCCGGACCAACCGGTGTTGTTTTGATGAAGGAGTCGGTAAACAGTCAGCCTTTTACCCAGCATGCATTGCACCAGCAGCGACGCTCTCGTTTTGAGGAGTTTCCTTTCTTTTTTATTGTCTCATTAAAAGCCAACGGATGCTTCCGCCACGAACACTGAAAAGTTAGCAGAAAACTACGACAGGGGATGACATCACAGACAAATAAAGAGCCGACTGTAAGTACGTTGGACTAGGATCGAGGTCTGGAGCGTGGAATATGCCGACTACCAACTACGCCATGGCCCTGCTGAGGCTCCGCCCACTGCTGAGACTCCGCCCACTCCTCCTCTCTCCCTCCATCTGATGGATGGATGGTGGAGGTCTGGATGGTGGAATATGCCGACTACCAACTCTTCATCACTCTGTGGTCTTCATTGTGTTGTTCCTGATCCGGTGTGAGGTCAAAGGTCAGGGATGTCTATGTGTACAGATTGTAAAGCACTCTGAGACACATTTGTAATATGTGAAAATGGGCTCTACAAATAAACTGAATTGAATTGAACAAATAACCAAAAGCTGCCCTTCCATCTTCATAATGACGAGGGCTCTTTGTGGGCTCCTCTGTGTCCGTCCTCACGCTGATGAAGCGCTCTACAGAGCGTGTTTACCTGGAGATCCTTTCAAAACACTTCTCTTTTAATCCTCACCCGCCGCTCTCTAGCCGGTTAACAGATTTGGGCTAAGATGGCGAGTCGACTTCCTGCCGCCGACTGAAGACGCCTCAATGAAAGCCTTCGTTACTGTCGGCAGAAGGGAGTCAGCCGATCGTGGGGTTGTATCGGTTCAACTAAACGATACCTGGCGTAGATCTGCGCTCCATCGAGGGACCGTTTCTAGTTGTTTATCTATTTTCGGGGGGGTTCGGTGGGAACACCAAAGCACGCTAAATGTTTTTATCTTTCCCTGCACCTGTTTGGTATTTCAGTGACTCGTGTGGAAGTGAGGGGGGAAGCACAGCAGGTGGTATGTGTGTGTGTGTGTGTGTGTGTCTCTACACAGCAGTAGAGTGCAATTTCACTGTCAAGATCCACTGCCTTTATTATCCATTATGTATTCATCCAGCAGACTTAAAAAAAAAAAATTGTTAATGGACACTGTCCTATCAAAGTCTGCTTCATGTCAAATGTCACGCTGCACATTTACCTCCCCCCCCCCCCCACACACACACACACAACTCTCCTTTTGGTTTTTCCCTGTTTAAGGGTTTTCACATATAGAGTTGGGAATCTGCCAGTGTGTGAACATGTGTCCAAACACGTCTGTGTGTGTGTGTGTGTGTGTTTGTGTGTTTGTGTGTGTGTGTGTGTGTGTGTGTGCCTGCTGAGGCATTACAGGCGGCTCAGTGGATGCTGCTGTATATTATCCGCAGATATGAGGCCGGCAGGCCCGCGTGTGTGTTCAGTCGGCGGCTGCACCGCTTCAAATCAAATCTCATGTAATGAGCTCTGTCATGTGTTCAAGTTCAGGGTGTTCTCAGTGGGCTGTGGGAGCCTCTCGGTGTGTGTGTGTGTGTGTGTGTGTGTGTGTGTGTGTGTGTGTGTGTGTGTGTGTGTGTGTGTGTGTGTGTGTGTGTGTCCGCAAGACAAAGAATAACTCTGTTGATGTGGAGCTCGTCGGCCCACATGTGTGGCTGGTGGCTGTGAGCAGATGTTTCCGGAACACCTGCTCCGGTTTTTCTCGTGAGGGGCAAAAGTTCACATTTTATCATTTTGTGCAGCTGGAAACAAATATTTCCCACAAATCAACAAAAAGTCTGAAATAATAAGCATGATACATGAATAATAAGAATGTTAGTTGTTATTATGAAAATAATAAGAAATAATTATAATAATAATACAAATAATAATTGTATTATTTAAAACAATTATAATTATTTTGTATTAATATTATTACTACAAATAACAATAATAAAAAGCAGATACATGTCGACCAAACCACATTCCACATTCCACAGTAATTTGAGAATTATTTTTAATTAAAAGAAAGTAGTGACATTTCTTTACTTCAATTCAAATGATTTAAAAAAACAATAATTCATAACCCATTACACGGACCACGAGCACCAGTCCCAGAGAGGCAGGCTGATGGTGAAAATGCACTCTTCGAACACTCAGCATCCATCACACACATTCATCTTCAAGTAAGTGAAGATTATTTGACATTGATGCAAACAAAGGACCCGGCTCTCCCCTCCAAAAGATAACAGCCGATGATGATGATGATGATGATGATGATGATGATGATGATGTAGACCACAGGGAACCAATCAGAGCATTTTAACAGTTATGATCTCATGCCAGGTTTACCTGTAAATAATTGATCTGGTTTGAGTTCCATCTCTAGTCACGGTCCAATTACTTTGAACAAAAACAGGACGGATATACACGTTTAAGTATTATTCATTTGTTTTTTTCTTACAACTTCCTCTACATTTAAACCCATTATGATCATATTAAGAGGTGTTTATGGCTTAAGTGTTGAAACAAAAGGAGACAACAGGAAGTTGTCTCTTTGAATGTCGCCGAACGCACTTTTTCTTCACCACGTCTGTTAATGATGACAGAGACGTAAAAGGTTTCTCCAGACGCCTCCATGTTTAGCCTCCATCAGTGAGGAAGAAAGGCCCAAATGAGGAGGAGGAGGTAAATGAATAAAACATTCTCGGACTCGTTCACGTCGGCGGCTTAAACCCGACGAACCACCGGGAGGAAATCTGACGGCGAGGCGTCGCTCCTCCAGGAGACCGATGGAGAGAGAGAGGAGACGTTTTCCACTTGCTCCCTCTAGTCTGACCCTTCCTTCACCCCGTCTGTCTCTCTCCCTCTCTCTCTCTCTCTCCTTCTCTCTCTCTCTCTCTCTCTCTCTCCCTCTCTCTCTCTGAGTCCAAGCACAGTTCTGGCGTGCGGTCCAAACATCGCCTGCAGCGTGCTGGGTGCACGAGAGACACAATAGAAATGGAGCATGATGATGTGCACACCCCCCTCCCCCCCCCCCCCTCCTCCTGAAACACAGTTGCAGTGAGGAACTGTTTGTGCGTGTTCAGTTGCAGGGCCGGGCCGCCGCCGAGTTGCCAGCTGGCTGTTGCCGGTTGCCAGGTTGACTCGCGGCTGGCCCGGCCCGGCTCGGATACAGCTGTGACCCGCCGGAGGGGGGGGGGGGGGGGGGGACACGACGTGCAGCTCATAAAAACAAAGTTCCAGCCTCACATTTGGGTTGGAGACCTAAAGTGAGGCTACACGTCGTCACGGCGAGGGTTGCATTGACACGAAAGCCGTCGAACGACACACCTGGACACCCGACAGGTGCAGAGCGCCGGGGGCGGGTCCACGGAAAACACCCCCGAGCGACGGATCCGTGCTCGTCCCGGAATGACACAATTAAGGGCGCAATGATTATATTATCGTGTTGCCGAGAGGATGATTCTAAATGTTTCCGATGACACTGAGTGGTGACCACGCAGCTCTGGGAGCCCGTTCCTTATTTGGGTAATTGATCAAAACGTGCACAGGTATAGAGGCTCGTTGCCGCGGGCGCCGGGGAACAATGCTTCTGCATGTTGTAGAAAACTCAAATTAAAGAGGGAAAAAAGACGATTAATTAGTGATGACTGATCACGAGGCCCAGCACCTGGAGGGCAGACCGGCCAATCAGAGCTCAGCATTCTTTCTTTCTTCTTCTTATTTCTTATCAAACCCACCAGTCGGTTCCTCTCTTCAACCGCCGAGCTGTGATGTGGTCTCTGACACGAGCCGCCGCCGATCCACCGATCCACTTTCTACCAGACGACACCCCGCGCCCACCACAATGTCTGAGGGGGTTTAGACCAGAGCTGTGTACCCCCTCCCCTCCCCCCGCCCCCCTCCTCTCCCCTCCCCTCCCCCCGCCCCATCCTCCTCGGCATCAAATAAAGATGAAGGTGTCGGCCTAATCGACGGTGTTGCCGATGAATCATTCAGCAGTGTTAGTCTAACATCACAGATTCCAGGTCAGTGCGTCTCACTGCTCATCCCGCTGCCGGCAGGGGGTCCGGCTCGGCCCGGCCCCCCTGGTCTGTTGGTCTGTCGGTCTGTTGGTCTGTTGGTCTGTTGGTCTGTTGGTCTGTTGCCCTTCCTCCGCCCGGACGTCCCCCCCCGAGCCCCGATGGGCTGGAGCAGAGACACATCTCGGAGGACATTCACCCCTCAGCTGCTTTTGGGCTTTTTTTGTCCAAGTCTGTTGTGTAGTTTTGCTATTGTGCGGCACTTTCTGGTTGTTTGGTTTAGCACACGTCTTTCCTATGGCTATGGGGACACAGTGTGTGTGTGTGTGTTTGTGTGTGTGTGTGTGTATGGTTTCTGACTATAATTTAACGTCACATGTAATTTTACGTTGTTTTCTTTGTCTTTTCTTTGCTCAGTTTTCTTTTATCCAATATTGTTGAAGCTATAGGCAGTTTTTTTTTCTCTCCAGACATTGTGTTTCTTAAAGCTTGATTGTTTGAGGGAAAGTACACAACGTGTGCGGTGTTGTTTGAATCATTCCGGGGCTTGAAAAGGTTAAAAACCAACACAGTTGAATTTGCGTGAGAGAGGAAAAGAAAGGGGACGTTTCAGTGTGTGAAGATACTTATGCGTAATCTCCTTTACCATTATGGATGTAATAATGTTGTATATTTAAGTACTGTGTGTGTGTGTGTGTGTGTGAGAGTGTGTGTGTGTGTGTGTTTCGTAAGTGCGCTGCAGTGTTAGCAACCCGTAAAAGTAGGTCAGGAGAGAAAGGCTCCCTGGAAGACGATGTGAACTCGTCACCTTGAATCGTGTTGCAGCCTGCTGAGGGAAGAGATGGATGGATAGGGGGAGGAGGGGGAGGAGGAGGAGGAGGTCCATAAAGGACAGGAAAAGAGAGACAGAGAGTTGAAGAGCGTGGAGGAGTGAAGAGGACAAACAACAAGAACAAGAGATTCAAGGTGAAATCAAGTATCAAAAATAATTCCTCCCCGACTGTCACGCGTGTCCTCGATGGCTTCATCTGGTTTGATTAAATATCTGATAGACTTATAGAAAAAACATGAAATAAATTAAAACAACAACTCTAAACTACATCTTACATGTTGTGCACGTGTCTTTGGAGGTATGCTGTTTCACTCTTTCTGAAATATCTGCAAATATTTGTGATATGTATATTGCCAGATCCAGGCCAATAGTTTTGTTGGTTAAAAAAAATTATATTTGAACTTCTAAAAATAAGATTTGAAACTGTAAAAAAAATATTTTAAGTTGAAAATATAGAATTTGGTATTGAAAAATATATAATACATATTACGTAAATTTAAAATATATATTACATACATTTGAAATACATATTACATAAAAAAAAACATGAATCCAAATTATATTTAAACCAACAAAACCTTTCATACTCTTATTTTTAATTTCTTTTAATGTTCATCACCAAAACTTTTTTCCAAACAAACAAAACTATGGTCTAGATTTGGCTCCAGAGATATTGGGCATCTATAAAATAAAATACATTGAATTGAGTAGTTTCAGTTTGACAGCGTCCTTCCAGCAGGAGCCGAACGGGATGCCTCTAGAATGAGGGTCCATGTTGACCCGTTGTCAAGACGACCAGAACCAGTCAGACCAGGAGATAGGCCAGTATATGTGAGAGCGAGATCATATGCCACTTAGCATTATAATTGGTGGACAAACACAGGCTCCAGATCAGTTAAACCACCTGTCTCCTCATCACTCACAACGATGTTGACTTCCTCTCCCCGTGTCCTTCCCCCTTAACCTCTCCTCTCCCCGTGTCCTTCCCCCTTAACCTCTCCTCTCCCCGTGTCCTTCCCCCTTATCCTCTCCTCTCCCCGTGTCCTTCCCCCTTATCCCCTCCACAAACATCCCTGGCCGAGGAGTCGAGATGGGGAAACGGTGGCGTGTGACATTAAAATCGTCATCTCCGAAACCCTTGATGGACCATGACAGCGGAGCTGTTGTCCAAGGAGAAAGAGGAAGGATGAAGGGGAGGACGAGCGAAGGAGGCGAAGCACGAACACACCGAGGGACGCTTGAACTTCTCAGGGATGAAATGTCACATGTAAATAGCGTGTAGCGGCGAGCCACTCAGTCGCTCAGCACAGCTGGCTTGTTCTTGTCATTCGTCGACGGACAAGGTAAGTCGATCATCGTGAAGGTCACTGGGTGCGAGGCCATGCTGGGACCCGGCACCCCGTGTGACCGACAGGGCCACATCGGATCGCTGCAAAGAGGACATGTTAACAGGTTACTACAGAATCACCTTATTCTGGGACTGATCTACCAGGTCCCCGTCACACAGGTTCTTATCTACTCCAAGGGAAATGAATAGTCCGCTCCAATCTGGAGCATGCATTTTGCCCACTGAAAACGGGCGTAAGCGTAGCAGGCCGATCAGGACGTGCCAGCCTAATGGCGTGCTCACACTGAAAGCGGCGTGATTTTTCTGCTCGACGAGATCCAATGCGAAGTCAAAGGACCGACGTATGCGGTTGCGATAGACGCAACATTTCTCCGGGCGACGTGATTTGGGCGGCACGAATTTCGCCTCTAGTTGAAATATTTCAACTTTGAGGCGATAATTTCTCAACTCGGGCCAATCGGCTCTTGAGTTGCTCCGAGTGTCATCGCTGTCCCGCTGCTGTTAAATGAGAATAAGATGGAGGGCAAACTCACCGGGCAACTGGAGTTCTTTAATACCTTGTATGAGTACCTGACTCTCAGAGAACAAAACAGGTGATGTCATGTATAAATATATATTTAATGATATAATGTTATGAACCCAAACACGAGATCGTTAGATGTTCGTTAGATGTTCAGATTTGTGTTGGACGTCCTCAACAAATCATTGAACTGATTCTAAACGCCAGTCCACAAACTGATGGGCGATGTCAAGATGGCTACGTCCACTTCTTATGTCTGCGACGCCAACGCACACACCGGGCCAACATGGGCTGGAACACAGCTGCCTAAAAGATTTAAGGGTACACGGGTATAAAAGGACCCTCATCTTCATCACATAGATGAATGTGTCAATATGTTAAGCACATCCGTGTAAATGTTTTATGTCTATTACATCCATTTCAAGCTCACATCAATAAAAATACAACACACAATAAATATCCTCGGTCCCTTCTTGAGTCAAATTTGCGGAGAAACAAATGTACCGGGACGGGACCGTCGACTGTTACCATGGTGATAAGTTGACGGCAGGCTGCGCTTTCTATTCACGTGGAGGTCGTCGACAATTTTAAGGCTTCGATGAATTAAACAACCGCGAGACTGAGGAGGAGAGGGGGGGCTTAGACATCCTGGATTAGTGAGGCTAAAGAAGAGAGAGCAGAAGCCATTCATCCCGCTCAGTCGAGTCACATGTCGCGAAGTTAGAGAAAAGAGAGGAATGGAGAGGGGAAGAAGGAGAAGGAGATTATTTAGACGGGAGGAAAGAGAGGTGGATGGGGAATTCTTCCTGTGTGGTGTAGGGAGAGGGTTTCATAACATCACTGTACTAACCCAAAGGCACTGGGCCACATGTCTTTGGAAAGTGGTGAATATCAGGAGCGTCGGGATGATTAGCATTTTGGTTTAGTGAATTATTTTTTTCACACTATGAAAGACGAAAAAAATATCAATATAAATGAAAACAAGTATTCGCTTTCTACCTCAAGGGGGCGCTAGAGAAAGATTTCTATATACACAAATGCGAAACCTTGAAAATATCGGGATTTTCGCCAGTCCAGTCCTGATATGCAAGTTTATTTTCAATACATGAGTGTAAACATGATTTGAGAGATGTTTGTAAGTTTACGGTACAAAAGGCTAAAAAGGGATTAAAAGAAGATGTATTTCTGTTGTAGGAGTCCAATTATGGAATAATGTTGAAATTAATGTAAGAATGGTGAACTGCTTTTTGGTTTTCAAGGGAATTATTTATAAAACAATCCTTGAGAGTTATAAAAGTAATTAAAAACGTATTAATATGGAAGATGTGTGTAGTTGTATATATAAATATATTTGTTTTTTTTATTTTGTTTGTTGTTGATTTTTCTTTTCTTTATTTGATATTAATTTCCTGATTTATTTGATATTAATTTAGGATAGGAATTTATAAGCATTTTTTGCTTCTACCTATACCTTTTCAGTCTTTCTCTTTTGTATATTATATAGAATAATATTGTATTGTATTTGATTTGATTGACTGAATAAAATACACAAACAAACAAACATGTCAAATTTGACAACTTTTGGAATATGATAAAGGCCTCAAAAGGGCAACATTCCATAGAGAAAATAATAATCCAGCGAGTAGCAGGGAGGGAAATCAAATTTACTATTTGTGACATTTCAAATGTGGCTTGACATTCAAATAAACTGTGTAAAATCTATTCATTCTTACTGAATAAGCTGAATTCAAAAGGTTTTTCTTCGGACAGTCTGGCCCAACACAATCCATCCATCCTCCATCAAACCTCCCACCAATAAAAAAAAGCACAATACCTATTGGACTTGAATTTGTATGAAACTCAAAACCAAAATAGTTGGAAGCATGTGCAGTAGTTACCCCTCAAATAGGGGATTTACAGTAAAGGTGTGTTCAAGTAACAGAATACGCAGCTCATTGATCTTCAGTTCTGAGCTCAGGACTAAATAATGTGAAGGCTGCATGTTGATATGTTAAAAAACGTAATGGCTGACAATGAGTCTTCAAATCCACTCACATCATATAATAGGATAGACTTAACTGGACTTCCTTCGTGAAGAGGGCCCGCTTCCTGTCTGCTATTGCTCACAGAAAACGAGAATGACAAGGAAACAAGCGAGATATGAAACAGCAGCTCAACTCAACTCATCACCAAGAGAGAGCTCAGGGAAAGAGAGAAATGGTGAGAGAAAATGATGTAGAGGAAGAATGATAGAAAAGCTACGTTGAGTGCTCCTGAAAAGGTTGTCAAACAAGACACAAGTTGATTTCTATTTCGATTTTTCTATTTTCCCGAGATGGGCGTTTCTGGCTCCTCCGAGCCGACGTGAAAAACGGTGAAACAGCTGTCTGAAGGCTTTTACTAAGTCCTATGCCTCGGAAAGACGGGGAAACGGGTGGAGCGACGGCAGAGAGGATCACTCGGGGAAAGCAAATACTTTGATAAAAAAAGAAAGAATCTGAACTGTCTGTTTGATGGAAAGATCCAGATGGCCGTGAGTGCACGTACGACATGTTCGTATCGACACCGGGTCGGCATCGGAGAGCACAAACACCAATTAATCCGAAAGCCGTTTGTTTTGTTCATTTGACGTGAACCCCTTTGACACTCGGCGTAGAAAGCAACGGTTCAGATGTTCAGCACGAATCCCAACCTCTACACCCCCCCCCCTCCCCCCAACCCCCGGTCGAGGAAGCATTTAGAGCCATCAGAATCAAGAGGACGGAGCCCGTTTGTCCCCATTACCGATGCGGTGTATGTGCGAGCGCTAATTAGCGTCCATTACCTCGGATAAGAGCTGCAGAGAAGCGAGCGCATCAAATTTTAATGAGCCTCTTGCATCCCCTCAGAACATTTGCTGTGCTTTAAGTGCTGCATCGAACCCTCCCTCCCTCGCGCGGACAAGGAGCGCTGCCGCGTTCGGAAAAATGGGCGAGTCAGTCGATACGAGTGGTACCGGGTCAAGGGACAACGTCGTGTCCACTTAGGGAGGTCTGCCTGCTGATGGCTGAAGGGCTACTTGTAAGATGCAGTAACTGTTTTGGGATGAAATGCCCCCTCGTCGGGAGTCATTTATACGAAGAGTTTAGGGAATCGTAAGGAGAGAAAAGGCTATAGGGATGGCTGTGGTCGTGAAAGGTTTCTTTTGATCAATATCTGTGGGAGCAATGAGTTCCTCTCTTCTACGGAGTCATAAGCATTGATATTCCTTATTTCTTTCTTCTTCTGACTATTCAAGCTTAGCTTGCAGTTCCCAGCACCTTTTGCTTTATAGTCAGCCAGCTCTCCTGGAGCGTTCGGGAAAGTGAAAGCGCTGCCCACGGGATCATTAACCAAGAAGGATTCGGGCCGCAAATAGACACACAGTGGCAGCGGGAGGCGGGAGGTGGTCAAACAAGCGCCGGCATTTCCTCCAGGAGAGCGCTGGTCAAGCAAGACGAGAAGTCAACATCGATTTAACAAACCACGATCTTTTCCTGAACCTTGCTAAGTATTTCACGATCATTTACTAAACCTAACTAAGTATTTCATGATCATTTCCTGAACCTCATTAAAGGGGACATATTATGCCCATCTTTACACAAGTTGATATGGTTCCTTGGGGTCTTAATGTAATGTTTGTAACATATTTTGGTCAAAATACCACAAGAATCATTTCAAACAGCCTTTTTACCCTGTCAGAAACACCTCCCCACAGATTGACCTGTTTTGATTAGGCGAGGTGCTCCGTGTTGCCAGATTGGAGATGGTGAAGTATCGTACCAAAGGCTCAAAATGGTTGTATTATTTGGAGGGTAATTATCGTGTATCTGGCAACCCTGAGATCGGTTGACCAATGACTGCTCTCTATACCATCAGACCTCCCGCCAGAGCTCGGGAGATACCATTTCCAAAACGTGTAATAGGGGTAAATACTTTTTGTAAAAACCCAGAGAAACACAAATATCCGACAAAGCATAATCCCGGACGTTTTTGGAATCCCTGCCCGACGCATTTTTTAGGTCTCAAAAACAGGACATGTCCGGGGAAAACAGGACGTCTGGCGTCATAAGTTAGGGTGACCAGAGGGTCTTTTCACAAGGGTTTTCACAAACTAGTATTTACCCCTTACACGTTTTGGAAATGGTATCTCCCTAACGTTCCACCTTCATGCGCAAGCTCTGCCAAGCGAGAAAAAAAAAGTTCACCGTAATCAGCAGCCAACCCTGGTGTTTGGTGGGGAGCGTAGCCAGACTCCCTAAATGGGCATGGTTCGAAAACTACGTAGACGTGCATCGTGATCCCATTCGACTCACTCAAGCATATCGTTTCTGAAATAGTGGAACCACAACAAGCCGCGTGAGTTGTTTTTTTCCAGCGTTTGTGTGTTGGGAGACATGCCAGATACCCAAATTAACGTATAGAAGCACAAAAAAATTGGAATTTTCATAATTTGACCCCTTTAAGTATTTCACGATCATTTACTGAACCTCATTAAGTATTTCACGATCATTTACTGAACCTTACTAAGTATTTCACGATCTTCTACTGAACCTTAGTAGTTCACAATGTTTTCCAGAACGATCTTCTCATGAACCTTACTTAAGCAATAAGGGACGAGAGGCAGTACTTTAACGTCAATAAAGTACGTGTTCAAGGGTTGTTAGGCCCGACACTCACGGTCACCAGCAACATTATAAATAGTAAGTAAATAGTAAGCTGCCTTTCAGCACAAAATAGTTGTTGCCAACCAAAGTTATGCATCGAATTTCAGTAGCCGAGAGAAAATAGTCCCCTCCGTGAGAAAATAGTCCCCTCCGTGTGAAAGTAGTCCCCTCCGTGTGGCTAACGGACAAACAGCATTGTTTACATTCGTTAGCCTAGCTAAAGGAGGGGAGATAGTAGCTAGTTCTCGCAACATCTCGTTAATTCAAATTGCTCATTTGATAAAAGCTTCCTTTAAAATAACAACAATGACAATGGGACACTTTCAATAAAATAATATGTATTAAATGTTTCGTAGGCACTGAGTCTATGTTAGCTATACATGCTGTTTACTAAACTATAGTTACGAGCGACTTGGGACTCGATAGACTAACACTCGGCTGTTGTTAAGGCTTACTTATCAGGGCTCTCAAGTCTCACGCATTGAGCGTGAGACTCACGCATTTCGGTCTTAACTCATATTTCTCACGCTTAAAAAAACTCTGGTCTATTTAATGTTTTAATGTGCCGCAGCGCCAACATGAGCTGCTCTGTGTGGAGGAGTCCAGCTCAGACCCACGTCTCAACGCTCGCCGTGGGTCACTTTCCTGTCGCTGGTCATGTAATGTCCCGCTTGCCTGTCTTCAAAACTTGAGACCCCTGCTTATGTTGATCTGGATATCTCCATTAATCATCCGTGGAAAACGTTTCTCATGTCCTCTTCGTCTCTGATGACATCGACCACTCTTCTCTCTTTGCGGGTGGCTCCATGTTGGAAGTGCCGTCTCCAGCTGGATTTCACTCCAACGCCGTCTTTAATGAGATGTGGTGCCCAGTAGCTTTGAAGGGAGCCGCAGGATTTATTTGAAATGACAACTAACGGTTGCGCAAAAGCTAACCTTAGTTTTAGTGCGCATTGATATGAAACGCGCCCCTATAAACAGGCCGTACTGTACATTATGGGCTGAATATACCACACCCCGTGACTCACTCTCAACCAATCAGAATGCTTGATTTCATCTACCCGTATTATAATAAGTATTTCACGATCTTCTCCCCAACCTAACTGGGTATTTAAAAATCATCACCATTTATGTGGAAATGTGTTTTAATCTATGATTCAGAGAAGATGCATGTTTTCAGCAAAAATATCTATATTTGACGTCGTCTAGACGTGGCTCCCGTTCGCTTCAGTTCATCAAGACCTTTCTTTGTTTCTTTGTTTGTAGTTTACCATGAAAGCCGAAATGTTTTTTCAATACTTCCTACTAACTTTGAGCGAATAATTAATCTGCTTTTTGTGGGTGAAATATTGCTTTTAAACGCGATATACGCTGTTCAGTCAGAGCCTGTACACCTCAAGGAGAGTTAAACACAATGATCAAAGGCTTCAGTTCTCTCGAAGCAGGGACGAAGATGTCTGCTGAAAATCCAAGAGCTAATGCAGCGTCATTATGATGTTGGCTGAGGATGTTTAAGAAAGAAAAGAGTAGTCAACATGCATGAGCACGGTGTACTTAAGGACGTTACTTCCATCAGTGCATGATCTATTGAAAAGGAGCTTGGGGGGACATTTTCAAATGTCAAATGTTATTCTGAAAAATAGTCCACAACATTTCGCTTGATGAATAAAAATGTTTTCTGTATAATTACATAATTAATAAATCAGGAAAATTGCTGTTGGCTCTTCTGCTGATTGATTTTTTTGTTAATTTCAATAATTTCCTCTATCAAGGTAAATGAATGAGGACATTTCTCTTCATTTGTGACGACAGATAAAGATTAATAAGCTTTTTTGCCTTTCGTCTTTTTTTTCAGTTGGTAAAAAATTCAGAATTTTAATTGGAATCAGAATAAATAAAACGTCAAAGAAACTCAACCCCAGAATGATGGCATCTGGCCGGGTTGGAGTTCATTTATTCCAACCCTGTTATGACATCTGCGCGGGTATCGACCCGAAGACGGGTCGCTTCAAACCGCCTCGAGAGGAAGTTGATCAAAAATGTGACATTTTCCATGTGAGGCCTCGGCCGTGTAGGACTCTGAAGTGTTTGATGAGTATCTGATAAACCTTCATACTGACCAGCACACACTTCAGACAGACAGAGCGTCTGCCTCCTGGGCCACTAATGGACACCGAGAGCAGCAGAGATCAATACCAGCAGACACACACAGCTGCCGGAGAGAGGAAGTGGTCTAACTGGAAGGGATTAATGGACCTCGCTGGTGCCTTTGCTTTGTATTGCAAATTGTGTCCTACATTAAAGAGGGAATTAGACGTTGCTTTCTGTGTCTGAGTGTGAGTGTGTGTGTTTGTGTGTGTTTGCATGCTTGTTAACATAGTTTACATTTTGTCAGTGTTGTTAATGGGATGTGCATCCTTTCTTCAGCTGCAGCTGAACATATGAATAAACGTCAACATTAAAGTCCCAGTGAGACGGAAGAGAGAACTTGTTATCCTCTGTACTGTGACGTTATTATTATGATATTATTATATACAGAAGAACTGAATATTTGAGCAGTGTACAGTTACGAGAGATTCAAATCAAAACCAATACTTTTTTATTGGACTGCTTATTAGTGGGCGGAGCTACAGGCGTCTCCACACGCCTCCCACGTCGTTAGGAGTTGCAGATCGATTGATGGATAAATTTCATGGTATTATTGGTTTGAATTGGTTGGTACTAGTTTGCTTATGTAAACTAGTTTTACAGGAAGAAAAGTTAAAAAGAATTGACTGTTGCATAACTTTCCCATGTACTGTTAAATAGCTGCATAATATTATATAAAAATAATAATGTGATATTAATCATGTTTTATCCTTTAGATCTGTTAGATCACGAAAATATCTGTAAAAGATAGAAAGATACGTCACTAACAGGGCTACGCTGAGCCTAGCTTAGCTCTAAGGAAAGACAACCGCTAAAACAGCACGAGCAATGCAACAGGAAATACGTCACTTTGAATTAGACTCAAACACTCGAGGAAAATGTAACAACATCGCTGTGAAGCGGCACATGAAGGCAGCCCATTGGCTCGCGATCTCCAGGGCCGGTTAGGAGTATATAAAACACGGCTAATAAAAGGTGTTAGTAAAGAAGTGTGAATCTTTGCATCCAAAACAATGCAGTTAGCCGAGAGTCGCCGTGGAAGGCCACCGAGGTGCACCGTCGCCCACGGCGATGGCACCATCCTCCTGGCGCCGAGGCGACGCTTCGACGCGGCCTTCTTCCCTGCGCCGTGCCTAGAGGTTAGCATATGCTAGCCCTTCGACAACAACGACGGGAGTTGTATGACACCATCACACGGCGCGGAGCGTTTCACGCGATACATTGTCTTCCTCTCCTTACGGGTTTTTGCAATGATGTAGGGTGACCAGATTTGAGTTTGGGAAAAAGAGGACAGTAGTGTACAACGTGCCGCACAAACAGCAATGCAACTAGTGGAGGCGGCGAGGTGCTCCGTGTTGCCAGATTGGAGATGGTGAAGTATCGTATCAAAGGCTCAAAATGGTCGTATTTGGAGGATAATTATTGTGTATCTGGCAATCCTGAGATCGGCCGACCAATGACTGTTCTCTAAACTGTTGGAGCTCAAAGAAGGTGGAACGTGAGGGAGATACCATTTCCAAAACTAGGGGTGAATACTAGTTTGTGAAAGACCCAGAGAAACACAAATATCCGACGAAGCAAAATCCCGGACGTTTTTGGAATCCCTGCCGGACGCATTTTGTAGGTTTCAAAAAGAGGACGTCTGGACACCCTGAATCATGCAAACTTTACATCGCTGTGAAAAACTTTGCAAAGTTATCCGTCAGTAGAAAAAAAGAAGAAGAAAAAAAGTCGTCCATAATTGAATTTGATAGGCGAGGAGACTGAAGCGTTCGTGAGGTGATGACACGTACAGTTCAGCGGGAGCTTTTTTTGACCAGGACACCATTTCCTGGTGGCGGGTGAACATTAATTATCTTCATCTGCCCGCGTCCCCTCTTGCTCGTCTTCGCTATCACTTACCAGGGAAATGGATCAAAGTCATTCCAAATGAGTTTGGGTCGGCCCGGTTTACACAGGAGTTCAATTACGGCGTATGGATCTACTCCCAGCTAATGTTTCCCGAAGACAAACAAAGTGCCGAACTTAATGAGCAGCTCGCTAGAACAAATTTGCACGAAATTGAATCAGAGCTCGCGCAGGCGCCCGCCCGCACCGAGCGTCCCGCAGACGCGGTCGTTTGTCAGTGCAGCGGGAGCGACGGCGTTAACGTGACCCAAAAACTAAATCTCTCCCCGTAACGAGCCCGGGACCCGGTTATGAGACGCGATGTAATTACGGGTCGTTTTAAGACTCGGAGCAATTATTGTTAGCTATCATCAGCCGCGCGGAGCGGGAGCCCCCGCACTGATGGACTGGAAGCTGCTCCCATTTGTCACTGTCACACACACACACACACACACATACTCGCAGGGATAAACGCAGTAATGCACACGCATACATATAAACACAAATGCAATCAACTACACAACAACGCAGAGGGCCTGTGGACAGAGAAACGTGCCGCTCAGCGATTCCAACGCGTCCGGCCTCGGGGTCGTCGTCAATGGCCGTCGAGCAATTAGAGCTTTTGTTAGCGGGGTAGAGAAAGGCGATAACTTCTTTCTGCACAAGAGACTGAAATATGTCAATTCTGATTATCAGTGACGATGGAGTTTTCTGCTTCTACGGTTTGAACTGGAATCTGCCAATAAATACGAAACCAATGTTTCCTATTGCAATGGCATGCAACTTCTGTTTTCACTTCAACCTCCTGATACCTTTGGGGTCAATTTGAGCCTATTTAATGTTTGACATCTCTAAAAAAATGATTGACATTATTTTTTTGGCTTCATATTTCATGTCTTTTTCCGAATTTATTGGGGACGACTGGGAAATCATACCATTCACATGATGATATGTTTTCACTGTCCTGAACACAACCCAGGTTGTTTTTCATTGTAAAACCTATAAGAAATATCAACTTTTTTACACAAGCAAAGAAACCTTCACTTAAGCCGGTGCAGGTTCAAACAATTGTGTTTATTGCGTAACAGATGTTAGCAATTCATTTCAATTCATTTTATTTGTACAGCCCATTTTCACAAATTACAAATTAGTCTCAGAGTGCTTTACAATCCGTACACATAGACATCCCTGACCTTTGACCTCACATCGGATCAGGAACAACTCCCAAACAACCCTTCAGTGGAAAAAGGTACGACTATGGGTCAGTGGGTAGCAGGCCCGTCTTTCAATCACGGGGTTGCAGGTTCCTTCCCCGCCCTAGTCGATGTGTCCTTGAGCAAGACACTTAACCCTGAATTGCTCCCTGTAGCTGCGTCTACAGTTCTGTTATGTAGGACAAGGTTTAAATATCCCTTTCTGCATACTCAAGACTCTGTGGGCTGGTCGAATGATTGGTGGCATCCTATGGGTTATCAAGTGGGCGCCCTCCTTCTTCGATGTTTCGCTGATTGACCCACAACATCTCCAGAGGGTTCAGCAGTGAGATCCGGCGTCCCGGGCTCACTCCCTAGATGTCATCATTCATCCAACAGCCCAGGTGGAGTCCTTCCTCTTAATCTACAGCCACTGACTTCCCTTTTCAGCAGCCCTGGAAAGGTCTTTGACTGCCTGTCTGTGGGCCTTCCCCCGCACTCCCATTTCCACTGCAGGTCTTGCTGGGCTGGGTTCAGGTTGGTTTCCTGTGCAAGGTTCGTCCTCTTCTGGGACAGGGATGTTGATGTCCTGCAGACTGTGGTTTTGGTCCTGCTGCTGAACTTCATTCGACTGACTCAACCTGCTTCTCAGAAAGTAGCTGTCGATCCCTGTTGACCCTTCTTGAGGCACCTTTTCTTGCCCTGATGTATTTTTAGGCCTCTAGTGGAAGTAACCTTTGCCCAGCCATATATGCAGCTCTGGAGCGTGTGTCCTGCCGTCACTGTTGCAGTCTCGGGTATGCCGATCATCAAACAGTGTATGAATGTAACAGGATTGTAAGTCACTTTGGATGAAAGTGTCAGCTAAATGACACTAAATGTAATGTAATGTAACCCTTGAGGAGAGAACAGAGGAGGATCCCTCTCCAGGATGGACAGGTGTCATAGATATCATGTGACCAGAAGGAATCATGACACACATTAAAACACAGGAACAACACAATGAAGACCACAGAGGGGATGAAGAGTTGGTAGTCGGCATATTCCACCATCCAGACCTCAACCATCCATCAGGCACATGGAGGTAGAGAGGAGGAGTGGGCGGAGTCTCAACAGTGGGCGTAGTCTCAGCAGTGGACGGAGTCTCAGCAGGGCCATGGCATAGATGGAAGATACGCAACACAACTGTGTTGTTCTGGTTGTTCTGGTCGTGAGGTGAGCTCTGACGACTCGCGTGAGAACGAGTTTCCTAAAAAAACCACAAAGCAAAAAGAATAACGCTAAATCTTCTCTTATTCAGAAGTTAAAGACTGGGACAGACAATCCTGTTATTTTCCAGTTGGTTTAACTCGGATTGGTCGCACAGACAAAAGCTACCTGTTCGTGAGTAACACACTGATCTGTTGATGCGATGCATCTGTGATCGGCTGGCCTGGTCTGACTGCAGGCCGTCAGCTCTCCGGTCCTCTGGCTCTACGGTACATTTACACACAACACCGGACATCCTGATTAGTTTCTGGTGATTTCAACATGTCTCTTCTCTTTGATTTATCCATTTATTTAAATCCTGAAGACACACACAAAGAGAAAGCCCACAGGCATGTGTAACCACCTCCATGGATACCGTTGGCTAGGTAACGAGAGTTTACTGCACTATTCAGGTACATCATTCATTATGGTTGATGGTCGGGTGTCTGGAGTACGGAGGGCTTCTCTTTGTCTTTCTTTTACTAGATAAATGCAGGCTGATCTCTCCATCGGTCTGTGGGCTTCCTCCTGACCTCCTAGGCGTGTGTGTGTGTGTGTGTGTGCGTGTGTGTGAGTGTGTGTGTGCGTGTGTGTGTGTGTAGGTGGTACTCTCACCTTCACCCATTTCTTTGACCCATTTTCAATGTTGTGTCTCCGCTGCACCTTTTTAAAGCTGAAGGTAAAGAAATCCCATTTAAATCCCCCCAACATGTCTGACCTTCTCTGCTGCCCTCTCTCTCTCTTTCTCTCTCTCTCCCACTCACACACTCTCACACACAAACACACACACACACACACACACACACACACAGCATGTTGTCCTCTTTCTGCCTGGCTTCACCACAGCATTTTGGCAGACCATTTGAATTATTCAGTATCAACCCTCCAACCCCCGCCAACACACACACACACACACATACACACACACACACACACACACACACAGACGCCGTCCCTCCATCCTCAGTTCTTCCACAGGACCAGACTATGGAAGAAGAGATGAAATGAAGGCTCACCTCCCACATTGAGGCACATTAAGATCCATCCCATCACATCCTGTTCATGTTATTACACAGTTATTAACACTGTGAGGTGATCAGAGAGACATCGGACCAGTCCACTTCCTTCGGCCGCCATTGTTCCCGTACGTTTACAAAGTAGCTAAAGTTGTTTTTGTGTCAAAACCGTAACCGTAGTGTACGACGACTTATAGAACAGGAGTATGAAGACATTAACAAATGATGGTGCCATATGGGGGTTCAGATAAGAAATTGGCAAAGATTATAAGTATTTCTTAATTCGATTGGGAGGACGTGTTTTCCCCTCAGCATCTGGAGTGTGAGTCAAGATCCCAGAGGAGACGTCTCACGCTCCAAGACGCTCCGCTTCGAAAACCCTTTGCTCTGCGGTTCGGACCGCCACGAAGACGCGGCGGCTGCCCGACGCCACCGAGCGCCGCCGTTCACTTACGGTTTCAAAAGAAAACCGCAAGCCTGCAAAAAAAAAGGATTCCCACTCGGCATTTCTTTTCTTCTGTGGGACAAATGAACGAGACGGGCCCAACACTCCTGGACCTCGCGATGCTCGCGTTGTTGACGCGATGCTCGCGTTGTTGTGCTGCCCCCCCCCCCCCAACATGCTTTCTCTTCCCTGACAGCGAAGCTCCCTCCGTCTCCTGGTTGTTATTTTGGTTTTTGTATCTTCTCCCCTAAGGCCGAGCTTATCAGTCAGACCCTGAAGTATCGACGGCAACAACAACAACAAAATCCCAGTCTGGTTTCTATACGCTGCTTCTCAGCAGGTGGCTGCACCGACACACACACACACACACACACACACACACACGGAAACACACACACACACATTTCAACGGTGATGTCCTGAGGGACAACAGCGCAGGAAGAAAAAACTGAGAAATAACACCACTCCTGCCCGGCTCATATGGAATTAAAGAGCTTTCTGTCTTCTGTTACAGATTCCTATTTAACCTCCGGCAATATTTCCAAGAAGACAGATTTTGTAGCCTGTGGATCATCACAACCGACACACACACACACACACACACACACACACACACACGCACACACTCACACACAAACACACACACACACACACAAGCACACACACACGCACACACTCACACACACACACACACACACACACACTCACACACACACACAAGCACACACACACATCTGATAGATGAATTCTTGGCTACCAGACCCTGCACATGTCACCTCTGGGCTGATGAGCTTATGGCTTTGATATAATTACATTCACTGTCGGCCAAATGTGTCTTCAGATTCTTCACGCACAAAAGCCTCAAAGTAGCAAAACAGATGTAAACAAAGTCGCCGGCTAACGTCGACGTCGACGTCTGAAGACACACGGGCGCCGACTGAACCGGGAGACGAGAGCCGCTCGCAATAAGTCCCGGAAGACGCGCCGCCTCGCGCGCCGAGAGGCCGCGTCGGTTCTTCTCGCCGGTTTAAGTCCCGTTTATTAGTATTTGCGAAGAGAATTTAATGAACGTGATGTCGAGCGTCTGACGGAGAGCGGCAGATGGTCGTGTGGTGTCCCGATAGCGTCGCCCTCAAAAAGACGACATCCAACAGACCCGTGGCAGTGGTTCAGGTGGAGATGGAGAGGAAACGCACGCCAAGTACCTGTGGCGCTCCTTCAAACGGAGGGCAGGTGGTGCGGAGCAGATAGAGGAGCGGCTGACGGAGGAGATAAGGAACCTCTATGTAGAGCTGGGGTCCTGGTCTGAGGACTCCAGCCTCCGTCCGTTCTCATCGCTCATACACTGAGAATGAGTTGGGACCGGTGTTTGTGTCCCGTATGGCCAACTATGCCAACTACGCCATGGCCCTGTTGAGGCTCCGCCCACTGCTGAGACTCCGCCCACTCCTCTCTCCCTCCATCTGCCTGATGGATGGTGGAGGTCTGGATGGTGGAATATGCCGACTACCAACTCTTCATCACTCTGTGGTCTTCATTGTGTTGTTCCTGTGTTTTAATGTGTGTCATGATTCCTTCTGGTCACATGACATCTATGACACCTGTCCATCCTGGAGAGGGATCCTCCTCTGTTCTCTCCTCAAGGGGTCTGACCTTTTCCCCTGAAGGGTTGTTTGGGAGTTGTTCCTGATCCGATGTGAGGTCAAAGGTCAGGGATGTCTATGTTTACAGATTGTAAAGCACTCTGAGACTAATTTATTATTTTCAAGAGACGAGCAGACCATAAACACGGCCGCCTCCCCTCAGAGGGCCGTAACTCACCTCCTAAATCTCCACTGTTGCCGCTGTTTCGTTTACTATAAATTAAGGGTCAAAATGTCCGTGCCTTTTTTTGTAAAGAAATAAATCTTTACAGGAACACTTGAAATGAGCGAGAGCGCTTCGCGCCACGCTGCCTCGCGGTGCAGTGGGGATCATTCACAGGGGAGTTGAGGCCACAACAGGAAGTGGTTTGGTCCAGTCCAGGTGACCTCACTTCCTGTAGAAAATGTCACTTTGCTTTCATCACTTCTATATTCAATTCAGCTTATGTGTAAAGCCCATTTTCACAAATTACAAATGTGTCTCAGAGTGCTTTACAATCTGTACACATAGACATCCCTGACCTTTGACCTCACATCGGATCAGGAACAACTGATGTGTGACCAGAAGGAATCATGACACACATTAAAACACAGGAACAACACAATGAAGACCACAGAGTGATGAAGAGTTGGTAGTCGGCATATTCCACCATCCAGACCTCCACGCTCCATCAGGCAGGTGGAGGGAGAGAGGAGGAGTGGGCGGAGCCTCAGCAGGGCCATGGTGTAGTTGGGCAGAACCAAATATTATCATTAAGTCGCATTGTGTAACTTCCTCCTTCAATTTCTCTTTTACGTCCACATGTAAATACAGACGGGCCACGAG
>CM070107.1:10902500-10910000 GCA_036178185.1 Liparis tanakae
GGAAACCCTGGATTCAACAGCGACTCAAGAGCTGCACCAGGACCTTCAGGAGGGCAGCAGCCAATGGGAAGGCTCACACAGGAGCTTCCACCCTGGTTGTGCTGAGTGGCATTCAAGGTGTACACACACACACACACACACACACTCACACACGCACACACGCACACACACACTCACTCACACACACACACACACGTGTCGTGGATGTAAATTGATTTATGGAAAGACGAAACACGTTCAGTTTCTCTCTGGTCCAGCTTCCTCTCTCCCTCCATCTGCCTGATGGATGGTGGAGGTCTGGATGGTGGAATATGCCGACTACCAACTCTTCATCACTCTGTGGTCTTCATTGTGTTGTTCCTGTGTTTTAATGTGTGTCACGATTCCTTCTGGTCACATGATATCTATGACACCTGTCCATCTTGGAGAGGGATTCTCCTTAGGAAGTCTGTATCTCTACATCTCTGTGTATCTTTGTATATATCTTGTGTATATTTAGTATTTAGTCCTACGTTCTTTAATATTGTGTTTTGTGTTTCATATTAATTTTCATTGATTCTCTGATGTGCACCGCTGCTGTGATTTTAGAAGTTTCCCCACTGTGGGACAGATAAAGGAATATCATATCATATCATATCTCTACATTTCTGTCCGTGAGAAACCAAAAGCTTCAGCACCAGCCCGTACGTTGTTGTTTTTTCTTTATCACCCCTCCAGAGTAGAATAAATGCGCTGGCAGTTCTCGGCGGGCGTCTCTCTCTCGTTTCCTCGTTCTGTCCGCGGTCGTCTCGAACCATTTCACTTCCCTCTGACTCTCGTTTCTTTCCTCCGCAGTAATCTCTTCACCCTCCACGTGTCCGCTCTCCTCTTCCTCCTCCGCCGTCACATCTGTCAGACGGCACCGGCTCTCACGGAGGGAATCGCAATGAATACGGGGGCAAAGCATGTGTGACTTGAAATGCACTCGAAAAGGATTATGGAACACTTGACATCTGTGTGTGTGTGTGTGTGTGTGTGTGTGTGTGTGTGTGTGCGTGTGCCCACGTGGATCAGAAGGTGTCCTGGTGGTCCTCTGTTTCCTGTTGGGCCCTCTAATCCTTTTTAATCAGCTTGTTAATCCCGCTTTCTTCTCACGGCCGCTCTGCGTCATGCGAGTTGCGTCTTCAGAGGAACGCCGCCTTTTCTTTTCACAACGCGCTTGTTTGCCGGCTTGCAAAGATGCGGCGCAATTTTTGACCCGAGTTAAAATATTTCAACTTTGAGGCGTCATCTCTCAACTCGGGCCAATCGGCTCTTGAGTTCTCTCTCGTAGCGCTGGAGGCGGAAGTCTTTCAGACGTAACGGTAACTTCATCGGTGAAAGTGACCTACGGGTGATGTCATCAACCCAAACACGAGGGCGTCAGTGTGTGGGACGTCCTCACGAATATGAAGCAGAACTAGTGGTGAGTTATTCCGTGGTGGATGAAGGAGATGATAACGGTCTTTACGGAGACGAGACACTGAGATAAGCCCCGCCCCTCGCGGAGTGTCTCGACGCTCATGGCGTGAACGCGGTGAACGGTCGAGCTAACTATCTATCACTCGGAGTTTCTCAATTCAAAGTACACGACTACAGACTTGTGTTCTTTTGGAGTCTGGACTCCAGAGTCTGGTCTTGGGAGTCCAGACTCCGGAGGACGGGAGAACGGGAGGACGGTCTTTCTGCGATGGGACCAGCAGCTGACTTGATGACGTCACCACATCAGCTGTTCTTGCTCCTGAGTTTACTCTAATTATTCTCTGTAAATTATTTTTTACAGTCAAATGAACAAAACATCATAAAATGACATTCCTGACTCAACAACTGTAGTATTTATAAAAACTTTCAGTACTTTATTTTCTCCTCCGCTATTGTTTCCGGTTGCTGGTGAAATGCATTCTGGGATATATGCTGGGCAGAGTACGCACAAGTCTCCTCTGATGCATCCTGGGTAAAGTGAGAGGATCAAGTCACATTCGGGCATTTTAACCGTGCTTTGAGAGAAGCGAACTTTGAATGTGAACATGTACCCGGGCTGAGACTGATGACGTTTCACGAGTCACAAGGACACAAGTAGAGGAAAGGACACAAGTAGAGGAAAGGACACAAGTACGCTGATTGAGAAACGGCGCTTAACTATCATGTCATTCCAGATCCTGCTTCCCATCTCGTCAGTCCAACTCCCTTCACCTGCTCTGATCACCTCGTTAGTCCCTCATTACCTTCACCTGGTCCTCATGCCCGTCTCACCTGTTGCCCATTCCCTTGTTAGTCCCTGTCTACTCAGGCCCCCTCACTTGTCCTCTGCCAGATTGTCTTGTGTTTTGTTTGTTTGTTTGTTTGTTTGTTTGTTTGTTTGTTTGTTTGTGGCCCCTTTTTTGACTTGTTTGTTTCTTGCACTGATCTCCTGGTTTTGACCCAGCCTGTTTTCAACTGAAGACATTCATCTTTGTTATTCCTGTCTGAGTCCACATTTGCACATAGCTGGGTATTTATAGAAACAAATATTTCTGCCCCTCCGTTTTCTAAAATGACGTTTGACCTCGTTCACACGCAAACACAAAAACAGAGTTTTCAGAAATCTCCACTTTGGCCGGAGTTTTTAGAAATGATTGTTTTCCGTGATAAAACCTCAGTTTTTGTGTAAATGAAAGGCCAAAACGCATGAAAATATATGCGTTTTCCCATTGTGTGAACCGGGTCCGAGTCGTGCTTTGGGGTCCACTCTAATAGCTCTGTGACATCATGATCTTGTGGTCTTGATTTTTTTGGGGTGGAAAATGAAAGTACTTTTTCTTTTTTAAAGCCTGTGCGTGGTCTGATTTACCGTGAAAGCGTCTTTAATAATGCATAATGTGACAGAAACAGAGAGAACAGGAAGGATGAGTGGATGTGAGATACACAGCGCAGCAGCAGCCGCTCCCCGGCGTTACCGCAGGGATTTCTTCTGCTTCTTCTTTATGTTTGCAACTTTGCCCTTTTTCTCCTTCACCTAATCTCTCTGAAATATTCCCTCCCAACTCCCCCCCCCCCCTCTTCCCAAAGATATGTTTATGGAGGCGGAGTCTTTGAACCCAGGCCGTCTTTATAGTTCAGAGGCTGAGTGATGGCAGCTGCTAATGTCAATGCTAATGTCAATGCTAATGACGCCTCTCCAACCCGGCGGAGCATCGGCCGAGGGGCCGGCGGTCCTGAACCCTCTCTTCGGAAAATCGGAGTCAGACGGGGTGAAGGGTTTTTTTATTGTGGGGGAGGGGGGCGGTACCACAAGAGTTTTGTTTTTGTTTCCCCTCAAAAAATGGAGGAGCCCTATAAATGTATTCATGGGAAACAAAGATGAATGAGACAAACAGCCCCGAGTCGCTTTCAGCTTCTCCGGGTTGTCGCAGCGGCAACTAGAGAGGCGGCTCCTCTCCCGCTAGCACGTCAACGCCAAATTACCATCCGGAAGCCCCAGGGACAGAATCGCTGTTTCTCCCCCGTCGCTCGAGAAAAACCTGAGCGGCGACACAATGCTGCAGGGGGAGAGAGAGAGAGAGAGAGAGAGAGAGAGAGAGACATAATGAGGACTGCTCTTACACAGAGTGTCTGCAGCTGTGTCCTCTTCCAGGCTCCTCCACCCTCTTCGGACCTGCACGTCCGCCCAGATGAAGCAGTCGGTGGAGGATCCGTTGGCATCGTGAAGTCGGTGTCTGGGCCCCTCCAGACGTGGCTGGGTACCACTCGCCTGATCACAAAGGCTGCGAGCCCTGAGCGACCGCTACCACTCGGCCTCCGAATACCACGGGGTCACTACAGGGTCTCACTCCTCAACTGCTCAAATACCGATGATCGGCCGGTGCCCGTTGCCGCTGGATACCGATGCACCGCGCTTTCAACTCGCCACCGACGTTAACCCCGGTCACATCATTATTTGAGGCCCAGAGCAAGAGCGAGATAGTCCACAGAGGACGAGGCGGGGGGGGGGTGAAACACGCACGGGACCTCCGGCCACAAGATCTCTGGCCAAACGGATCCAGGTGGCGAGGAACGATATCCGGGAACGCCGAGACCCGCTGTCATCGGACCCTATGAGAGGGCATAGATCCTATCTGCCTGATGGATCATCGAGGTCTGGATCGCGGAAGTCCTGCTACCAACTACGCCACTGCCCTGTTGAGACTCCGCCCACTCCTCCTCTCTCCCTCCATCAGCCTGATGGATGATGGAGGTCTGGATGGTTGAATATGCCGACTAACAACTCTTCCTCCACTCTGTGGTCTTCATTGTGTTGTTCCTGTGTTTTAATGTGTGTCATGATTCCTTCTGGTCACATGACATCTATGACACCTATCCATCCTGGAGAGGATCCTCCTCTGTTCTCTCCTCAAGGTGTCTTACCTTTTTCATCTCCGTATCGCGCTGAGTGGACGCTGTTTTTGAGAGCTCCAAGTGCAGCGATTTAAAAAAAATTTTAGGGTGTGTGATATTTTCAAACATCCAGTCGACATTTCTCACTCATATTTATCTTCAATCAATTTCCGCCAAGATATAACCTAGTTTGCTATTCCCCCGTTAGCTCTGCTGTTTATCGCAATTAGCGTCCCGCCCTAACTGGCTCTTAGTTATCAATTAGTCTCCTCTCCCACAGTAAAGCGTTTCAGTAATAACTGAAGGTCTCTTTCCTCCCTCCCGTCGGAAAATAATACTTTAACACATCAAAGCGATTCAATTAGACGCTGACGGAGAGGAGATTATAATGTTAAGCGAACGAGGACACAATGAGCGGCGCGGCTCGCACGAGTTCACGAGGAACGAGGAGAGGGTGCTGAGTCAGCATATCGGTGAGCTGTGATGCTCTGAAAATAAAGAATTACGTATTTTTGATAAATATATGAAGATATGAAACAGATTGTTCATTACATTACATTACATCACATGTCATTTAGCAGACGCTTTTATCCAAAGCGACTTACAATAAGTGCATTTCAACCTAGAGTACAAACTAAGAACAACAAGAATACAGAAAGTAACGTTTCCTCAACATAGTCAAACTACAAAAGTACCATAATAAGAGCCACTCAAGTGCTACTAAAGTGCAAATCTGTGTTTAATCCAGATATAGTCGGAAAAGGTGCGTTTTCAGTTTCCGGCGGAAGATGTAGAGACTTTCTGCTGTCCTGATGTCAGTGGGGAGCTGGTTCCACCACTGAGGAGCCAGGACAGCAAACAGTCTGGATTTCGAGTGATTAGCTCGAGGTGCAGGAGTCACAAGTCGGTTGGCTGTTGCCGAGCGGAGCAACAGCCAACACTCACTCATATGTATACAGATTGTAAAGCAGAGGCAAAACTGAATTTAAATTAGAATATACCGCTCACATCGTCTGAGCATCTCCAGCAACGGCTTGATAACGTCAACAACAACAACAACAACAATGGTGACAGCAGAGCTACGATGCTTGCAGAATCAGTAACTTCTTTTAAATCACTTCTTAAAACCCACTTTTATAGAACATCTTTCAAGTGATGTCGTCCTTTTATGCAGCTCTTTGGTTCCCCTAATTAAGTGTGTCTGTTGTTATTGATTTTATATTTGTATCTTACCAATCTATTTGTTTTGCCTTGATTCTCTGAAACTCTGTTGTTAAAGGTGCTATTTAAATAAACTAATAATTAAATTAAATTATTATTAGTTATTTTTGATTTTATATTTGTATCTTACCAATCTATTTGTTTTGCCTTGATTCTCTGAAACTCTGTTATTAAAGGTGCTATTTAAATACAGTAATAATTAAATTAAATTATTATAATTATTTTTCTCTAGTTATTTGCTGCTATAATAAAGGTTTAGCACCTTTTAAGATTATAATCATGTTCTAGCAGAACCCAAACCGTAAATATGAATCTGAAATGAGCACAAGGCGTCTTATCCTCGCATATTAAACTCAAATTGTATTCTTGAGGTATAACAAAACTGGGCTGAATGCATTTAATTTGTTTCATGATATTTTTGAACCTCCTTTCGTGGACGCATTCCTACTCTTCCTCACACCCGACTACCGCCCCACGTCGCAGAACGCGGTGAAACCGTTAGCAGGAGCGTAGCATCGTTCTCATGAAACGTAAACATCGCCCCATATCTCTACCGGTGTCTACAACTATTCCATAGAACGTCTCTGACTCCATTTGGACATGAACTTGAATGTTGACTGGCTGGAACAAGGGTGAACAATGTCATCACACATTATATTTCCCAAACGGTTAGGAATCCAGAATCCTCTTCCGGAATGATTTAAAAAAAACAAAGTGTTTCTTACAGAAAGAAAGAGAAAAAAGGTCAAACTGAAACAGTAATTTCACACAACGTTTTCACGTTAAAATAGGTCAAATTAAGCAGGTTAATTCTTTTGTTTTTGTTTTGGGGGGTCCACAATGATGTATATGTTGTGAATACTATATGTGTTTATGTAGATATAAATGTGTACGGATGGGTGTATGTAAACTGTATAAAGACTGTGTACACTGTCAAATGTAATAAGTTGACTTTACTTGAAATCGGTGAGGAAACCGATTGTCTCAACATTTCTAAGTAAAGTAGCTCAATCAAATAAAAAAATGAGTTTCGGCAACTGATGTAATTGGATTAAACATTAGCTAAGTGAACTCAAAATATGTCAGTTCAGAAAAATTACAAGATACGAGTTAACTTAACATCTTTAAATAAATGAAAGGAAACTGAGAGTCATATAAGGGGAAGGGTGGAATGGGGGAAAAGTTTGTGTAATATTTGTGTTTTGTTTTGTTTTGTCTTGTTTTCTCCTTGTTTTCATCTTATAATTTAAAAAAACACATCATCCTTGTGTGGTGTTTCTATAAGGTTATACATTTGTGTATTTTCCTTTTGTGAAATAATACTTTCAGTACAACAAACTGTAAATGCTGGCTATTTCACTACAAATATCCTGTAAAAAAATTGTGTTAATAAAAATAAATCTTAAAAGAAAAACGAGAGTCAAAGAGCATACACCTGCGCAGACGGCCCACAGGCCACGTGTCCGACTGCACACCTGCTCATCAACACAGAGCCAGCCTGAGACACTGAAGTACACATGGAAAATGAAAGTCATGTGTTATAAAGGGTTTTTTGAAAGATGGTTAAGAGGAAAATGTCAACAGATTTGCAGTCTACGGAGCCGCCATCTTCTTATCTCTCAGTGCAACACTCAAGCACTGAAGCAGTTGGCAGTCGCGTAGCAATTAGAGACGGGATAAATCAATACCTCCCAGGATGTGACATAGTGAAAAGGCTTCCTCTTGCACAAGCAATGAAGTATTAAGCTCGGTTGAATATATATTTATGACGTGATGGGAGACGGTGAGGAGATGTGAACTGGGTTTCTGGTGCGTTGGAGGCAGTCCAGAGCCAATTATCAGTGTCAACTCGCACAGCAGTCGCAGAGCGCGGATGTGTTTGTTTGATGCAACTGACGCTTCATGTCC
>CM070107.1:10917500-10925000 GCA_036178185.1 Liparis tanakae
CGCATACCTTCGCATATCACAATGTTGGGCATTGAATTAGGTCTATTTGGTTTAATACTTTTTGACTTATGCGAATAACACGCACACACTCATACAAATACACAGCGATCAAAACATAACCTTCCACATTTTCAATACGAAGGTAAAAAAAGTGTCAGATTTGTTCCTAATGCTTTATCTCCGTCAGTAAATCCGACAGAACGGGGGACGCCTTCACGACCCGCTCGCTGATCTCCTAATTCGACCGACACGAGGAAGTGAAAATAAACCCTCAGAATAAACGTAACAACCGTTTTCGAAGCTGGTTCTGCGTGCGGAGCCGTTCCCGCGATCCGGATGTTTATTCTCTTCAGTTCTTCGGTCCGAGCTGCAGCCCGCGGTTCAAAACGCTTGTCGTCTTCGGCTCCGGATCATTCTGGCAGACCGAGACGTCCTGACGTCCTGCCATCCAGCTGTGTGTGTGTGTGTGTGTGCGTGTGTGTGTGTGGGTGCCAGGTCTGTGTGTAGTGTGGTGTGTCGTCCACCCTGGCTCCGGGTTCCATGGCCTCCGCTCTGCAGGGAGCAGTGATGTGGGGATGTGGAGGCAGCAGGCGGCTCCGGCCTCAGGCCCGCCTCAGGGCCCCCTCTGCTCAGTTGCTGCAGGTTTTTTCGGTCTTAAAAACTTATATTTCTTTTTTTTTCATGCAAGCTCTGACTTTTTCTCCATTATTGAGTATATTTGTATCCCCGAGCACGACGGACCAGCGGGTTGCACAGATTTACAGTCCGAACTGTTTGTGTTTAAATCATTTAGGGGCACAAAAAAGTTGCTATTTAGTTATTGCCATAAATAAATAAACCTCCATCTTCACAGGAAGACGACAAAAACGCAACTCGACTGACAAAACGCAGTGTAACGTAGGTCTATACCTCCTAAAAGATAAATGCACTGTAATCACATTCATCTTTTGAGCAAATCGTACGTAATCGACGTGATCGTCAACCAGGAAGTATAAGGACTACAACAAGTCCCACAATGCAGGCGAGAGGGGGGGTGGGAGGGTCGGGGGGGGGGATCGACACGCATGTGAAATGAGAACGTGGATTTATTTGTGACGTGACGCCTCTTCTGTCGTTAATTTAACCTAAATCACGATCTTTACCGAAAGCCAACCAAGCAGCTGAGCTGGCCGACCGAGTCGTTTCCTCCAAAGCCGGGAAGTTTATTTTGAAAAGACGTGGTTGTATGCATGTATCAAGCAGAAAGTGACACGTGTCAAAATATAAAGAAAATAACTTTTTTGTAAGGAAAACGTTGCAAAATGCCAACTTTACTTTTAGTTTCTCACCAGACAGGAACAGCGGTCTCCTGGATGAAAGTCCTGTGTTTGATTGACCCCGTCTAGGTCTGTTGAGGCTCCGCCCACTGCTGAGACTCCACCCACTCCTCCTCTCTACCTCCATCTGCCTGATGGATGGTGGAGGTCTGGATGTTGGAATATGCCGACTACCAACTCTTCCTCCACTCTGTGGTCTTCATTGTGTTGTTCCTGTGTTTTAATGTGTCATGATTCCTTCTGGTCACATGACATCTATGACACCTGTCCATCCTGGAGAGGATCCTCCTCTGTTCTCTCCTCAAGGGGTCTTACCTTTTCCCCCTGAAGGGTTGTTTGGGAGTTGTTCCTGATCCGATGTGAGGTCAAAGGTCAGGGATGTCTATGTGTACAGATTGTAAAGCACTCTGAGGCACATTTGTAATTTTATGAAAATGGGCTATACAAATAAACTGAATTGAAAAATAATTGAATTGAATATCTCGCTCTTATACTACGTCAGTTGCTCTAAATTGGCAGGTTCAATCAATCAATTAAACTTATATTAAAGACTCAAGGTCCAGATAGTACAAAACATTAAAATATAATAAAATACATAAAACCTCAAGTAAAAAACAAACAAAGAACTACACATGCTTTATAAATAAACAGCTGTGCATTGTCGCAAGGAAGTGTTTTATTCTCAGTTGTCAATATTTGTGTTTTTTATTAACATTCAAGAGGATAACGATGTTTGCGTGGTTGTAAATAGTCGTTACGTGATGAGTTTTATACAAACTTAACTAAAGTAGAACACAAGGATGTCTCGCTGACGTCAATATATGCACAACAAAACCCTCGGAACGCCTCGCATGTCTCCCGTCAGCCCCTCACACATCGCAGCTGAACAACGTGCTGAACCTCCAACTGTTGGTTTTCTCAAGGAAGAAATAATTAAAATAGAATGTGAGCGCAAAGCGCGGCGGCGGAGAAGCCTCGAGGGTGTGCGCGGTTATACGAGTTTGAAGATAAAAAAAGAAAAAAAGATGAATAAAAAACGTATTCCAGATTCCACCGGCACAGATTGTGCAGCAGACAGCGATCACAAACCTGGAGGAGATGTTTAAAAAGCCGCGGCTCCCCCGTTTGTTTCTGAGGAACAGACCCAGCGAGCCGGAGAAAGTTGGTTTGAGTGAAGCAAAGACGGAGCGATAGAGCGAGCACACACTGTGTGCTCCTACTGCAGGATGTGTTTCTGAGTTAACTCGGAAACTTCGTCCTACCCGTGATTAGTTTATATTTTTATATCTGTGTCTTTCTGTACAATTTCTCTTTTACCTTCTTTTTTTTGACCCTCTGTTCATATCAATATATGAACAGACTTTTATATAGGCGCATCAATATCAACCATATAACAAATAAAACACCAAGGATTGTTTGAATTAATTTAAACAATTAATATATATATATATATATATATATATATATATATATATATATATATATATTATTTTATTTTTATGGCCGTGTCTTTCTGTACAATTTCCTTCTCTTTTTTTTTACATTCTGTCCATATATTGACTTTTATACAGGCGTATCTACTATATCAACCATATAACAAATAAACCAACCACAGATTTTTAATTGTTTATTTAAACAATATATATATATATATATATATATATATATATATATATATATATATATATATATATATATATGGCCGTATCTTTCTGTACAATTTCCCTTTTACCTTCTTATTTTTTTACCTTCTGTTCAGATATTGACTTTTATATAGGCGCATCTATATCCACCATATAACAAATAAAACAACCAAGGATTTTTTAAACTAATTTAAACAATTAATATATACTGTGTATATATATATATATATATATATATATATATATATATATATATATATATATTTTATGGCTGTATCTTTCTATACAATTTCCCTTTTAGCTTCTTATTTTTTTACCTTCTGTTCATATATTGACTTTCATATAGTCGCATCAATATCAACCAAATAACAAATAAACCAACCACGGTTCTTTAAAATTAATTTAAACAATTAAATCCTAGAACTTCTATATCTTATTCTTCAATTGTAATAGTAATTTCCAGTTTTCTATCCTGAGATTGCATCCGTGATTAGATGAAGAGATCTCTTTGCTTCCTCCGTTCTCCCCTCCAGTTCAATAATACGATTACAACACTCAGTGGGCAGCCATTCCCAGATTCTTAAAAGGTTGTGTGGTGGAGAAAGACACAGACACACACACACACACACACACACACACACACACACACACACACACACATACGCACACTCAGGTTTTATATTTTCTCCTCTTATGGTGTTTGTGGATTTTAGCCAGAAACTGAAAACATCGAATTACAGAACCCATTTTACTGTTAAATTCTTTCTCTGCTCTCTAACCTGTGTATCCTCTGTTCTCTCTATCCTCTGTATCATATGTTCTCTCTATCCTCTGTTTCCTCTGTTCTCTGTATCCTGTATATCCTCTGTTCTCTGTATCCTCTGTTCTCTCTATCCTCTGTTTCCTCTGTTCTCTGTATCCTGTGTATCCTCTGTTCTCTGTATCCTGTGTATCCTCTGTTCTATCTATCCTATGTTCTCTATATCCTTTGTTTCCTCTGTTCTCTGTATCCTGTGTATCCTCTGTTCTCTCTATCCTGTTTCCTCTGTTCTCTGTATCCTGTGTATCCTCTGTTCTCTGTATCCTGTGTATCCTCTGTTCTCTGTATCCTCTGTTCTCTCTATCCTGTTTCCTCTGTTCTCTGTATCCTGTGTATCCTCTGTTCTCTTGATCCTCTTGTGTGTTATGATAACTATCCTTCATCTTGATTTGCAACAACAGCGGGGACAACAAATAAAGTATTAGCAGTAGTAGTGATGGTGGTGGTGGTAGTACTAGTCGTATTAATAGTAGTAGTGGTAGTAGTAGTGGTAGAAATAGTAATGGTAGTAGCAGTATCAGTAGTAGTGGTGGGATTAGTGATGGTGCTGTTGGTGGTGTTGGCAGTCCTAGTCTCAGTAGTTTTGCAGTAGTACACCATGAGGTAGTCGGCGTGGTACTCGGGGTCGTTGACCTGCCATCATAAGAACACATGATTGTCTTACACTCCAAATGTTGAATCAAATGTTGAATAATAGGTTGCACGTGAGCGTATTAAGGGCCTCTCATAGGCACTCGTAGTATTGATCTCTACTTCACCCCCCCCCCACCAACCACCACCACCCCACCCCCACAACACACACACACACTTACACTTTCTCCATCTCCTTCCTGGTTCCCTCCTCTTTCTCTCCTCCCTCCCTCCCTCCCTCCCTCTGTTCTTCCAGTGGCAGACTAAGCTGTAGAAATCAATAGTGAAAATGTCCGATCTAGAAGCCATCTGGCATGTCCCCCCCACCCCCCAGCCCGGCCCCCCGGGGCACGACGCGACACACGAAGAAGAAGCTGAGATGGTGAGACCCTAGACGACGCCACACAGCGAGCGTTAACTCAGCAGCACGCAAACTGTCAGTGTGGGCAACACGTCATGCGGCTGTTACATAAGAGGCGGGAAGGTGGGAGCGCAGACAGATTAATATCACATATTATTATGTCATTTCAGTCGTTCATTTTGACCTTATAATAACACCACCTCCATCAGCAGCAGATATTTTTTCCCCCAACAGTTAAACAAAGAGCCAGAAAGGACGACAGCATCCAGGTGTAAGTCAGACCCGAGTCTCTCCGGATCGTCACATTCCAGTCATGAATGTTCACCTTTTAGTTATTGCATCCTCAATTATCCAATTTATGCAATTTGCAAGAAAGCTGGACGCAGATTTCAGGAACATTTTATATTTGTATCGTACAAATCTATTTGTTTTGCCTTGATTCTCTGAAACTCTGTTGTTAAAGGTGCTATTTAAATGAAGTAATAATTAAATAAAATTATTATTAGTTATTTTAGATTTTCCATTTTCTTATTTTTTTTTATTCTATTATATACTTTTAAATGTAATATTGTTTATTGCTATTCCACTTGTTTTGCTTTGACTCTCTGTGGAACACTTTGTAAACATTATTTTTAAAGGTGCTTTATAAATAAAGTTATTATTATTATTATTACTGACAACACAGAACTGGAGAAGAGGAACTGAGACTGGGCTCTTGGCAGGTGATGGACATCAGGCTCCGGATGCCGTGAGTTGAATTGAACAATATTTAATGTCAAGAAGTGTAAACACATAGTCCAGGCTCAGGGTCGTGGTTGCCGTGGTGATTCGGCTCAACAGGAAGCAGCCTGAAGGACCCGGTCCAGACAAAGAGAACCATGTTCCCCCTCCAGAGTCTTAGTCCCAGAATCAGCCAATCAGCTCCTCTCTAAGGGAGTTCAGCCTCTGACACCTTCCTGTGGGATAGAAGTCTGCTATCAACATGGAGAGGTCAAAGGTCACGACCCCCGGGTCAAAACGTCACTTCCGGTCAAGTCGCTAAACAAGTATTTTCACAATAAAAGTCCCGTCTGTTATTGTCTCATTAAAATCACTTCACCGGCTTCAACCGGCTCAGACATTCACAACATTAAACTAACATTCACAACATTAAACATTCACAACTTTAAACTAACATTCACAACATTAAACTAACATTCACTCTCATGAACAGACATTACTTCTTCTATTTGCATTAATCTTTTGCATAGAGTAGACATGGGGTCGCCAACACGGTGCCCACGGGTACCTGGTCGCCCGCAGGGACCAGGTGAGTCGCCCGCACGGCATGTTCTAAAAATAGTCAACATTGAGCCCTGTCAAAAAAAAAAAAAGGCCATAATCCCCGGGCACTAGGACCTGGGGGAGGCTGCTCCTCTGGCTTTCTTACTCTGCAAGGAGCATCTCTCAAAGAGCCAGGATGACCCTGTAATTTCCCCCATCATCAACTGTCCTCGCGCAGCACGAGCCTTGCTCAGCTATGATGCGCGCTGGTGAGCCTCCCCTCCCCTCCCCCCCTTGTGAATCGCATTTTAGTAGCCGAGAGAAAATAGTCGGAACGTGAATATCTTTCCAACTTTACCGAACTTTATTTTGTTGCGTCCCTGACGTCGATGGGTTTTTACAACGCCAACAAAAACATTGTTTGCGGACGTGAACGTGCTTCATCAAACACCGACAACGACTTAACGTTCAAACCTCACTGCTGGCCCCCTAGTGGTCACACTTTGCATTGCGCACAGTGCCATAGAAATCATCCCGCAGTATTTAATGCATAGCGTCTCTGGTTCTGTTCTTCAGGTCTACTGGTTCTGGTATTCAGGTCTAGTTACTGGTTTCTCTTCAACAGTTGGGGAAGCGGTTCATTGGCTACTTCATTTGTCCGATATTTTTTTTTTCCGTTGTGCAACATTTCATAGGTCCCGCTTTCTTTCTTCTCTCTGGTAGCATGACGTCCACCTGAAGTTTCCTCCTCTGCTAACCACTCATCTAAAGTCAACCCCCCCTAAATATCAAAGTTCACAGAAACATAAGTTTGTAACGTTAAGTTTGAACTGACAACTAACGGTTGCACAAAATCTACCGTTATTGTTATTTTGAGTGCGCTATGGAGCGCTCAGATAAACGTAAACTCTGTCGGACATTATGGCTGAATAACGTACACCTCGGGACTCACTCTCAACCAATCAGAATACTCTATGTATTCTACCCGTATTATAATAAGAAATAAGAATGTGTGAACGGAACAGATGAAATATGTGAGGGAGAAACGAAAAGGAAAGAAAGGAAATGGGAAGTGCAAGAAAGTAATGTGAAAGTGAAGAGTACGGGAGGATAGTACCACAGCGGGAATTCACAGAGAATAAGGAATCTTCTTTCATACAATGCAGTTCTTTTCATTTCAAGATGCTCCATTCTTGTTTTGTGAAGTCAGACTCACACCGACACACGAGCAACGTATTAATTTTTGTTAAGGAATCGGCAATTACTTACGAAATCCCTTTTTAAGATGCAGATTTTCAAGTAAAGATAATGTAAAACAAATCCCATTTGAACACTTTGTGATGAGTCTGTGTGTTCGGGTTGTTTGACATGAAGTCAAGATGGAGATGGAGATTTCTTCTATTTGGTTCTCGTGAACCCAGTAATAACATGAAGCTCGGCACGTGGTAAACATCATCTTGAGTTTTC
>CM070107.1:10927500-10942500 GCA_036178185.1 Liparis tanakae
GTCTAATGAGCACCGACTGCAGCTGCTAAGTTGAGTTTGAAGCGGGTTGAGGAGTTTAAAGGAGGACAGACACTTAATGCTCTGAGTGACAGACTCTGAGCGAGAGCTGCTGACCGGAGGAAGAGGAGGAAGAGGAAGAGAAAGAGGAGTGATTCCTGTTTTGCAGTCTGATGCAGTTTTTAATGCTGATCTGATCTGATCACCCATAGACCAGTCTGTGTCTGGATTTATCTCTCTCTCTCTCTCGCCCTCTCTCTCTCTCTCTCTCTCACACACACACACGCACGCACACACACACACACACACACACACACACACACACACAGGCTGGGGAAGATGGATGCATGCATAATAGCAAGTGACTTGTCTTTAAATAATATATCCACATCTGCCACCGTTTGTTTGCAGATAATCACGCTGAATAATGCATCCCCCCTCCCCTCCACACACACACACACACACACACACACACACACACACACACACACACACACACACACACACACACACACACACACACTATAGAACATACACTAGACTGAGCACGAGTCTCCTAACCTTTTTCTGACACATTTACTCGTCTGGGCGCTGCATCTGACCACGTGGTCTGTTTTTTCCGTGGTCAGCGGGGTTGCGACACATCGCAACTGCCCCCCCCCCCCTTCTTTTCTTTCCTTCTCCCTCCATGGTTTTTAGACTCCGGAGACGATAATTTAATAACAGAGAATCGGCTGAAACTAATATTTTCCCTCAAGTCCCCCCCCCCCCCCTCCACACACACACACACACACACACACACAAACACATTTTTGGGACTTGAGAAATGGAAGCGGTTAATTGGACGCCATTTTCAGCCTCGTGTTGCTACCTTTTTTACACGCTATTTAATTTCTGGAGAACCAATACACACCAACGTCTTCATCCCCGCATGGGACAACATCCACCGGGACGGGCCGTTCGGCATGTGCGTTCCATGTGTGTGTGTGTGTGTGTGTGTGTGTGTGTGTTTATAGTCCTGAATGAATCCTAGACTACATCCGTCCTCCCCAACTGTCTCACTGACACAAATCCACACATCACCTCGTCCTATTTTTAGCCCACGCAGCACCGCCCCGCCCCCCGGTCAGCCGCCCCCTCTCGCCCGTTAGATGATGGAAAGGTTTCACCGACTTGTTTTGATGTCAAGTCTCATATTCCACAGAATCGCTGGAAAAAAGCTTCTTTTTTTTCTTCTTCCTTCGACGAGCTGGACGAGAAAAGTAATTCCACTCAGCTCATCCAGGCTATGTTTTTATTATTTGCAGGAACGTGTTCCGACGGAAGAGTTCCGGGGGTTAATCCCAAAAGTCTGTGACGGCGCTGTTTGTCTAAAACGACAGTTTGTTGCCCATTCGGATCCCATTAGTTGTTACCTTGGCAACAACCTGTGTAATTGGAGCCAATTATAAGCTTTCTTTTTTAATATGGACTGTAGGCCTCGGTCTTGTTGCTTGTGTTGTCATCAGGAACGAGTTCCTACATGTGAACGGAAACAAACCTGCTAATGAGCGCTAGTGTGTCTGTCGGCTTTGTGTGGAGCAGCTTTTTCCCCCAAAAAATGAATATCTGCTCAAACTAGTGAAGTAAACAACGTGCTAATAATGTTTTTAAATGGCAATAACAAGAAGCAATAGCTCAGGACTCTGGATGGACTGAGGGAAGACGAGCTCGTCCCTCCTCTTGATGGAAGCTAGTCGTTTCCAATGGTTTTGTGCTAAGCTAGGCTAACAGCATCCTGTCTCGGTGAAACAGACATCAATTATATATATATATATATATATATATATATATATATATATATATATAAAATGTATATTTATTTATTTATATAAATATATATATAAATATATATATATATATTATTTTTTTTCAGCCTGTCAGCTTTTCAGAGTGGAAAATGTTATTGTTCTCGGAAAAAGCCAAAATTGATGGGAAAAGATGTGTTTCGTCAATCTGCACTATAGCGGGGACAATTTCAGAGGGAGGAGGGAGACAAACAGACACACACACACACACACACATACACACACATACACACACACACACGGATACACACACACACTTAGACCATGGCACACCAACATCTTTTCCACTCTTGTTCCTTCTGTCTCCCTCTATCCCCTTATTCACTCCATCACACACACACACACGCACACACACACACACACACACACACACACACACACACACACACAGGCTCGGCTGGCATGCACTAATGGAAAGCTATGGTCTGGCAGGACTCATCCCGCCACTTTCGACAGTAATTGGCCGTTTGCTGTCAGACGGACGGAGAAACACACACACACACTTGGCCAAACACACTCACACACACACACACATACACACACACACACACACACAAACAAACAACCATATTTGTGTGTGTCATTTATCGTCCCTGTCTGTCCCTGCATCACTCTCCTGGTCTTTGTTTCGTATGGCTTCTTTTATCAGCTACTTTGCATTATGGCTAAACATGTGGTGAACACACACACACACACACACACACACACACACACACACACACACACACACACTCAACTCTCTCTCTCTCTCTCTCTCTCTCTCACCTGTCTATCAGCCGTGTTCCCCCTGACAGTATGAGCCCATGTTCTGCATATAATTGCTGCATCTTTGTAGGTCTGAAATGATGTGATGGGCTTTAGGGATTTGTGTGTGTGTGTGTGTGTTTGTGTGTTTGTGTGTGTGTCCAAGGATAAAACGGAAAACCCAGACTCCCCAATTAGATATAATCCATTTATTTCAAAGCGGAGCCACGCTGAAGTCTGATGAATTCGAGGGGAAAACCGACAGTGACAACAAAGGGCGGACGGGGATGGAACCTGCAGCCGAGGTTCTGGGTGTTTGTTGAGTGAAGATCTGAACCCACACACTCCGGCTCCACAGGAAACGGACCCTGTCTTAAACGGGCCGGTTCCCTCGCAGCCGGGTTTATACACGCCGCTTGTCTGTATTGCTCCTTTCAGGCTGATTGATTTATTTGTGCGGGACCGACCTGGCTCGGCGTTACAGATATACAGCGTCTCCATTAGGGCCTGACAGGCCGGCGACATACAGCCCTCCATCTTTTTCTCTACAGCGCACGCCGCCTGTAGTGGCTCTCCGTTTAGTTCTGGGTCTTCTGTACCACCATTTTGATTTCAGTCTTCTTTGAAACTATTAATTGACGCACGAGTGAGACAAGTACTTCTTCCATACAAAATGTTTACTCGAAAACGTAGAGTTACATGTTCACACGATAAAAAAAAACGATGTTGCTTCCACCATCTCTAAACTCAAATCAGGTGTTATACTGACGTGACATCGTCTGATTGGAAGCTTACATTCTGTTATATAAATACAATACTAAATGATATATGTTAAACTAAATGTTCATTTAAATAATAACGAAAAGGATTTATGTTCAGTTACCTTTTTTAATCTTTTTAAACTAAATTAATATAACAAATGAAATCATGCATTTGGCTCTTAGACCCCGTTTACACGATGGGAAAACGCTTATATTTTCATGCGTTTTGGCCTTTCATTTCCACAAAAACTGAGGTTTTATCACTGAAAGCGATCATTTAAAAAAAATTCTGAATACTCAGTTTTTGTGTTTGCGTGTGAACGAGGTCAAACAGAGTTTTAGGTGGTCAAACGTCACAGTATGTGACTAAACATGCTTCACGTCATGTGAGCGTCCTATGAGGACGTATGCAGACGGCGTATTCATGCGGGTCATATAAACAGAAACATTTTTGAAAACAACCTTGTTTATTATTATAATTTTTTAAAACGGAGGGGCAGAAATATTCATTTCTGTAAATACCGGCTATGTGTAAATGTGGCCTGACACCGCAAATGTCTCGCCCGCTGCAATTTTTTCGACCGTCGCCGTGCTCTCCGGATCCGATCCTCGCGGTATTTCAGCAAAAAAAAGAAATGCGCGCAAATTTCGCCAATCGATGCTGTTTTTTTTTCACATTAAGTCATACGATTCATAACTGCGAAGAAAAAATATGGGAAAAAAATTCCCTGGCAAAATGTTCCCCTCAAGCAGAGCTCACTCTCAGGTTGTGTACTTCCCCGACAACCCCATCATTTCAGATCTCTGTTAAGTACTTCTTACACAATACTGTGTCAAAACTGAGCTATCAATAACACGACAACTGGCCGGAGCGTTGACTTATGGAGCGTGTTGAATATGTTCCAGGGCCTGGGAGGAAACACTGAAAACAACATTCACGGGCCTGTTTACTGACATTGGGCACACTTGTGTCTTATTATTATTATGCTCTGGTTTTATGATATGTTATTATTAATGTTATGAAGCAAATCTTTTGCCAGAAAAACCACATTGTCATTGTAAGGTTTTGTCATCTTGATACGTTGCATTTCAACGTATGACGAGTGTTTTTGGTAACAATGTAACGTAACAATGTAACGTAACAATGTAACGTAACAATGTAATGTTGTTACTGTACGATGGTACGTAACAATATAACGTAACAATGCAACGTAATAATGTAACGTAACAATATAACATAACAATATAACGTAACAATGTAACATAACAATATAACGTAACAATATAACGTAACAATGTAACGAAAAAAAGTTATAAAATAGCGTATATAATAATAACAAGCCTTACAATGTTCAATTCAGTTTTCAATTCAGTTTATTTGTATAGCCCAGTTTCACAAATTACAAATTTGTCTCAGAGTGCTTTACAATCTGTACACATAGACATCCCTGACCCAAAACCTCACATCGGACCAGGAAAAACTCCCAAATAACCCTTCAGGGGGAAAAAAAGGGAAGAAACCTTCAGGAGAGCAACAGAGGAGGATCCCTCTCCAGGATGGACAGATGCAATAGATGTAATGTGTACAGAAGGACATATTTAGAGTTAAAATACATTCAAGGAATCTGACAGAGTTTATCAATAGTTCATATTTAGGCATATTCCACGATGGAGAGTTTGGAGACCTCCCAAGTGGAGGAGTGGGCGGAGTCCCAGCAGGGCAGTGGCACAGCTGGCGACAGGAACTCACGATCCAACCATCGAAGGTCCATCAGCAGATGGAATCTATGCCGTCTCATAGGGTCCGATGACCCCATGAGACGTGAAGTCAGAAGGACTCCGGGAGAAAGCAGAGTTAGTCATGTGTGATGGAGAGATGAAGATTCATCCATAGGAGAAAGAAAAGAGGAGAGAGGTGCTCAGTGCATCCTAAACATCCCCAGCAGCTATAAGCCTATACCAGCATATCCAGGGGCTGGACCAGGGCAAACCTGATTCAGCCCTGACTATAAGCTCTGTCAAAGAGGAAAGTCTTCAGTCTACTCTTGAATGTGGCGACTGTGTCTGCCTCCCGGACTGAAGGTGGAAGCTGGTTCCATAAAAGAGGAGCTTGATAACTAAAGGCTCTGGCTCCCATTTTACATTTTAAGACTCTCGGAACTACAAGTAGCCCCGCATTTAGTGAGCGCAGCTCTCTGGTGGGGCGATACGGTACTACAAGCTCTTTAAGATATGATGGTGCATCACCAATTAAGGCTTTGTAAGTTAAGAGAAGAATTTTAAAAGTGATTCTTGATTTTACAGGGAGCCAGTGCAGAGCAGCTAGTGCAGGAGTAATGTGATCTCTTTTCAGCATTCTGGATCAACTGGAGGGACCTAAGAGATTTATTAGTGCAGCCTGATAATAAGGAGTTGCAGTAATCCAGTCTCGAAGTAACGAACGCGTGAACCAATTTCTCTGCATCTTTTTGAGACAAGATGTGCCTGATTTTTGAAATATTACGTAGATGGAAGAATGCCGTCCTTGAGATTTGCTTTATGTGGGAGTTAAAGGACAAGTCCCGATCAAAGATAACGCCGAGATTCTTTACAGTGGTGTTGGATGCTAGAGTAATGCCATCTACAGAAATCACATCACCAGATAATTGATCTCTGAGGTGCTCAGAGTAGAATTACTTCGGTTTTGTCTGAGTTTAACATCAAGAAGTTGCCGGTCATCCATGTTTTTATGTCACTAAGACATGCTTGAATTTTAGTGAGTTGGTTAGTCTCCTCTGGTTTTATCGATATATATAGTTGAGTATCATCTGCATAACAATGAAAGTTTATAGAGCGTTTCCTGATAATATTGCCCAAAGGAAGCATGTATAAGGTAAATAGAATTGGTCCAAGCACAGAACCTTGTGGAACTCCATGACTAACGTTGGGGGTCATTGAGGCTTCATCCGTTACAAATACAAACTGAGATCGATCTGATAAATAGGATTTAAACCAACTTAGGGCGGTGCCTGAAATACCAATCGACTGCTCCAGTCTCTGTAATAGGATGTTATGGTCAATGGTGTCGAATGCAGCACTAAGGTCTAACAAGACCAGTACAGAGAGAAGTCCTTTATCTGCTGCCATTAAGAGGTCATTCGTAATCTTCACCAGTGCTGTCTCTGTGCTGTGGTGTTTTCTAAATCCTGACTGAAACTCTTCAAATAAACTATTCTGATGTAGAAAGTCACACAACTGATTTGCGACCACTTTCTCAAGGATCTTAGAGAGGAAGGGGAGGTTAGAGATCGGTCTGTAGTTAGCCAAAACCTCTGGATCCAGAGTGGGCTTCTTCAGGAGAGGTTTAATTACAGCTACTTTGAAGGAATGTGGTACGTGGCCTGTTAACAAAGACACATTAATAATATCCAAAAGAGAGCTGCCAATTAAAGGCAAAATGTCTTTAAGCAGCCTAGTCGGGATAGGGTCCAAGAGTCAGGTAGACGTGTTAGAAGTAGAAACCATTAAAGATAATTGGTCACGGTTGATGGGAGAAAAGCCATCTAAATATATACCAGGACATACAGGGGTTTCCAAAGCCATTCCACTTGAGGACAGATTGGCACTGGTTAAGGGCAAGAGATTATTAATCTTGTCCCTAATAGTTAAAATCTTCTCATTGAAGAAGTTCATAAAGTCATTACTACTGAGGTCTATAGGAATACTGGGCTCCACAGAGCTGTGACTCTGTCAGCCTGGCTACAGTGCTAAAGAGAAACCTGGGGTTGTTCTTATTCTTCTCTATTACTGATGAGTAATATTCTGCTCTGGCATTGCGGAGGGCCTTCTTATAAGTTTTAAGACTATCTCGCCAAACTAAGCGGGATTCTTCCCGATTAGTTGAACTCCAAATGCTTTCAAGCTTTCGTGACGTTTGCTTTAATGTGCGGGTCTGAGGGTTATACCAGGAGCAAACCTTCTCTTCCTCACTGTCTTCTTCTTCAGAGGGGCTATCGAGTCCAGTGTCATTCTCAGTGAGCCTGTGGCACTATCAACAAGATGATCAATCTGGGACGGACTAAAGTTAGACCAGGAGTCCTCTGTTATATTGAGACATGGTATTGAATCAAGTGCAGAAGGAATCGCTTCTTTAAATTTAGCTACAGCACTGTCAGTTAGACATCTGGTGTAGAAACTTTTGACTAGCGGTGTACACTCGGTAGTATAAACTCAAAAGTTATAAGGCTGTGGTCTGACAGAAGAGGATTCTGTGGGAAGACCTTCAAATGCTCAATGTCAACGCCATATGTAAGAACAAGATCAAGCGTGTGGCCAAAGCTGTGAGTGGGTTTCTGTACTCTCTGACGAAAGCCGATCGAGTCCAACAATGAGATGAATGCAGTACCTAGGCAATCATTATCAACATCCACATGAATATTAAAATCTCCTACAATAATAACTTTATCAGTTTTAAGAACCAAACTTGATATAAATTCTGAAAATTCTGATATAAACTCTGAATATGGACCGGTGGCGTACAGAATCACAAATAGAATCGGCTGTAATGTTTTCCAGGTTGGATGTGAAAGACTAAGAACAAGGCTTTCAAATGAGTCGTAATTTAATTTAGGTTTAGGATTTATTAAAAGGCTCGAGTCAAAGATGGCTGCTACTCCACCTCCTCGACCGGTGTCTCGAGGAATGTGAGTATTAACATGACTTGGAGGAGTCGACTCATTTAGGCAGACATATTCTTCATGGCGCAGCCAGGTTTCAGTTAGACAACATAAATCAATGTGATTATCTGTTATTAAATCATTTAGTAACACAGCTTTAGATGACAGAGATCTAATATTTAGGAGACCACATTTAATAGTCCTGTTTTGTTGCACTGCTGAAATAATGGTGTTAACTTGTATAAGGTTATTGTGTACGACTCCTCTTGTGTTTACTTTAGATTTATTTAATTTAAGTGGCCGTGGGACAGACACAGTCTTCACAGTCTCTATTCTAGAGTAATGGATGGGTAACTGCTTGACAAGAAGAGCAGAGAAGGGTGTTAAACTACAACTCTGCTCCCGGTTCCTGATCTGAACCCCGGATTGTCAATGTTACACAACCTAAAGTTAATGCTGGCTTTTGGTTTCACGTGGGACACAGCGGTGCTCTCGCGGACATACACACGTACAAGGCCAACATGTCGCCATGGTGACGGGGCTTTTATCGGCAACACGTTCCCCCAGTTCATTACTAAGAGAGTTAAAAAGCGATTAAAATAAGAAAAAAATGCGACGTCCAATTTACAAAATCCAGTCCAAACTCATACGGGAGTTCAGGCTGGATGTTCTCGTGAGGCCGAGGTTCTGCTCCGCCTGTCTCCCACGGCGACGGCGACGCGTCAACATCCATCCCGCTCGGCGTGTTTCATGTTGTTTGTGTTGTGTTTACACATCAAAAGAGATAAACAGCACAAATCCCACAGGCAGAGGAACCACCGTGAGATATTCACTCTGCTTCACTTCTCTTCCGTAACCTGTTCACCCACTGCATGGACTACTGCATGAACTGGTCTCTCTCTCTCTCTCTCTCTCTCTCTCTCTCTCTCTCTCTCTCTCTCTCTCTCTCTCTCTCCCCATTTCTTTGGTTTGAAGCTGGCCTTCGGAAGTTTGACAAGATAATGAATTGCCATGCATGCTGCAGTTTTTCACATTTCACAGCCCAGTAACTCTGTATGTAGGGACGAAGGAAGGGGGGCGGGGGGGAGGAGTGAGTGAATAAGGGGAGGAAAGAATGAGGAAGAAAGAAAACACCAGGGGACACACAACACAAGGTAAGGTGCGTATACTGTACATGCAGGTGGGAGCTGTAGCCTGGAAGACCTTTCTTCACTCCAACCTTTTTGTGTCTCTCTGGCCATCCTTCCTGCGCACACACACACACACACACGCACACACACACACACACACACACACACACACACACACGCTCGCACACACACACACACGGCGAGTTATGTAATTGTCTGTGGAGCACAGCTGCTTCCTCAAAGTCAAAGCAGACAGGGGGAAAAAGAGGAAGTCAAGCAAGACAAACGAACGGAGACGACAGAGAAGTGAGAGAGCGACACGGAGGAAGACAAAGAGAGAGAGAGAGAGAGAGAAAAAGAGGTGAAGAAAAGAAGGGGATGTAGCGGCTGAAAATAAAACCCTTTTATCGAAATGAATTCCCTGAATATCAACTTTTACTTCTGTTATTTTGAGGCTCTACATATTTCTAGTGCTGGAAGAATTGGAAAATTCATTTAGAGAATAATGACGGCAATTTATCTCAGAGAAATTGCAATTTGCTGGTTACAGCTTTTAAATGTCAGGCCTTGGCTGCTTTCCTCTCGTCATGGAAACCATTGTATTGACTGTGATGCAACTTTGACTGCGTTGAAGTCTGAGATGTCCAACAGGGAAACATATATCAATATATCTAATATCTATCTACTGTATATATTGAATATCTAAGGGGAAATATCTTAACAATCGTGACGTGAAACCTATGAGATTTGATCCAGACCTCCGTGCTGCCTTCAGGTTCAATGGCTCTGTGCTGCCTTCAGGGTCAATGGTGATTCTCTGACTCTTCATCCAGTGGCCAATGCGACCTCTCAAACCATGCATCGCTTCATCGTCCGCAAACTATAATCCAGCATGGTTACTCCACAGAGCCACGCCAGGTCCATGTCCCTTAAACCTCGAGCAGATAACATTTAACCCTCCTGTGACCTTTGAGGTCAATTTGACCCCATTCAATGTTTAACGTCTCTAAAAAAATGATTGACATCATTAATTTGGGAGTTGTTCCTGATGCGATGTGAGGTCAAAGGTCAGGGATGTCTATGAATTAGTCTCAGATTGTAAAGCACTCTGAGACTAATTCGTAATTTGTGTAATTGGGCTATACAAATAAACTGAATTGAATTGAATTTTGCTTTATATTTAACGACTTTTTCAAAATTATTGGGGACAACTGGGAAAACATAACATTCACATGATGATATGGTTAATGTCCTGGACACAACTTGTACCCATCGGTGTTCTTTGGGGTCAATTTGACCCCAGGCCACTGTGTAAAATATCTAAGATTTTTTTTATTTATTTAAAGGGCTATTTAGGTCGTCAACAAACAAACATAAAGTACCTGACACTTAAACTTGGGGAAAAACATTAATTCTAATAATGGTCTGGAGGTTTTAATTACTGGGGTGAAATTGCCCCTGAGGGTAAAAAGATGTAAGTAAATGTGAAGTTAAGAGGAGGGTTAAACAAGGGGAACGTGATGCTGATTGAAGTGTTAATTATATCAGGCAGGTGTGTGTGTGTGTGTGTGGGGGGGGGGGGGGGTGGGGGGGTAGAACGTATTGTAGCTGTCAGAAATGACCTGAAACTACAACTTGGAATTGCAATAAAAAGGAGCCTGTCATTCTTTTACCTGTCAGCTGCTCGGCGGTTTCATCGTGGAGGCGCGGCCCGGCGGGCGCAGCGGGTTCGGCCCTCAGAGTCTCTCGCCGCGCGGCGCCGGCGCCGGCCCGTGATTGACTGGCGTCCCGTCAAGTGTGACCTGCCCCCGCGCCGCACTGCATGCTGGGACCGACTGCAGCCCGCTGTGACTCTGGGCGCCACGCGGCTTGACAGGACGCGGATGGACGGGAGTCCTGACGTGTGATTTGTACTCACGTCGCGAGGCTCTCTTCTCGGGTATTTTAACCGAAAGAAACCGATTAAAAAAAAGATGTAAAAGAAATCGGAAAAAAAACATTTTTTTTTTTAAAAAGCTAGGCACCAACCTTCACTTCCTACAGCGTGGACGCCGGTGCCAGCAGCCTCCTCGATATGAGCCGCTCTAATCACGGCATTCATTAATTTGTCCCCCCCCCCCCACACACACACACACACACACACAGTTATTGTCTTGTCCTCGTAATTTAAAATCACTTGAGTAAAACACACACACACACACAGACATTCGCCCGTGGCAGAGATTAGATAAGAACGCGAGCCGTCAGACGGCGGCGGCGGGAAAGCGGAACAAATGAAGCGCGCCGGCGTTGGGGAGAGAGCGTACGCCGTGAAAGCCATCGCTCTGATCTCTCAAGATGAGCGCGGGTGTCTTTCTCCTTTTATGAAGAAAGACGTTTTTCGCGGAGGGCGGGCGACTCTCCGGCGCCGTCCGCCGCGGAGCCTGATCGCTACGGCTTACGAGGAGATTCATCCGCTCGTCTCGCCGCTGTTTGCTCGCCACGTGTTAGCGGGAGAAGAAGCGCGGCGGGACACGGCAGATGAGATTTGGATCGACGGAATACACGGAGTCGGGATTACATCATCGCGTAATACAACCAATAAGCAACTATGAACCGCCGGGATTACATGTGAGAAGGAAAAGGTGTGCAGGTTGTTTAACAGTTGGGATTACTTGATGAAGTTCTCACAAACGTTTTAAAAATGTCTCGCGTTGCCAGTTTTGTTGTAGGCTCCATGGATTGTGTGTGATATGAAAAGGTTCTGAGCTTTATTTTGAAGGGAAATTAAGATTTTCTTTACTACATTTTCCGTGGCCGCGTCCATTTCGTGTTTGAGATATAATATTTCCTCATTCGTCTCATTTTAAAGAAATCCTAATGTGCATAGATTAGATTAGGAATTACAAAAAATGGCTGCGTAATTAGTGTTCAGTAACTGCATTTGAATTCAATCTGAACCTTTACATAATAAGGTAAAATGCTATTGTATATATACAAATATATATATATATATATAAACATATATATATATAAAGTGTTACATATATACATATATATGTATATATATATATGTTTATATATATATATATATATATATATATATATATATACATATATATATATATTGTTTATATATATACATATATATGTATATACACACATTTATACATTTATATATATATATGTATATAAATAAATATATATATATATATATATATATATATATATATATATATATATATATATATATATATATGTATATACTGTATATGTGGTGGTAGCTAATATGGAACTGGTATCTTTGTGAGAGTCATAGAAAGTCAGGAGTTAATGGTCCACATCAGTTCCTGATGCTAACTTGCTTATATTCTCTAATGGAGGACAGAGCCATGAGCATCCTCTCAAAGGTGAAGGACAGTGAAGTATTGTTGACTGATTGTGTCCTCGTGAAGTTTCATTCACAGCTCCTCTGCTTTCCGCCATGAGACTGGATCAACTGGTCAAACACTCGTGTCTTTGGGAAGTTCTCTCACTGCAGAGCCGTGTTTGACTTTGTTATTGGGAGGAATCCTCCTGGTGCTGAGCTGTGTTGACACACACACACACGCACACACACACACCCACACACGCGCACACATACACGCACACGCACACACACACACACACACGCACACACCCACACACACACAATACATCCTGCTGAGCCGGTGTTTGCAGACCGATTGGCTCGGGGATAAAGCCTGGTGACCCCCCCCCCCCTCCCCCCCCTCTTTATTCTCCACTCACCCAGCTCTCCCTCTCTGTCCGTCCGTCTTTTCTTCTCCTTCCTCTCTACAATCCTTTTTGTCCACGCACATTTTGAAATTGTACATGATTAAGCACTCTGAATTTAAAGGTTAAAAAAAAGTCAAAATGTATCAGACCCGTATTGGTTATGCTGTAAAGTGGACACACACACACACACACACACACACACAGGGATGTTTCAGCGGAGAGAAGATGAAAAACACATCACTCCAGATAAACAACAACACTGTAGGATCTTCTTGTTCTTGTTCTTCTCTTTCATTAATGCCAGACTGAAACATGGTCACAACTCGCAGAAAAATAAAGATAAAAGAGGAGAGGCCGACAAACTAGCCGTGAAACTAACAGCAAACAAATGTGACGGAGCGCCGTGACTCTCTGTCCGTGACGTTGAGATCTCAGAGAGCCGTCCTAAAAATCAACACCAGGAACACGTTCATGCGTATGCTCATTGTTTTTGGCAAATTAGTTTGATATCTGCACATCTGGTCAGAAAAAAAACCTTTATTCCTGTCCCTTTGGTTCTGAGCCACCAGCCACTCACATGTACTGTGTGTGTGTGTGTGTGTGTGTGTGTGTGTGTTGGTCATGACATCATTCATAGTGTGCAGAGGATGTTGACAGTGGCAGAGGAAGTGAGTGTGTATGTTTGTGTGTGTATGTGTGTGTGTGTGTGTGTGTGTGTGTGTGTGTGTGTGTGTGCTTGGCTGGGCCCGCAGTTGGCACAATACAGCATCCAGGATACACACACACACACACACACACACACACACACACACATATGTGTCCCTGGTCACACAGAGGTCCAGTGGGCTGGTGCTTCACATTAAATTAGAGCTTTTTTCTTTGCTCTCTTCAGAAGTGGCCCGTCTGATTAAGGACCGGCGTGGGGGGGGAGGGGGGGGGGGTGGCTGGGCCCGCTCGCCGCTCACGTTAGTCCCACCTGGTCGAAAGTGAAACGAATAAATCTCGTCGCGAGTGATAAACTTTGGGAGACACGACTGAAATCAATATCACATTATGAATAAAGAATCCCAGTTTGAAGAATGTGAATTCGAAAAAAGCAATACACTGTAGATGAGAAAGTGGGCGGAGTCACCGTGGCGCGTCGACTGTTGATTTTAAAGCCTCTGGCTTTCGCCAGCTAAGAACAAGCCGACGCTCACTGAGAACATGTTAGGCGACATTCTTACCGTGAAGTTAAAGTTAAAGTTAAAGTTAAAAAACGTTGTGAAAGGGTAAAAGCTCAATGATGAAGAAGAAGAAGAAGAAAAACACGGACAACACCACAGTGATGACCTGTTCATCACAAGGTAGCCCCGCCCCTAAAACGTGGAACTGTAGCTACGGTCAAAGTGTGTGATGGGACTCATCAGGGATGTCACAGTGACTCTGTCTTTGTGTGTGTGTGTGTGTGTGTGTGTGTGTGTGTGTGTGTGTGTGTGTGTGTGTGTGTGTGTGTGTGTGTGTGTGTGTGTGTGTGTGTGTGTGTTGAGACGGAACAAGAGACAGACTTGCAGTAAGGATGCATGCATGCTTTATGCATGCATGGTTGGTGTGTGTGTGTAGGTGTGTGTAGGTGTGTGTGTGTGTGTGTGTGTTTGGGGACACAGTAAATGGGTCACATGCAGTGGAGGAGGATGACCTTGGGAATCAGTCCAATCTCTCTCTGAACTTGTAATAAGCAAGTTGGAAGTGCACTATTGTGACATCGAGACACACAATCACGCATACACATCGTCACTAGGCAGGCGCGCGCACACATAGAGCCCTAGTGGCGCTCAAGCTCCTCCCCTTTTGCCCTGGATGAGAATAGGGCCCCTACTTTTGTTCTTCTTCATCAGTGTTTAAGAATACAAGTTACACTCTCCGGCATCAAGTCAACACAAATGTTTTGGGATATCTGTCGGGCGTTAATTTGAGTTATTGTGGGAACGTCTCCTCGACCTGAGCGATCAATAGAAACATCATTTTGCCAATGGGTGCCTTTTTTTTGTGTGTGTGTGGGGGGGGAGGGGTTGAGCACATGTCCCCTCAACATGTCTGTTTACGTGCCTCTCACTAATGGCGTCACAGC
>CM070107.1:10945000-10950000 GCA_036178185.1 Liparis tanakae
ATTATATAGAATAATATTGTAATGTATACAATGTTTGACTGAATAAAATACACAACAATAACAACTTCAGTTATTACTGAAGTAAAAACAGGCCAAGCGTCCTCCGATGTTGAGCTCGTCTTCTCTTTGTGTCTTTGGACTGTTCGCTGCATTCAAACACAGAGCAGAGGCCATCTTGGAACATGGAAGACATGGGCCTCTATCTATTAATAGAACAGAGCAATAGTCAGACCGATAATGAAGAAGACAGATGAGAGCTGCAGCCCTGTTTTTAGATGCTCTGTTAGAATCGGCCCACGTTACCGAGGGCCTCCAGTTTACGGCTGGATGAAAAGCAAACTTCACAGTAATACCAATTGTGAATTTGATGAGTGTGCTTGTGTGTGTGTGTGTGTGTGTGTGTGTGTGTGTGTGTGTGTGTGTGTGTGTGTGTGTGTGTGTGTGTGTGTGTGTGGGGAAGCAGGGAGACATTTGAATTATTTAAGGTTGAACTGCAGGACACAGCAGAGTGGAGAAAAGAGGGAGTTTCTCTTTCACCCCCAAGACTACTCTCTAACGCAGAGAGAGCTGGACACACACACACGCACACACACACACACACACACGCACACACACACACACACACACACACACACACACACACACAGAGGCATGTATGACTCATGTGTCCGACTATTTTGCTTTCCAGCAAGGCCAATGAGATCAGTGACTTCCTCCAAACACAAAGACCTCTGGAGATAAGAGAGAGAGAGAGAGAGAGAGAAAGAGAGAGAGAGAGAGAGAGAATATGAGAGAGACAGTGTAAAAAAAAGAGAAAAAGGTGTGACAGCAGAGGCCTCCCTGGAGTCATGCATACACACACACTCTCACTCTCTCACACACACACACACACACACACACACACACACACACACACACACACACACACACACACACACACACACACTCATTCCAGTCCACATTGACTCCATTGCAGACTGAGTGTGTACTGGAGGTGATTATTTCCGTGGATGAGATGAACCTTTACGAAGTTGTGTTGTTATAAATCGTCTGTTATCGTAACGGCATGCAAAGGGTTAACGAGCGACTCCCCCCCCATTCCCCCCCCCCCTTCCCCCCCCGACCCGCTCCCGATCGGGGGACGTCGTCTGAGCCTCTCGGAGGAGGCGGAGCGAGCGGCGGCCCGCGCAGACGCTTCACGCCGGTGTTTCCTCGGTCGCCCAGGCGGCACTAAGCTCCCCGTTCTGTCTCTGGAGCCTCGACCCGACCGGCTGGCGCCCATTACCGAGTCCCAGGGCGGCCGCGCACAACAACACAGCATCACAGCAACACAGCAACACACGGGCAAAATGGCTCCCGCTAAAACAATCGCTGTGAGACTCGGGGAGCAGCGGACACGTCTACCACCAAACCCTCCTTCCCAAACTCAGTTTCAATTCAGTTTATTTGTACAAATTAGTAGTAGTTCTTTGTTTGTTTTTTACTTGAGGTTTTATGTATTTTATTATATTTTAATGTGTTGTACTATCTGGAGCTTGAGTCTTTAATATAAGTTTGATTGATTGATTAGACCTGCTCATTTAGAGCAACTGACGTAGTATAAGAGCGAGATATTCAATTCAGTTTATGTGTATAACCCAATTTCACAAATTACTAATGTGTCTCAGAGTGCTTTACAATCTGTACACATAGACATCCCTGACCTTTGACCTCACATCGGATCAGGAACAACTCCCAAACAACCCTTCAGGGGGAAAAGGTCAGACCCCTTGAGGAGAGAACAGAGGAGGATCCTCTCCAGGATGGACAGGTGTCATAGATGTCATGTGACCAGAAGGAATCATGACACACACATTAAAACACAGGAACAACACAATGAAGACCACAGAGTGATGAAGAGGTGGTAGTCGGCATATTCCACCATCCAGACCTCCACCATCCATCAGGCAGATGGAGGGAGAGAGGAAGAGTGGGCGGAGTCTAGGCAGTGGGCAGAGTCTAAACAGTGGGCGGAGTCTAAACAGGGTAGTGGTGTAGTTGGTAGTCGGCATATTCCACGTTTTTACATTACATTACATTACATGTCATTTAGCTGACGCTTTTATCCAAAGCGACTTACAATCCTGTTACATTCGTACACTGTCTGAGCCGAGAACAAAGGAGGAAGGAATAGTCCAGCAAACTAACGTAGCTTCGTTCCTGTGGTCGGGTTCTGATGGACTTGGTTCTGAACAGTTGATAGCTCTTCAATGACTGAGAGTGATGAAGATGGTTCTGGTCTCAGTCGTTCATTTAGTCCTTCCTGTGTATTTTGGCACCGCTTTTTTTCTTCCATAAAAGAGCTACATCGTGCTGCCGATTAAATGTTAACCGCGCAGAATATAATGACTCTATTAATAATCCAGATATGATTTTTCCTTTTCTTTACATGTCGTCTTTTGCAGTGAATTACATGGATGAATTTAAAATGAGTGCAACATAAAAGGGAGGGATCAGCTGCTGCTGGGTCTTAATGGGTTGACCCTCTGTGTGTGTGTGTGTGTGTGTGTGTGTGCGTGTGTGTGTGTGTGTGTGTGTGTGTGTGTGTGTGTGTGATGGGGGGAGGAGGAAGGACGTGAGGGATGAGATCATTGTGTAGTGTGAGCATGCGTGACTCTTTGTTTGTACGTGAAACAAAGGCAGTTGGGACTGTGTGTGCGTGTGTGTGTGTGTGCTTGTAAGTGATGACTTCACTCGTTTTGCATTTATTTATAATCACTGTTTGTGTGTGTGTGCGGGTGTGTATGTGTGTGTGTATTACTGATGTTGTGAGGACACACATCAAGTTGTGTGGGGACTCGTCATGTTAGGGTGAAGTCTTGGTGATGGGGAGGTGGAGCCTGGTAAGAGTTAAGTCTCCAGGAAATGAATGTAAGTCAATATATATAATTTATTTTTGCCATTATTCTTCTATTTTTGTATATATATATATATATATATATATATATATATATATATATATATACATACATTTATATATATATATATATATACATTTATATATATATTCATATATACATGTGTATATATATATATATACATGTATATATATATAAAAAATGATATACAGGACTGTCTCAGAAAATTAGAATATTGTGATAAAATTCTTTATTTTCTGTAATGCAATAAAAAAAATGTCATGCATTCTGGATTCATTACAAATCAACTGAAATATTGCAAGCCTTTTATTCTTTTAATATTGCTGATTATGGCTTACAGCTTAAGAAAACTCAAATATCCTATCTCTAAATATTTTAATATTTCCTCAGACCAAGTAAAAAAAAAGATTTATAACAGCAAAACAAAATCAAACATTTGAAAATGTCCATTAATGCACTCAGTACTTGGTTGGGAATCCTTTTGCACGGATTACTGCATCAATGCGGCGTGGCATGGAGGCAATCAGCCTGTGGCATTGCTGAGGTGTTATGGATGCCCAGGATGCTTCAATAGCGGCCTTTAGCTCATTTGCATTAGCAAAATCCAAGTTGCTTGAAATCCAGTGTGAAGTTCCCAGTCAGTGATGGTTTGGGGAGCCATGTCAGCTGCTGGTGTTGGTCCGCTGTGTTTCATCAAGTCCAGAGTAAATGCAGCTGTGTACCAAGAGATTTTAGAGCACTACATGCTTCTGTCTGCTGAAAAGCTCTATGGAGATGAGGATTTCATTTTCCAGCATGATCTGGCACCTGCCCACAGTGCCAGAACCACCAGTAACTGGTGTACTGACCATGGCATTACTGTCCTCCATTGGCCTGCCAATTCCCCTGACCTGAACCCCAGAGAGAATGTGTGGAGTATTGTGAAGAGGAAGCTGAAAGACACCAGAGCCAACAATGCAAACGAGCTAAAGGCCGCTATTGAAGCATCCTGGGCATCCATAACACCTCAGCAACGCCACAGGCTGATTGCCTCCGTGCCACGCCGCATACAGTCGTGGAGTTTTTCCCGACGCGTCATCTTGTTTTCCGTCGAACAACGAACACGCTGCCGCTTCGGAGACACGTCGGTCGGGTCCCAATGTGAGCGACCTCCTCCTCCTCCTCCTCCTCCTCCTCCTCCTGTATCATTGTCTCTCCTCCTCCATATGGTTCCTGTATCGTCGTCTCTCCTCCGCCGTGCCGCCGTGTGAAAGGTGACTTGTTCTCCGCGGCCGCGCCACGTGTCGGCCGGGTGATGTCGGTCTAATGAAGTCAGGGCGCAGATGTGCGCACAGATGTGGTTGGCCGGGTGAAGCGAGGAGGCAGCTGTGCAGAACATCGTCACACGTGCACAAAATGAAACGAGGAACAAGCAACGCTTTTATTCTCTTTTCTTTTTACACCTGAACGCCTTCATGTTGCATTCAAGGCCGTGGGTTCCTCCACGACCTCAGAGAGCCTGAGGGTGTGGTGTTATGTGTACAGACAGAGACCGTACACACAACACACACACTTAACGCTCTCTGTCCGTGTGTGTGTGCAGGTGTGTGTTTGCATATGTGTGTGTGTCCTTTGTTCTGCCCCATCTCCTCCAGTCTCTCCTCACGCCTGCCGTTGTTCGTTGCGCCGGCTGCTCGTCTTTGGCCCCTCTCATCGCTCCGAGCGATGAAGATTAGCTTGGCACGTGGAACCCCCCCCCCACACACACACACACACACACACACACACACACACACACACACACACACACACACACACACACACACACACACTCGCGCGATCCAGCATCTTATAACAAGCTGTTAACCCCCCGTTTATAAGTGCGGCCTTTGAATCGGCTCGGTGAAAGGGAGTGTAATCCGTGCCGGACGATTTAATGGTAATCTCCATATCCTGATTAGATTACACACACACACACACACACACACACACACACACAGACACGCTGTCTGGAAAGCTTCTAAAGGTCTGAATTGAAACCAAACGTCTCCGATATGAAGTTGTCTTCTTCTCTTTTCATCCCTCTATTTTATATTTATTTAC
>CM070107.1:10955000-11055000 GCA_036178185.1 Liparis tanakae
ACGCACTAAAATATTTTAACGTAATTAACGCAACTTTGTTTACTTCAGGTGTTCGTTGATGTTTTTGCACTGTTCTGAGTCTCAAGCCGCGGCAGTGTGTCTGACACGGTTTCCGTTTTTAAAACTATGAGTTTTCCGCGAAAATACCGAGCAGAAATCAGTTTAAACTCGTGGATTAATTTAAATCGGGTTTCCTCCTGCGCCTTCTCCCTCCTGGCTGCTGCTCCGCTCCACAGACACAGACACACAGAGTGTCGGGTGACGCGGCACGGAAAGAACTCGTCACACTAAACCTTCACCGTGATTGGTCAAACTGTTTGTCTGTCAACATTTTGTGAAAAAATAACCAATGAACACTCAGTAAATCACAAGGCCCGCCCACCTCCCAGGTGAGGGTCATTAGCAGCCTGTCAGTCAGAGAAGACAGAGAACACGAGGAGGACAATGAGCCTCATTCTATAGAGCTGAGATTGTTCTGGAAGGTTTGATGTAGAACACGTGGGGTTGTGTGTCATATGCAAAAGACTTTAAAAGGTGAATTATATTATATTTTAGTAAAATGTATAAAATGCCCCCAGCCTCCAGAGTGACACATTTGAATGTGTGTCAGTTTCCAAAACCACTGGTTCTGCTGCTGTTCAGTGTTAAAGATGACAGGACCAATGGGTCTCTAATGCACCTTGTTTTACGAATCTGATGTTTCACTGAATAAACTATTTATCATCCACGATATTAAATACCTGGCTGGCCCTTTACAGGTAGGAGCCTCTCTGAGACACAGCTGTGTGAAGGTGTCTTTAACAACAAATACTATCAAACAAGTGTCTAAAACACACGCTGTCTGAAGGGATTACTGCTTCATTTAGAAGATTTAGTCTTTAGAAGAAAACCCCCCCGATATTTGCGATTAATCACGATTAATGAATTTCAAAATGTGCGATTAATTAGTTAATTTTTTTTAATCGATTGACAGCCCTACTAAAAACACATCTTTAGACTATATCTGGATTTAAACACAGATTAGCACTTCAGTGGCACTTTAATGGCTCTTACTCATGGTATTACTTATGGTATTACTCATGGTATTACTCATGGTATTACTTATGGTATTACTTATGGTATTACTTGTGTTATTACTCATGGTATTTCTTATGGTATTACATATGGTATTACTTATGGTATTACTTATGGTATTACTCATGTTAATACTCATGGTATTACTCATGTTATTAATTATGGTATTACTTATGGTATTACCTATGGTATTACTTATGGTATTACTCATGGTATTACATATATGGTATTACATATGGTATTACATATGGTACTTTTGTAGTTAGACTATCTTGAAGAAATGTTACTTTCTGTATTCTTGTTGTTCTGAGTTTGTAGTCTTGGTTGAATTAAATGACAGCAAATGTTTTGACTTTAGTTTCACACCGCTGATGTCCACCAGATTAATTCAGCCGACGTGATACTTGCAGGATGAAGTCAATACCGTTTTATAAAATGTAAAACAGTGGAAAGATTTATCTTTCCTCTCATCTCCTGTTCATTTGTCTGTTGATCAATGGACGTATCGAGGAACCGTAGGCGACATTAGACATTTAATACCTTTCGATGATTATGAATAAAGTGTCAGTTTTTATAATCCGAGTATCAAACTTCAGACTGCTGCAGATAAGATTAGATCACTTCGAGGATCCGTCGTGTGCCTCGCCGATATCCCGCTTCAAGAACAATTCCCAAAGCGGTATGGAGAACCATTTAGCGAACGCCGCAGCGGCGCGGATTGATCCGCACCAAAGCAGAGCCAGGAGGCAGATTTCAGACCCAATCCCGGAGTGTCTCGGCCCCTGGCAGACAACGGGGAGGGGACAAATGAGACAGTGTCAATATTGAAACAGGCTAATGGGCTAATGAATGTGGAGAGTTCTGCCTAATGTTCCCAACAGAGCTCCTAGCAAAACCATTAAAGCACTTTTATATGACTAGACAGGCACAATGCGGTAACTCGATTTATGGGGTACTTTCATGGTCAATTAGGAAGGGAGAGGGAGCAGAGAGGCCTGATAGGGGAGGTTAGTGTGTCCGTGTGTGTGTGTGTGTGTGGGTGAAGAGAGAGAGATGTGAGCTTATTAGCTTGAGACAGAGTTACGCTTGTTTTTGTCCACATCGTCCAGATCTACTTGTGATTGTGTCGTTCTTGACAGCGTATAGACAAACTAAAACAACTACACAATAAATGCTGTCAGTCAAACACGTCACATCTGTAATGCATGAGCCGGACCCGCGGGATTCACTGGACCTTTGGAGTAAAAGACTAATATCGGTTTCAATACTCAACTGGGAACGTCAGTATGTCAGACTGAATAATAAAGTTTGACATTATTTTTATGAAAGAAGAAACTCTCTGTGGAACCATATCACCTTCTTGATTAACTTTTACACAACTGACTGCTGCTATGACCGAATGTCTTTTCATCGTAAAATAAATCCCACATGGCTCTGCCCTTGAGGGTCTCATCCCAAATTGCAAAGAGGATCTGACCCCCGGAGGTGATGAAGTTGGCCACTTCAATCTCAACACAAGTAAAACTAAGGATTTCATTATTGACCTCAAGGCAAGAATGTTTTTCTGTTGACATTAAATGAACCGGTCATAAAATGTTTGTGGGGACTCCATCAAGGTTATCATCGAGGGCGGACTCGCCATCGGGAAGACTTTTTCGAATTGCTGATCCATTCCAGTCCGAAACGGCCGGAGGTCATAGAGTTTTTAGTTTCTGATATCAGTCGTAACTTTATTGTCCGGCACGTCTGTTAGCCTCAGACAGCAGCGATTGAACGGCTGCCTCTTAGAGAATATAAAACTTCCAATATTGAGGGGGTTATCGAGTGGCCCCTCCCAATTTGGACTGACCCATGATCGGGTTGTAACCTGATTGCCGTTGTCATTTTCATTGAGAGCATCACAAACTGGAATTAGTGTTCCCGCCCACTAGGGGCTGAATTCTGAATACTGCTTCAGTTTCGGTATGAACCGTCCTACCCTGCCTCTGGTAGACTAGGACTCGTTGCCTTTGTTGGTTGGATTGGCTAGATTTGAGCATGAAGGGTTGAATTTGTTCAGGATTAGGGTGAGAATATAATGGTAATACAATCAGGGGCGCAATGGGAAGGGTCATACCTTCACTTTAGCCAAAGAGAAAATGTTGCTGCCTTGCTCATGATTCATTGCAGTGGTGGAGTGCTCAGAAACCAACCAGGTAGACATCCGAAAGTTTCTTGAAGGTCTTCAGCATTAGCAGATCATCTTTATACCACAGTCACTGTATTGGCATTAAATTGAGTTACGCCCTCGGGGCGCCCACATAGCCCCCCCCCCCCCCCCTTCATCTCAAAGTCAAGGGCTGAATCTAGTCTCACAACGTACCTGGTGGTTATGGCTTCAATTTTATGACCTGTATGGTTTAATATTCTTTAATCAAACCCGGGGTTGCGTTCCCCCTTGGTGCAATTTGTCTGGGCAGATCTGAGCACAGCTGTCAAACTCAGGTGCGAACCAACACCCTTTAGAGAAAGTGTTCTCTATCCGGTCACTAGCGACTTCCCGTGGGAACGGGATCCGACCTCGATCCGACCCAACGACAATTTAGACTCAAAGGCTCCCATTGCCAGTTGCGTGTGTTTATATGGATGAGCAGAATTCTGGACCAGTGGTAGAGTAGATGAGACCTTATTCAGGACCGTCTTCCTATGTTTACGTTGTCACTTCGACCCCAGTCCACTGATTTGGATCGGAACAAACTAAATATATGGATTTTTCTTTCCCTATCTTCGTAGCCAGAGCCTTGAGTTCAAGACTAGACAGCAACATGAATGCTGAAACTCAAATCGTTAATTTTGTAATTCAGTCGATTGAAGGGAATTTATTTGACATGTCCAACCAATGCTGTCTGACTAAATGCTATGACTCTTCACTTGGGCAGTCCATGGCAGGGTTGTATGAAATTGGAACTTGAGAGACAGACGATATATAATCTTTTATTATTTCCGTGCCGTTGAACTCTCCGTCGAAGCTGAAATTGCCTTTGTCTCCGTCAGTAAAATCCACCAATCACAATTTGAACAAATTAATCTTTGGTCAGAAATGTAGCTTTTTACACATTAACGCTGGTGTTACCGAGACCTTGTGTGGTGGCCTCTCATGATAACAGCATTTCAAACCTTGGTTTTCTAATTGCAGTGACTCCTGAGATAATAGCAATTATGTTGGAGGAATAGGAACAAGAAGGATTCAAAAAATACTCTTTGTCGAGGAAATAATTAAAAAAAAACACATACTGATTTGCTCTTGTTGAGTTTTATCATTAAAATTCGGCCTTTAATATCCATCCCTTCACTAATGGTATTAAGAGTTGTTCTTTACATTCAGACACAAATTGACCCACAGAACCACCACGCAGACAGATTATTGATTTGAAAGTCACAAGATTCTAAATAGTTTAGAATTTCATTGTAGGAAGCTGTTGAGAAACGATGCCCAGCTTCAGTCTAGAAATATTGTCTCATCAATATCAGACCTGACAAACCATCAAGAAGACCCTGAATCCGATAAGTCATGTGCTTTTCTTTGTTTCACCTCAGAGAGTCGTTGCGGCATACGGAGTCAGTGGAAGATATTTTAAGTTGAAAAAAGAACCGTATATTCTCTCCTGTCTTTCTGATGATGCATTCAGAGAAGAAGAAAAAGGGTTTGATGCTGTGGTTTGAGCATCAGTTCAAGGTGCAGCCCTCATGACTCTGTGAACCTGGGGGTGTACATCATATTATAATACGGGTTGATGAAATCAAGCATTCTGATTGGTTGAGAGTGAGTCACGGGGTGTGTTATATTCAGCCCATAATGTACAGTAAAGAGGCGCGTTTCATATCAATGCACACTAAAACTAAGGTTAGCTTTTGCGCGACCGTTAGTTGTCATTTCAAATAAATCCTGCGGCTCCCTTCAAAGCTACTGGGCACCAAATCTCAATGAAAGACAGCGTTGGAGTGATATCCACATTATCCAGCTGGAGACGGCACTTCAACACGGAGCCACCACAAAGAGAGAAGAGGAGGCGATGTCATCAGAGACGAAGAGGACATGAGAAACGTTTTCCACGGATGATTAATGGAGATATCCAGATCAACATAAGCAGGGCTCTCAAGTTTTGAAGACAGGCAAGTGTGACATTACATGACCAGCGACAGGAAAGTGACCCACGGCGAGCGTTGAGACGTGACGTCACATGACCAGCGATAGGAAAGTGACCCCCGGCGAGCGTTGAGACGGGGGTCTGAGCTGGACTCCTCCACAGAGAGCGGCTCATGTTGGCGCTGCGGCACATTAAAACATTAAATAGCCGAGAGTTTTTTCAGCGTGAGAAATACGATGTGTGGCGCGAGTGCGTGACTTAAGACCGAAATGCGTGAGTCTCACGCTCAATGCGTGATCTTTATTGCATCTTTTAACTCATCAAACCGTGACACAGTAGCATATTTGTTAAAGCCACGATTCTCAACTTCAAATCACATTTCTATTTCACATTTGTATTTACTATTACATAAATAATGAACAAATTAAGTATTTACAACTATTAAATTGTTAGTTGTTATGGCTGAAAATATGAAAAGGCTTCAAAAACCATTTTGTGAACTAATGATGTCCAGTATTCTACTTTGAGGGCTTTTGTACACTTTCAGTGCAGCGAGACATAGAAACTCCACAGTTCCTCAACGACACGTTGGGACACCAACGCGGGTCTCCTGTTAGCTACTCGAGTGTTTGTTTGACTAACTCACTCTGGTAGGTGGTGCAGGTTGGTGTATGTAGACCAGGGCCCTGTTCCTCGTACGTGTAGTCAATCAAATGTCATATTATCCAGGTTAAATTAACCTTATGATTGAAGTCACGCTATCTCAGTTTCTCAAAGGCCGATCAGCGCTCTAACAATCTTGTTAATTCAAACCAGACTTCAGTCATCAGGAGAGTGACGCGTGACTAATCACGGAAACATGATTTTCAGTCAAATTAACTGAAAGGAAAAGCCTATTTCTTCTCCGCTGAGGAGCAGGAGATGATCATGAACGCATATGAGGAATTCCAGACCATAATCAATGAAGAAGAAGAAATACCTTTATTGTCATATTACATATAGTTATATGAAATGTATTCTCTGCATTTAACCCATCCTTAATTATTAAAGAGCAGCAGGCTGAACTGAAGCACCATGGGAACAACTGGGGGTTCAGTGCCTTGCTCATGGACACTTTAACTTTCAACTAATGGGGAGAGTAGGGATCAAACCCACTACCTTGGGGTTGCAGGACGACCCCCTTACCCCACTGAGCTACAGCCGCAATGAACATCTAACACCTCTGTGAGGGCTATTCAAGAAGCATGGGGACATATCAGACCTGTTAAATGAGTAATGCTGCATTCACACTAATATTCGCAACGCTTTACTTGCATCAGTTTACTCCCCCGACTAAAGAGAGAGGGGGGCGTGGCTTATCTTAGTGGAAACAGTTATACTTTCCGCCGTCCACCATGGAAGAAATAACCACTATTTTTGCTTTATACTTGTTGTGGAAATCCCACAAACGTTGGACCATGAAACGCCCTTGTGTTTGGGTTCATAACATTAATATAATTTCTATATGTTTATACATAACATCACCCAGCTCGGATGAAAATGTGCTTCGTTCCCATCCATTCTCGTCCGTGCATTGACTTTCACGGAATCTACTCTCAAGTCTTTTGCTGTGAACGCTGCACAAGTGTTTGGAAAATATATCGGCTAATTTTAAGTGCCTCATCAGCCCAATCTATCCAATTATATTTCTTTAAATGTGCCTTCTGGCAGTCGGCTTAATGGAATGAATCATCCAATGAGATCTTGCAAGCGAAAATAATTATCTCAACTCCTACAGAATAAGTAGATAAAAACAAGCCCAAATTGGATCTAATTGATACAAAGTAATAGATTCAATTCACTTTATTTTATGTAGCCCAATATCACAAATTACGAATTTGCCTCAGAGGGCTTTGCAGTCGGTACACATATTGAAGATATAAGTACTATATGCACTTAAATATCATGTACTATTCATGTGTATATACGTGCATGTGTAAATTACCATATATAACCAGGAGTTTGAATATGTGTATGCATAAGTCTGTGTATGGGCGGATCAGCATCTATATATTATTCATCATCAGAAATTCAATCAATTTGAGCAGTGAAAAGAAATATAGTTTGATTCTCTCAATTCTTAGTTGTGTATGGGGCCTTAACATTTGTTATGAGGAAAGTGGAGTCACAGTTCATCTATGATGTCATACGTATTGTACATGAGTATTGTACAGTACATCAATATTGTAAAGTATCAGTATTTTACAGTTCATGGGTATTGTATGTGAGTAGACTACAGCAGGCAATTGCAAGGTGCATGACCCCTATAGTCGATGACATGACTATTTTTATCGGAATGTAATTTGAGGGAAATTATTTCATAACTACCTGCACATTAATGCTGGGACATTTTTTTAGATTGACAAAATTTGCCTTGTTTGGGCAATTTGATGGCTTCAGAAGGTCACTTAGCTCTTATAGGAAGTCATCATGAGGTGATCACGGATCTTGGCGATCTAAAAGGTTAATATAAATAATATCGCTCCTTCATCAACGGGATCCCTGAGGAAAGGAGCTGCAAGCTTATCCAGCTAACTTAAATTAGCCTGTGCAGGTTTAAGTTTATGGATGTGTCGCTATGGTGATTTTGCCAAACTTGACCTGACTTATCAAGGGTGACCAGATTTGTTGTGTTTTTGAAAAAGAGGACACTTCATCTCGGGAGGGGGGGGGGGGGGTAGTGTATAGCATGCCGTACAAACAACAATGCAACTAGTGGAGGCGGCAAGGTGCTCAGCGTTGCCAGATTGGAGTTGGTGAAGTATCGTACCAAAGGCTCAAAATGGTCGTATTCGGGGGATAATTATCGTGTATCTGGCAGCCCTGAGATCGGTCGACCAATGACTGTTCTCTATACCGTCAGAGCTCGCGCAAGAAGGTGGAACGTACGGGAGATACCATTTCCACAACTTGTAAGGGGTAATAACTAGTTTTTGGAATCCCTGCCGGACACATTTTTTATGTCTCAAAAAGAGGACGTGTCTGGGGAAAACCGGACGTCTGGTCACTCTAACTTATCTAATCATATCCTGAAAATAATCCGAGGACCAGGGATCTGGTCTGACCCAACCGCTTCCCCTCATTTAAGAATCCACCGCCTGTGAAATGTGAATGAGTTGAACGAGTTTGTGAATTACAAGCCGATAGGAACGCCATCGTCACGTCCTTTATTTACTTGTCCTTCGTTGTCCTTTATCAGGAACTGCATACCAAACCACTTGGCAGAAGTGTCTCTTTACCCCTCAAATGTACTTCTATTTCAGCTTCAGAGTCAACGGTTCTCCTAAAGTCAAGCATTTATTGTCCGGCTTCACTTCGTGGCTCTCAAACTAGTGGTGTGAGCGAAAGTGTACAAAAGCACTCAGAGTGGAAAGCACTCGGTGCTTCGAGTATCTCAAATGCACTCCGGCTGATGGAAACTGTATTTACATGAGAAGGAAAACACTGGCGAGATTTATTCACACTCTTTATTTTCAAATTAGCCGAGACCGGATTTTAATGATCCCTGTGGGGAAATAAACCCACTGCAGCAGAATACTGAAAGGAGACAAAACAATAGGTCGTAAACAAGAACGCATGGGAGGATTAATTAAATCACATGAAACTATTCAAACTGAACAAAATGGTGAACTGACATATTTCATTGAAGTGAAAATGTCTCAAAGAACCATCAGCAGCGGGGGCCGGGTAGCGGTGGGAAATGGTGCTTTATACGAGGAATAATAAAGACAATACACATTTTTCTTTAATACATTATTTTGCTTTGTGTACGCAGATGTTTTTAAATCATATATTGAGGGTCATAAAGTTCTAGTAGATACAGAAGAAAACAGCGTACACCATGTCTCAGATGGAAGATTCCTTCAATAATTGTGAACAATGCTGTTTTTTCATATTGCAAAATAAGACTTCTGTGTGATGCACAACTAATGGAAACTAAAGCGTTTATAGAAAGATCCACTCATGTCCAAGCTAGATTAAAGGTCAGAAGTGTGTATGTGTGTGTGTCTGTGCGTGTGTGTGTGTTTGTGTGTACATTGTCTGGATGTGATGTGTAGACAGTTAGATCATAATTTTTTTCTGGCTGGACAAATGTCTCATGGCGGAGGACAGGCTGTCCAACATTACAAATGACCTGCAGACACAGAGAGAGGGAGAGAGAGAGAGAGAGAGAGAGATCCCTCCATCTCAGCCAATTAACGAAATGGCGAAAGACACACACACACACATAAACACACACAGGTGGACAGCAAGAGAGAGAGAGAGAGAGAGAGGAGAGAGGGAGAGAGAGAGAGAGAGAGAGGGAGAGAGAGAGAGAATGTCCGTAGGCCCAAGCCTGGTTAAGCAGTTTTAAATTATGACTTAAATTAAAATGCTGTACCTGCTGCTCATGACTACTTGTCCTTTTAGAGCTCTCTGTGTGTGTGTTTGTTTGTTTGTGTGTGTGTGTGTGTGTGTGTCTGCTTGCATCTGAGTGATTAAGCTGTTAATTAATTTGATGTCCTTGTATTTAATAACCGTGGACAGTGAAGATGGAGTGTGTGTGTGTGTGTGATTGAAAAAGAGAGAGAGAGAGAGAGAGGATGAGTGAGCGTCTTCTGGGAAATGTCTCTGTTGTAACATGTTGTCTTTGGAGGCGCTGCTATCACTGTTAGCGCTGCTAGAGCGCTGTTAGGGCTTCTACCACTGTTAGAGCTTCTAGCACTGTTAGTGCTTCTACCACTGTTAGTGCTTCTACCACTGTTAGTGCTTCTAGCACCGTTAGCGTTTCTCACACTCTTAGCGCTTCTAGCACTGTTAGTGCTTCTACCACTGTTAGTGCTTCTAGCACCGTTAGCGTTTCTCACACTCTTAGCGCTTCTTGCACTGTTAGCGCTTCTAGCGGTGTTAGCACTGATAGAACTGTTAGCGCTTCTAGCACGATAAACGCTTCTAGAACTGTTAGAGTTTCTTGCACTGTTAGTGCTTCAAGCACTGTTAGCTCTGCTAGCACTGTTAGCTCTGTTTGTATTTGATTTTCAAACATCTTACAAACGTGACACCGTTAAACATTTACGTATCATATGTCGTGATTATTTTTTTAGCGACATCGCTCAGCTCCCAGTTGAACAAGTAAAGTAAAAAAAACACTGCAAAGAGAAATAAAACCGCCTTGAAACCATCCGACTGAGAAGCCAGAGCCGTCAGGCTAGAGGCGTGTTGTAATGTGTGTATTCTGAGTTTGTCGTTCTCTGTGGAGAAGTGAGGGTGAAAATGAATCAAGCAACAGAAATGCAACCTCTGTTAATTCTGACATCCATCAGCTGGATTGTAATTCACATCTTTAAGATCAGTTATGAAGACAATCATTCTTATGTGGGGTAATAGAGGGGAAACAATGGTTCTCTAGTTTATTGTGCTGATAAGACGCGTCAGCTGATGCCTGAACAACAGAGGAAGATAAGAGAAGAGATGAAAGAGAGCAAGAAAAGAGAGGGGGGGAGGGAAAGACGAAGAGGTGACAATGTGAAAGATACAAAAGTGAATGAGAAGGAGGAAGAGGAGCGGGCGACCCTTCGCTTTGTGAATGACGAAGGAGGAAGTGTGTGTGCAAAGGAGAGAAAGTAGAGGAGGGAGGGGGGTGTTTATGGAGGTGAGGGAGGGGGAGGAGGGAGGGAGGGAGGGAGGGAGGTGGGTGCTCAGAGGCATGATAAGATGGAGAGAATAGAGACGGGGAGGAGAGAGAGCATTTACACAGCAGGGGAGTCTGAGTGCTCTCCTCCATCAGAGACTGTTGATTAAAATTTCATCGGCTGTGGCTGGAGGTCGGAGTTGATGCTCCGTATGTTTGGTGTGTGTGTGTGTGTAGGTGTGTGTGCGTGTGTGTGTGTGTGTGTGTGTGTGTGTGCACGTGAGCAGTAGAATCTCAGTGCCTCTGCTCTTCATGCGCTCACTCCTGTGCGCTCGCTCTCATTGGCTAATCGTCTTTCTTTGTCTCTTGAGCACACTGCTTTTTAATTAGCTCCTGGCTTTTTAATTACTACAGTCACGACAGTTAAAGTGGGGACGCACGTCTCCGCCTTTACTTCTCAACGTTTGTTGCCCGTGTCCTAAGAAATTAATGTTCATCATTCACATCAATATATTGCTGGATTTCCTGAATCGTCTTCTGAACGTCCTTCTTGTCAAAAAATAATATTCCTAATGTTAGAGATTGACCGACTCGTGGAAATACGACGTCCGAAATGCACATTTAGGTGAATATTTTACTATTTTATCTATTTGTGTCCGTAGATTTATCCTAAATTTAATTTCTAAACTTATTTCAGAGAACCATATACATAAACACATATACATAAACCTATATATAATGTATATATATAAACATATATACTTATACATATGTCCATACATATACATAAATATTCACACACACATATATACATATACTGTACACAAACACATACATAAATACACACACACACACACATACACACACATAAATACAAACACACATATTTACATAAAACAATAAACAAAAACAAACAAATTAGTCCCCATTAACTGTTAACCTGGTGATATAGTAAATATGTTTAAATATCTCACCTGCACATCCTCACATGCTGATCTCTCTAAATCATATTCCGCTCCAGCCGATCTCACCATCACCAAACTTTCCAGGTTCTTTCCGATCTATATTCTGGAAGCTTCCGCAGAGGGCTTTGTTCATGTATCATTCATAACCGGATTCATACAACATTTAAATGGAAATGGATTCTTTATGGCTGTTGACGGTGTGTTCAGATTTATGGACTCATAGAAAGATATCTGACATCCCCTCTGAAGAAACCTGTGACTCTCATACATCAAGAAGATGAAACAAGAATGTTAAATCCGGCTTGATCCAATAATGTGAAACTAAATGATTGTCTGAATGTAAAACGTAATGAGCTGGGGAAGTTAAACAGTGATAGACGTACCTTATTTTAAGATGAAGTATATATGATTGCAAAGCTCATTAGACGTTTAATGGCAACCATTTTTAATTGGTTAATTGCAAAGAAAGAAAATCTCTTTAATTATTGATGACACTATAAGTGTTTTTGCAGCCCTGGACCGAGCCGAGTCCAGAAGGTCCGAGAGATTCCAGAGACCTCGTTCTTCCACCTGGTCTCGTCCTCTTTCCCCGCCCACTTTCTCCATCAGACCCCCACTTGTTATTCCAGCCACGTGGTGTTGTGCGTCTGCGTCTTCATCCCCGCCGAGCATCACACAAAGCTGAGTCGTTGTGACGGTTTGTCTGTGTGTGTGTGTGTGTGTGTGTGTGTGTGTGTGTGTGTGTGTGTGTGTGTGTGTGTGTGTGTGTGTGTGTGTGTGTGTGTGTGTGTGTGTGTGTGTGTGGTAGCCTCGGGCCGTGTTTTGTTTTAGACTTGGTGTTCGTACCCGGCAGAGTCTTTAGTGTATTAAATGGCGTTGTGATGTTTGGTTCAAAGTTTTGTGTGTTTTCACGTTTTTGTTTGTGAGAAGGTGTGTGAAAAATCCATGACACGAGAATATGCAGAGATGCCTGCATTAAAAGTTGAGATGATATTTAAAAACGCCTTTTTTCAAACCCAGGACCAGATATTGCACCTATTTAACTAAATGGGCCGAGGAAAATCCGAAACCTTAGAATCAAAATCCGACCGTGACTTTACACATTACACTGTCTTTACCTGATTTCTCAACCCCAAACCGGTAAATTCAGATGTTATTGTCGTGTAGAATAGTTTTTGAATGTCAGGGAGACTGTGTGCTTCATTTTCAGAAACACAATCTCGCAAGTTCAACTTGAGGTTATCCTGGTTTCTTTCCACGAGCAGCAGGAAGAGGTTCTTCCTTCTGGAAACTCCGCCTCCGTAGCTGCAGCATCTTTAATCGAGTCGCCTTCGGACCGAGAAGAGAACTGATTATTATACCATTATAATCTGTAATGATTATATATCATTAGATATTTGGACCTTCAAGTTCAGTTTGCAGTGGCAATGTTGTCTGAAGAGTGGATTGTAGAGAACAATTATTTTTTTTAATTATTTTTTAATTATAAGGATATATATAAGGATTATAAGGATAATACATAGGTATAACACCGAGAGGACGACGAAACAATGGATATAACATCATAAAGTCAGAGTATTGTGAAAATAGAAAAAAAAAAGAAATAAAAAAATGAATAAATAATAATAATAAAGACAGAAAAATGCATGGGTGCATGTGTTCATGTGTATGTGTGCGTTTTTTTTCTATTATTTATTTTTTATTTAAAAAAAAAATGCATTGATGATGGCAGATGTAGACCAATAACCATTTTCTTTAAAGAAAGACAAATGGAATATGGCAAAGCATAGAAATCTTGGGGTGACATTACATTACATTTACATGACATTTAGCTGACGCTTTTATCCAAAGCGTCTTACATTCATGTCGTATTCATATTCATAGGGGTCCTTTGCCGTCCTTACCAGAAGAACGCCACTTCAGGAGCATGTACTGCTTTGCTCTGCCGATTTCCCCTAATTTTGTTCTTCTTGAAATATGAGTCCCCTCCTCTGCCACTATCCTTTTACTTGACCTATAATGACTTCACAGATTCATGCATTTCACTCTTTTGCCTCATTAGTTCAGAAAGTCAAGAGAAAGGGTCGCCGCTGAACACGTCATCCTCGCCAAACGAAAAAGCGTATAAAACATTTCTCGTGACCTTATAATGTGTATAACTGCTATAACTGCTATAATCAAAGATGCGTAAAGGGAGGACGTGGTGTTGGCGTGACTCTCTGTAGACAAGCGTTGTTTCCTGCGGCGCACACACACACACCGCCCTTCAGTCCGCGAACAAAGCGGCGAGCGTGCGGCTCACACACCGAGGAGGCCGCTCGCCCGGCAACGGCGCCGCCGCGTTTGATATCGAGCGCGCGAGGCGCTGCGTATTCACGCACATCAGATAAAAGTCATTACGCTCTTCTCACTTTTCCAAACAGTCCACCACACACACACACACACACACACACACACACACACACACACACACACGTGCATCCTCTGTGTACACAACCGCATCAGCAAATTAGCTGAATAAAGAGCCTCTTTTTTTGCCTTCTCCTTTGAGTGGCTAATTAGCCATCAGAGCCCGCTGCGTGGAGCGAGCGAGATCCATCAAGAGGTAGAGCTTCAAAGAGCAGTTTATGGCAGCCCGAGCACTTTAATTAGGAACTATTTGTACGAGTGGGCCAAGAGAGAGACAGAAAGAGGGGGAAAAAACATCATTTGGAGCCAAAAGCTGTATCATGTTGAGGGAAAACAAACACTCTGTAACGCGCACACGGATGGAGAGAGACGGGATCGAACTAAAGAGGATGAGAGGCGAGCGGACGAGAGGCGAGAGAGGGAAAACCAGCGGAGGAAGACTGAGGACGGATCTACGGGAAATTCAAAAATTCAAAAATGTGATATCATGATAATTTTCAAGTTCATACTTGTATTTTGCATTTATCCGAGACAATGTTCACATGCTTTAAAGTTCACAAAACACATTATCTGTCATCCTGTTTGTCTGAATATACCTGGATTCACCCTCTGGCTGAACACTTGGGTTTAAAAGTGTGTCTGTCTCTTTAAGACCCGCCTCCCAATCTGCTCTGATTGGCTAGCACCTTTGCAAAGGTGGTTATTAAGCAGTGGGTGGAGATACTGAGATGGGCGTTATAGTATATAGAATATTCTTATAGATTAGATTAGATTCAGGATGGTTATTTTTGTTACTTGTTTGTTTGTTTGGTTTGTGGTGCGCTGTCTCCCGGACTCTGTCAGTAAGTTTACACATATAAATAGTAATAATAATACGTTTAATTCATATAGCGCTTTTTAAAGTACTCAAAGACACTTTACGAAAATTAAAATCATTATAAAAGAGACAGTCTTCATCTGTGTGATGTCATTGCAGCGGCATGTGTGTAGTTCCATGATTTTGCAGACACTTAAAACAGCTGATGTTCGTTTTCCGGGACGACAGAGTTCCAAAAACTCTTAACGGAGTGGAAACATGAGCCATACAACGATGCAGGATTCAGACGCGTGTGTTACAGTAAATACATTTAAAGGGCCAGTAGGTGGCATGTCAGTGGATCTATTTGTATGTGATATATGATATTCCTTTATTCGTAAATTTCAAAAATCACAGCAGCGTGGATGATAATAGTAGGAATGGAATATGGTTTATGTATTATCATCTGAAAATAATAATCCTTTCTGTTTCCGTTAGCTAAATTGAGACCTTCGTATATACTTAGGGGGCGGGTCCTGTTTCTACGGTGGCCCCGAACAGACAAACCAAACACCGGCTCCAGATGTTTGTTTTTTTCCACGTTGCATAATACAAATCCCGTGTGCGCCCGACATTTACATCACATGATTTCCCTACACGTGTCCCCCACCGGCTGAGCCGCCGCCTCTTCATCCGTCTGACGCGGCACAGACGTCTTCGTCTGAAGAGCACTCTAACTCGTCCCCGTATTAAAGAAGTCATGAATAAGCATGAGCGGAGAGTTATTGTAAAGCCTCTGACAGCATGATGAGTACGCCGGTGATGGCGCGAAGCACTTCAACTTTATGAGGAATTGTAAAAGGTTTTAATGAGACGTGTGTGTGTGTGTGTGTGTGTGTTTGTGTGTGTGTTTGTGTGTGTGTGTGTGTGTGTGTCTGTGTGTGTGTTACTCATTTGAGTGACCGCTCTGGATTCAATTCCATAATTAGATGCATTTCACTGTGATATCTTCGACTGGCAAAGCTTGTTCTTTGTTTCTATGTCGTGAATGTTTTTTTTCTTTTATAATGGAAAAAAATAATTGGAAAATGTCCACGAATGAGTTTTGGGATCAAACGGAAAACAAATAAACGCTCGCGAAGGCAGGAAGTTGCGAAAGGACGCTTCATTCCACTAAACCTCCTTTCGATAATTACCTTTGCATTGAAAATGCGGAAGGTTATGTTATGATATTTGTATGCACGCGTGTTATTCAAAAAGTTTAAGTCAAAAAGTATTAAACCGAATTGCATGAAATGTGGTGGGATGGTTGGTTATTATACAGGGACCATTTGATTAGATTTTGGGCTTGATCGGGTCAAAGGTCAAGGTTATGAAAAGGTCAACATCTTCTTTTTACCATAGCGCGGTCAATTTATATCCAATTGGCATACGATGTGGGTAACGGTCGCACGCCCGCGCGCCCGCTCACACGGACGGAGGGTCTCCGGCTCCGAGCCCGCTCCGCTCTGTTTGTCCTCCGTGATCTTGTGTGTGTCAAAAGCTCTTGGCGCTTCCATCCAGAGCCTTCTGCTCTCTGCATTCATTATTAATGAATCTCAGCAGGCCAGGAACACACACACACACACACACACACACACACATATACACACACACACACACACACGTATACACACACACACAGGATGGGCTCGCACGTCACCGGTATTTTAGACGAGATATTGATAATCAAATAACTCAGAATTTAGAGGGAAAGACACGCTCAGAAAGACAGTTTTTTTTTTTTTATCTTTCAATTCTGCTGCTATAACAAGTAAACAAGATGTCGATTCCCTCTTCCTTCAACTTTAGAATATCCACACTGGCCACGTGGTCAACTGCGGCCGTCTTTCTCTCCAGCGGTGACCTCCGACCTTGTTTGTCATCGACCTGGAAACCGTTACCCGGTTACATCGGGGGTCGCGTTGAACGCCGTGAAATGAACGCTGTGGTAATAATTCTGTGAAATGAGATGGTTAACTGACATTTTTCTCCGGACACGCGCGTACACCCAGAGAGTAATGGAGGTTCTTTTATTTAATTTTTATTTTTTAATTTTATATATAATTTCAATTTAGGATAGGAATTTATAAGCATTTTTTGCTTCTACCTATACCTTTTCACTCTTTCTCTTTTGTATAATATAGAGGATAATATTGTATTGCATTTGATTTGATTGACTGAATAAAATACACAAACAAACAAACTTTATTGATGAGTGAATACAATAAAAATACAGAAATAACAGATCCTCGCAGCGATGCGTCACACGAAACCTATCGGTCCGTGGTCCGTACTTGGGTGACCAGATTAGAGTTTGTGAAAAAGAGACACTTTGTCTCGTTGGGGGAGCGATTAAACATCTCTCTTGTCCTGCCTGTTTTGCGATATACATGCCTAAAAGGAGGATAATTATTGTGTATCTGGAAACCCTGAGATCAGTCGACCAATGACGGTTCTCTCTACAGTCAGAGCTCGCGCAAGAAGGTGGAACGTAAGGGAGATACCATTTACAAAACGTTTAAGGGGTAATAACTAGTTTGTGAAAGACCCAGAGAAACATAAATATCCGACGAAGCAAAATCCCGGACGTTTTTGGAATCGCTGCCGGACGCATTTTATACGTCTCAGAAACAGGACATGTCCGGGGGAAAGAGGACGTCTGGTCGCCCTATACCTATACGTCTCTGTGGTGTTTCTACAATGCTCTCGTCAAATGTAGTGACACGCGACCACATGTCGGACCGCTCGCCTCAAAGTCCGGTTTATCCGAGTCAAAATGGATTGATCTGTCACGTGACTTGCGTACTTCGACGAAACGACGTAACGACCCCTTCGCGGTTATCGGAAAGTGGACGAAGACGAAATCCACTTCACCGATAGTGTCGCTTCAGCGAATTAAAAGGAGTCTCTGTGTGTTCGGGGTCTGTTCTGACTCTTAGTGTGAAGCGCCATCGCCAAGGAGTTTGAGTTATTTATGTATTCTTTATTCTCCAGCGCTCAGCCTCTTACTCTAGCCGTCTGCTGCCAGCAACAGCCTCTGAAGCTCTCTGATTGGACGGTTCTTACTGCAGCAGGCCTCGAGTTGACGACCGTCCCCAAAATGTTGTGTTCAATGTCTCGTACCTTCGGCTTCTCGCCGGTTACGCTGATTCATTTCAGGACTGGTGATTCAACCAAGAGAGCTTTGTGTCAGCCTCAGTGTTTCTGTGCTTTTTTGATGGAAATGGCTGCCTGTGTGTGTGTGTGTGTGTGTGTGTGTGTGTGTGTCTGTGTGTGTGTGTGTGTCTGTGTGTGTGTGTGTGTTTGTGTATGTGTGTGTTTGTGTATGTGTGTGTTTGTGTATGTGTGTGTGTTTGTGTCTGTGTGTGTGTGTTTGTTTGTGTGTGTGTGTGTGTGTGTCTGTGTGTGTGTGTGTTTGTGTATGTGTGTGGGTGTTTGTGTCTGTGTGTGTGTCTGTGTGTGTGTGTGTGTGTGTTTGTGTGTGTGTCTGTGTGTGTGTCTGTGTTTGTGTGTGTGTGTGTGTGTGTGTGTCTGTGTGTGTGTGTGTGTGTCTGTGTGTGTGTGTGTGTCTGTGTGTGTGTGTGTGTTTGTGTATGTGTTTGTGTGTGTGTGTGTGTGTCTGTGTGTGTGTGTGTCTGTGTGTATGTCTCGATATGACCTTTCCCCATATGGTGTGGGGGCTGAGCGGGGGGACAGAAGGTGAGCCCCACACATGCTATCAGTCGGAGTTGTTAGCCATCTGACACACACACACACACGCTGCAGGCCATACATGCCATTGTTACCTGATATTCATGGTGTGTAAGAGAAACCGGCGAAGGAGAAGGTCATACGTTTGATGTCAGAGGCGACGCGCTCACCGCCAGCCGTGGGTTTGATTGCCGCTCGCTCCCTGTCCCACCACCTCGGGCTCTCTCTACCCTCTGTCCTCCCCGCTCACCTCCCACAATCCTCAGCGTCGGTCCGGCGCCCGCCTGCAGACACACGGACACCTTCTTTTTTCTTGTGTTTCTCATTCCAAGTGAAAACAGCGGTACAGCCGGCATGCCGTGCTCCTCTAATAGAGGCTGTGTTCGCCGTGTCAACGAGAGCTGGTTTCCACGGCGCTGGAGTTGTGTCTGATGATGAGTTATGTAACGCGCAGCAGCACAGTGTAATCCTCAGGAGGAAAGGATAAGGAGAGAAATACTTTAGGAAAAAAAGATTTCAAAACCTTACTTCTCTATATCTCCGTCCATTTGTTTTGCTCGTGTCCTGCGACTCTTTGGGGATCGCTTCCATCGGAGGAAACTTATTCTAAACTCAGAATGCACCACGTTTTTCCTGCAGTGGATAGAAGTTTAATGGAAGCCTGTGTGTCATCACGTTACCTGTGTCACGTGATAGCAGGTGTTTGTTTATGGGTGGGAGGAGGATGAAAGTTCCCAAAAAGCTTCTAGGTGAACACTGAATCCAGGATATTTCATCACGTGTTCCTTATCAAAAGTGAGACTATTGTTATGGTTAAGTTCAATCGTATAAACCTTGCTTTTATTTTTAAATCAATGATTTGTGAAGGATATTTTATATCATGATCAATTTTAAGTTCATACTTGTATTTTGCCTTTATCCGAGAACAGGGTTAGGGTTAGGGATTCACCCTCTGGTTGAGACACTTGGGTTTTAGAGTGTGTCTGTCTCTTTAAGACCCGCCTCCCAATCTGCTCTGATTGGCTAGCACCTTTGCAAAGGTGGTTCTTAAGCAGTGGGTAGAGATACTGAGATGGGCGTTATAGTATATAGTATATTCTTACAGATTAGATTAGATTTAGGATGGTTAGTAAGTTCACACATGTAAATAGTAATAATAACACATTTAATTCATATAGCGCTTTTTAAAGTACTCAAAGACACTTTACAAACATTTAAATCCTTCTAAAAGAGACATACATTTATTTATTTTTATAAATAAAAGAATTGGAGTGATCCATGAGTGGCGTACTCATCGGTCCTAAGATCTGAACCATGTCGCTATGGCGATATGTTGTCTTGAAAAGAAGCACTCGGCTGTTCTAGCTCCACCCCAGATGACCAGATGTCCATCTCATAAGCTCCAGTATTGGTTTCCAGATGCATCATCAGTGACGGATCTCAGTTCAACAGAGACGTAACGACCTCCTTCTGCATGCTCGGCTGGATATCGTATTACACACACAGTGATCACTCAAAGGAATACCAATGCTAACAAATTATAGCAACAATCTAGACAAAAGGCTAACCGCCCCAGTTGTCCTCACGCCCCCGGCATCAGCTTTGCAGAAGACATCGCTACTTGGCATCATCTTTCAGAGTTTTCCTTACGAAGCAGCATCACCCTCCCAAAATACTAATAATAATATTACAACTTTATTCATATAGCACCTTTACATTTTTTTTTTACAAATTGATCCACAGAGAGTCAAAGCAAAACAAATGGAATAGCAAGAAACAAATATTACATTAAAAAATATATATTAAAATTTAAATTTAAAAATTAATAAATTAAAAACCAAATAAATAAAAAAGAAATCAAAAACAGACACATTAAATTAGGGGAACCAAAGTTCTGCATTCAAAGACGAGATCACTTAAAAGCTGTTCTAAAAAATAGTTTTAAGAAATAATTTAAAAGAAGTAACTGATGCTGCGAGCCTCATCCGCTCCGGTAAAATAATATCTCTAAATTATATTAATATGCAAATGCTAAGCATTCTTAAGGGGAGGAAAAAAAAGACATTCTTTTAAGTGAAGAAAAGGAAGAGGTTGGGCTTATCACCACTCAACAGATGGCCGGACTAAACGTGTTGGTTCTTCAGTGGGTCTGATGGGAGCAGAGCTCCAGCGCTGGCCGGTCTGAATGGCCCAAAACCACCAGCTACTGCTGAGGGAGACGGATAAAAAAACAAAAAAACATTCCTATTGTGGCTGTAATTTGCTCGGGTGGCAGAGGTGGAAAGAGCCAGAGGATCAAGAAGAGAAGCGTCATCTGCAAAAAGCCTCTGGTCACACACGGGAAATGAATCCCATTCCAAGTAGATACAGTAGAGGCCGCATACTGCAGGAGGGCGCTGGAGCCAGGTAGCCTGAAGAAAGGGCTGAGTGGACAGTTACTGGGCTGAGGACTGACCTGCTGTCTTCTCCCTCCCCCATCTCTCTCTCTTTCCTGATGTAAAAGAAAGCTAAAACCACAAATGTAACTATTTTTGACACATTCATTGACTTATTTTCTAACATTCTCTAATTACTAGCGCTGCTGCTCGGAAATCCGATGTCCCGCCATCTGGTTTGCATCTGTTTGCGATGTAGAACAATCTTAAGTATCACGAGCGCTCTTTTTACCCTTGTAGTAGCGTTCATTAAGGCAAGCTTTTAGTTTATGTTTGATATCAAACCGCTGTGAAACCGTCGTATTTATGTGTCTTTTTGATCTCCATCGATCATCATCAGCTCGACCAGCTGGACAGAGAAAACAGAAAACGTATAGAAGCTCAGAAAGAAGAAGTGTATGTCCTTAGGTTTGAAAAGTAGGTGAGTGACCCCTAAAGGTTTCTGGCTTAAACCCCTGGAGGTCATGAAGCCACCAGCAGACCAACACCTGTGATGCTGCTACCGCTGCCAGCAACCTGTAGCCGCTGGCCAGATGTCTCCGCTATCTCTGGGACAGAAAGGTCGAAGACACAATTATAGGAATGTGTGCGAACATGTGCTTGTTTCTCTCTCCGTATCTCCCTTCCTCCCCCTTTAGTTTCTCTGTTCGACTTCCCCTCTCTCGTCCCCACTTCCCTCTATCTTGCGATATAACTTTCCACGGCTGGTTGATTCGGGCGAGCGGAGGGAAACGGGCAAAGGCTTCCACGGTTCAAGGCTCCGGAGAGCTGGGGCCGGGCAGCAACGATCAATCACGGGCTAAATCCCTCCTCTCTCAGGACTGCCATGTGCCAGGTGGCACGGTCAACAGCTGCAGAGCAATACAGAGCCTGCAGTGGGCATTCAGATTTACGAGCTCGGAGTAAACAGTCTGGAGAAAAACACTGAATGCGAGACTATCTTGACAAATGCATCAGTCGGTTGTTGGACCACCGTGACCAAGGTCTACCCTAAAAAGGTTCCCTGTGGAGTTTCGATGTTCTCGCTGTACACAACTAACCCTGTATGGATGTGATAAGATGCTATCATTGACCTATGACCTGGCTCGGTTCAAACCCTTCGACAAGCATGAACACAAACACACACAGAATGAACGCCAAAGAAATTCCCTTTATTGTCTGGGTGACAAATGTTCTAGTGTGAAATATTGCCATGTGTAGTATTATTATTATCTTTATTGAAAAGGGACTGTGTACATTTAAAACATACATGTCACCATTCGATGCTCTGTACCAGAGTAGCTTCAGCTAATTTGCGTTGTTACAAAATTGGCCTAAAGGTGCGTTCACACCAAAATTGAAAAAAACAATTGTGTCGCCCCAAAACACGTGAGTTTACTCGCTCAACCATTTGCCGTGTTCTCGCCATAAGCGTTGAGACGCTCTGCGAGGGGCGGGGCTTATCTCTGTGTCTCGTCTCCGTGAAGACCGTTATCATCTCCTTCATCCACCAGAATAACTCACCACTAGTTCTGCTTTATACTTGTTGAGGACGTCCCACGCACCAACGCCCTCGTGTTTGGGTTGATGACATCACCCGTAGGCTCACTCAGCTCGGTCACTTTCACGATGAAGTTACCGTTACGTCTGGAAGACTTCCGCCTCCAGCTACGAGAGAGAACTCAAGAGCCGATTGGCCCGAGTTGAGAGATGACCGCCTCAAAGTTGTATTTCAACTAGGGGCGAAAACGGTCACCCCAAACGTGCCGCCCGGGAAAATATTGTGTCTATCGTAGCCACAAACGCGTCTGTACGTTAATTTTTCATTGGATTGGTCAGGCGAAAAAATAGTTTTGCTTCTGGTGTGAACGCACCTCTGACACCTGCCTGATCAGTTGGTCGTGGCTAAAGAGTGAAACGTCTAGCTTGTTCCTCTCTGATGAGAGTCGGGTAGCGAGTGACACGTGTGGTTGTAGTTCCTGTGAAATGTAACCGAGCTGCTGAATGATGTGACAAAGTCATATTACATCCACAGCACCTTGTGTATGTGGATGGACTGGCGTTGTGATAAAACACCGAAACCACCGTTTTCAAGTATATTTACGTCTGACTCTGGGTCCGTGTGCTTCTTGTTTCTTGCAGACGTGTCTGGAGTTGGAGCGATACCTACAGACGGAGCCCAAGCGACTCTCAGATCTGTTTGACGAGGAGCTGGACGGCCTCTTGACGCCTTCCTTCATGCAGGGGGGGGACAGCGACGAGGACCTGATGGATCCCCTCCTCCCCGGCCTCCCGGACCAACCCAGCCCACCTCCGCTCCTGGTGTCTCTCCCCAAGGCCAAAATGCTGCAGGTGCCCAACTCCATCAAGAGCCAAGCAGAGGTAGGGGCTGAAACGCTCTCGCCGAAGGACCACGTCCTGGCGGGGGTCAGCGCCGCGCAGCTCAGCGCCGCCGTCACGTCCCTGACGCCGCCGTCGTCGCCGGAGCTCGGACGCCACCTCATCAAATCCACGCAGACACTGACCGCGACGGCGGACGGCACGCTGACGCTCAAATTTGTGGCGAAGAAGGTCGGGTTGGGGGCGGCCAAATTGGTGGCGGCGCGAGCGCTACCGTCGCCGCCGGGCCGGGGAGGGGCCCTCAGCGACGGCGAGCAGGGAGGAGGAGGAAGTCTGGGAGGAGAGGTGCCAGAGAACAAAAAGAGAGTCCACCGGTGCCAGTTTATTGGCTGCAGAAAGGTTTACACCAAGAGCTCCCATCTGAAGGCGCACCAGAGGACTCACACAGGTAAGACCTACACTACCTTCTTTGTCCTGTGGCGCGGCGTTTCGGAGGATCTGGTCTTGTCACTTATTTTGAGACGCGCCTTGGATAACGTGTTTGGACAATCATCTGTGAGAAACAAAGTGGTTGAATGAAATGAGCATCAGATCACACAGTTGATGGACGATGCAGCAGGACATCGTATCGACTTCAAAAGCTAAGAGGTCGTGGACGAACTTTACGGGTGCAGGACTAGGTTCATAGAGCCCTGAGACAAGAAGCTAAGCTGGTCTGACAGAACATCAACGGGGACACGACCGAGTGTCGGATGACGTGATGGAGACTTGGCAAAGCTTGGAAATTAAGACGGTATTAGAGGTTATACAACTTTCTGTGATCCCTAAAACGAGGGGACTGCTTATAGAAAATAGAACGGGCTCTCGGTAGACCGCATACCTTCGCATATCGCATACCTTGGGCATTGAATTTTGAACATTTTGGCATTAGTTGCATGCAAATTCGATACAAATTTACTGCGCTATGGTAAAAAGAAGATGTTGCCCTTTTCATGACCTTTAGCTTGACCTTTGACCCGATCGAACCCAAAATCGAATCAAATGGGCCCCGGATAATAACCAATCATCCCACTAAATTTCATACGAGGTTTAATACTTTTTGAGTTATGCGAGTAACACGCATACAAATACATAAATAAATACACGGCGATCAAAACATAACCTTCCTCATTTTCAATGCGAAAGTAATGAATACACGTCCTGCACTGTGAGTACCCTTGAAGATATGCAGAAAGTCAACGCTGTGTTCCATTTCAGCCCAGCGTGTTCAGAGCCAACGCAATAAAAGATGTCACAGCGACACTCCATCACCAGCTCGGAGGGTTCAGCAGGTTCCTCAACGCGCTCAGACCCGGAGCTTCGAGCGGATTTCGGTCGTCAGAAACGAGCCACGTCTGACATTTTATACCTATGAAATAGTTTATTTTCGTGCCAAAGCGGACGGGCGAAGAAGAAATTGGAAACTTTGAGTCGCTTTGAGAAATCCGCCCCCTGGGGGGAATTTTTTTCCGTGGCCTCTCCTCATCTTCTTCTTCTCGGGCGGTCGTCTAGATCTCATACATTTCCTCATGCGTCTTGATCCCAGCTCAGGACCAAGAGGCACAGCCGCAGTAATTGCCTGTTGAGTGATGGACTGCTGGCAAATGACATCGGTAATTGGGCCGTGTCCGACCGGGTCTGACACGGGGCGTTAGCCGCTAACTACGGCCGCCCTCTCGGTGACCCTCGGAGAGAGCAGACGGCGGGCCGTGTGTCCGGGGGCTGTTTACGCGTCCAGAGCTCCGGCCGGATGAGAATCATGACCAAGACGGATTTAACTGATGTAGATTATGAGAAATATGTGATTTGCTTGAGTTCTGCACAGCATTAAGTTAGTTTGACCAGATTTGAGTTTGAAAAAAGAGGACACTTCGTCTCGGGGGGTAGTAGTAGTGTTTTGTGATATACATGCCTAAAAGGAGGATAATGTTTGTGTATCTGGCAACCCTGAGATCGGTCGACCAATGACGGTTCTCTCTACAGTCAGAGCTCGCGCAATAAGGTGGAACGTAAGGGAGATACCATTTCCAAAACTTGTAAGGGGTAATAACTAGTTTGTGAAAGACCCAGAGAAACACAAATATCCGACGAAGCAGAATCCCGGAGGTTTTTGAAATCCATGCCAGACGCTTTGTTTAGGTCTCAAGAAGAGGACGTGTCTGGGGAAAAGAGGACGTCTGGTCAGCCTAGTTAAGTCAGCCGAAGCTTAAGTTTACGTCCGTCATTGTGAGAAGACTACTCCGAGGTGGAGCAACCCGTTGTGACTTTCTGAATGAGTTATCACTCGTAGCACATTGAAAGAAGAACTAGTAAGTCTCTGGAGAAAAAAAAAGGTATTTTTTGACATTCCGAGTCAAATTAAGTCCACAGAAAATCAAAAAGAGACAGACCCGGTGGATTAAAAGGAGGAGTGGATGTGCCTTCAACTTGCTGCTCTGGTAGTAAAAAGAAGTGGAGCACATATCTGGCAACGTGTGACAAGTTACTTTAGTGGAGTAGTTTAGAAATGTAAAGGGGTAATCATAGACAACATTGATTCATTGCTGTGCAAAATCACACGCGAAAAAACAACTATGGAATAGAAACGTAATCAGTTGTTTTTTTCCTTCACTACTTTTAAAAAAACAGGAACTAGTTTACCTAAAGCTTACAGGTTTGTATACATCTTACATTTGTACTGACTTCAAAGGCCATCTGCTCCGTTTCTGTATGACCTAAAGGATTTTTGACACTTTCACAAGTAGTGACAAGGGTAATCGTTCTATCAAGACTTCATTGATACATTTAGTTAGAAGGGTTCAGAAACTACAGCCATTTTAATTTCGTAAGTTCATTTTAGGCGTCTGGATTTCGGCTTGTCCGTCCTTATACATCCTTGTGATCTTTCATTCTGGGTCTGGATTGGACATCTTTTAGCCCGAGTAACTGAGTCTGAGTCCATCACATATCACCACCCGGAGCTAGCGCTACTTACCTCTTGCTTTAGCCACGCCGTCGTCTACAGTATCTGGAGTGGCTCGTGGCCTCCGGGTGTCATCGTCTAGTGTTAGCGGTTTCCTTGGCCCACATCCGGATTACAGGGCATCACCTGCAGACCCCCTACTGTATTAATACTGGCAACCTCGGCTTCGTTAATCTAGCGTGTTACATGCTCATACGATCCCAGTGACCACCGCTTTGCTTTAAAGCGACATTTTTCCCCTGTAGCGCCCCCTTCAGGTATTTAACGTCTGGCTCTCGAGCCATATATGGCTCTTCAGGCTCGAGAGCTCCCAGCTGATCGCGGCTCGCTTCCTCGATCAGCGGCAGCGCGTCTCGTTCAGACCCGGCCCGGTGTTCTCCACAGCAGCATCTCACTCCGTCTCTACGAGTCGCGTAGTGGAGCAAATAAAAAGTCACCTGCGAGCGTGGACTGGCACTATATGACGTTGCGTAATCACCGACAGACAGCAAGTTTAAGTACTTCTTGTTCCTCAACCGGAAGTACCGGGCCGGTCCCCAACATCTTACATTCAGCAGTTTTCAGCCCCCAGACCCCCGATGGCAGTGGCGGAGGAGCAAATCAACATATTAAAAGTCATTGTAGCGGCACAATCTTTTTCAAGCTGTTATTTTAAGGTGGAAAAGTTACATAGTGGGGCTTTAAGTACAGCATTACGTCGATGGGGCAGCACCTAGCGTAGCATCGGGAACCCAGGGCGGGGCTTTATTACCGCTAATCCAGGAGGGAGGGGCTAGCCTCCGGGTAGCCCGGCCGCTAGCTGCAGCTCCTCTAATCTACTCATGATTCTGCAGCAGAGTCATGCCATCCGAGGCAGAATCCTTCACTGAGGGGGGGAGGGGGGGGAAGACACCCTGGAGACACTGCAGTGTGTGTGTGTGTGTGTGTGTGTGTGTGTGTGTGTGTGTGTGTGTGTGTGGGCGTATTCCCTCCCGATGTGTTCATTACGAGCCCAGCCCTGTGGTTTAATTAGTTCAATCCTCTTTTTGGTTTATTATGAGCATAAATCGTTGAACGTACATGTAGGGAGGGATTGGCGTAGCAGAGAGGAGGGGGAGGAGCCACCACTTCAAACTGCCGCAGCGTCGATACACTTACTGTCACACGGGGGCCGGTCGGGAGTCCGACTGCACACGTGCAGCGAGTCCACGTGGCGCCGGTAATCACGTTCCTCCGTTTATATCCAAGACGATCTCTCTGAGCTGCAGCCTTCAGTGAATCTCTTAAGAATCTCTAAACCAGGGTTTCTCTGGCTCCTTGTTTGTTACTTTCAGGACTTTATCTCCAAAAAGACTAGATAGCAAATAATCATACCCTCCGATATATACTGTATACACTACCGTTTAAAAGTTTGGGGTCACCGAGAAAATGTTGTGTTTTCCATGAAAACTCACACTTTTATTTATTAAATGAATACAAGATTAATACAAAATATAGTCAAGACATTGACAAGGTTAGAAATTATGATTTTCATTGTAAATATTAATGTTGTTCTTCAAATTGTGGCTCAAAGGAAGGCCAGTTTTAGAGCTTCTCTCACCAGCATAACTGTTTTCAGCTGCGCTCACATAAAAAGGGTTTCAATGTCAAGGAATAATCTGTTTGTGGACAAAAATAAAAAAGGGTTCCAAGGGGAACCCTCTGCTAGTCTTCTAAGGCAATAACACAATGTACCACTAGAACATGGAGATAGGCCTCTATACACCTCTGTAGAGACTTCATAAAAAACAGAGAATAGTCATTTACCACATTAACTATGTAGAGAGTGTATTTCTGATTAATTTAATGTCATTTTCATTGGAAAAAACAGTGCTTTTTTCTTTTTTCTAAGTGACCCCAAACCTTTGAATGGTAGTGTACATCCCCACATACTCGGCCCCAGAGAGAACAGAATAGAGGAGCAGTGGGTTAGAACGTTGTCTCCACTGCACTTAATGAAATGAAATGTCTTTTAAAATTGGATTTTCATACCTGATCAAAAATGTGAATGTGCATACACGGCCGCTTAAAATACACTTTGCTGCTGTCGGTGATAATGATGCGTGAATAATCAGAGACAAAACCAAGTGAATAGAGCAGAGACGTGTTTAGAAGAGTGAAGCTCCGAGGGAGACGGGCTGGGAAGTGCAGCTGCATCAGTGAAGAGATGAAGCTTCCTCCAACACGCCGTCTGCTCGCTTAACACATGAGTGACAGTTCTAAGATACGCACGAAACATCGAGGAAAACACAAAACAACCAACGAGATGTTCAGCTGTCAGCGAGTGTGTGATGTGGTACACAATACACAATAATGGTTCATTGCAACCCCGACATCGAGTCCATCACCTGTGGAAGCTTTGTGTATCGCCCTTGTGTGATAAACAATTTCTTATAGGTTTAAAAAATACTAAATTGTTGTTGGTATTGTTGTGTATTTTCCTCAGTCAATCAAATCAAATACGATACAATAATATTCCATATAATATACAACAGAGAATAACTGAAAAGGTATAGGTAGAAGCAAAAAATGCTTATAAATTCTTATCCTGAATTAAAATCAAATCAATCAGAAAATGTATATAAAAGAAAAAATAATATATATTTATATATATATATATATATATATATATGTATATATATATATATACATATATATGTATATATACATATGCATACACATAGACATACTTCCACATACATCTTTGATATAAATACATTTTTAATCACATTAATAACTCTCAAGAACTGATTTATAAATAATTCCAAATATGGTCACTTCCCTGCCTTTTATGGAATTAAAAACACCACTAAACCAAATATTTTTACATACATTACATGACATTACACGTCATTTAGCAGACGCTTTTATCCAAAGTGACTTACAATAAGTTCATCAACCTAGAGTACAAACTCAGAACAACAAGAATACAGAAAGTAACATTTATTTAAGAAAGTCAAACTACAAAAGTATCATGAATAAGTGTCACTGAAGTGCTAATCTGTTTTTTTATTAATCCAGATATAGACATATAATATATGACTGGGACTCACATGCACAAACATGAACGAGTCCCACCGCCAGACCGGCTCCTTCTATATTTTTTTTAAAGCTTGGATGACTACAAACTCAACAGGTAGAGTGACTTCATCCATTGCCCAGGTGGTATTATAGGTGACACTATATCTTTACTAATACCTGTAATATCCATGCTGCATTTCAAATGTAGCTCTTTATGGTCAACCTTTTTTTTTTTGTATTGAATGTAAACTATACAGCAGCTTGTTACAGGCAGATCTTTATCTCCATAAAACTACCTAGACAAACAATCTGTACAAAACAATTCAAAATAAAAGACAAAACTGAAATTTAAGTGAGTCATATTCTTCAAACCTCTCAGTTAGCTACACATCCAAAAATAAAATCATCTTCATATGATCACACATTGTTTAACACCATGTGGTTGACATTCTCCAGCGGTGGTTGGAGCTGCAAGATGGTTCAAAGAAATTGGTGAATTATAGAGCGAGCAGCCAGAAGTTTCCATTCATTTCGATACGGCATGAAAATTAATTAGCACACTGCTGAAAATTGCTTTAGTTGAATCAATAGAGAACAACTCTGCATTGGTTTATTTGGGTGAATATGACTTATGTTGCACTTAAATTACCATGAAAATTAGCTCCACAATCAAATGAGAAGTCTGCGCTCGCAAAGATGTCGGCAGGTTTTTGTAATCCAGGAGCCGTTCCCTTCAATTTGAAAAGACAGAACCGATTTAAATTTCACGCACGGTAATCAAAAAATGTCTCGCTCTGATGTAATCATGTGATATGTAGATAATAAGTATAATCATATGTAGATTACAGGTTGGAATGGGGAAACAAAATCCCTCCAACTTGAGTCTGACTTCCCAAGACCTCCCCCCACCCTCATGTGGATTCAGGAAAACCCCTGCTGTAACCCCAGACCTCCACACACACACACACACACACACACACACACACACACACACACACACACACACACACACACATATACCTCTATACCCCTCCTCACCCTGTGGGTCCATCCCTCTCTCTCTCTCTCTCTCTCTTTCTCTCTCTATCTCCATTTGCTCATTCAGTTTGGGTTGCCAAGCAACTGCATCACCCTCCTCCATAATTGGATGGTGGCTGGTTGATTGTCCATGCCTGTTAATCTCTCTCTCTCTCTCTCTCTATCTCTCTCTCTCTTTCTCCCTCTCCCTCTCTCGAACCCCCTGCCCCCTTTCTCTCTTTCTCTCGGTTGCTAGGTGACTTTACCACGCATGCTTGCCTTGCCGCGCTATAATTGGCTGGCGTCATGGTTGCCGTGGCGTCGGGCCCGAGCTGGCCTTGCTTCATTCCTCCAACTGTGTGTGTGTGTGCGTGTGTGTGTGTTATAACATGTATGTGTGTGTGTTTGTGGATTGTGTTTTAGGGGGGGGGGGGGTTCTATTGAAGAAAGATGGGGGGCTCTGGCCAATTACAGAAGACGGGTGTGAAGCGGCCGCCTGTCTGGCACCTGCGGCCCCCACTCGTACCCCGTATCTCACACACACACACACACACACACACGTATGCAAGTTGAGAGTGTAACATTTCTCCAACAGGATAAGCCGCCAAGTGGTTTGTTATTGCGTATTGAAAACATTGGTCCAGTCCTCCATCCTGAGTGGGAGGACTCGTCCTGACGCTGCTATACAGCCGAGGACTCGACGGGAGTCAAAACAAATCCCTCGTCGAGTCAAATGTTACTGAAGAGAAATCCTGTCCTCTCCCGTCTTGATTCCTCTTTTTGAACCACTTCGGTTGACGTGGACCAGGCGTGAGAGGCGGGTCTCAGTCGAGGGACCGCAGAGGACAGGGTGGACTTACAGAAATGGGCCTGTAATTAATATTTGACTTTAATATTTCAAGTTTAGTAGACTTATTATATATATATATATATATATATATATATATATATATATATATATATATATATATATATATATATATATATATAGAGAGAGAGAGAGAGAGAGAGAGAGAGAGAGAGCATGCAGGTTGAAGGACACATGGTGAAGTGGAGTATAGCGGTATACTTGTGTGTGTATGTGTGTGTATGTGTGTATGTGTGTGCATGTGTGTGTATGTGTGTGTGTGTATGTGTGTGCGTGTGTGTGTGCGTGTGTGTGTGTGTGTGTGTGACACTATATGGTGTGTACTGTAGAGCTGCCCAAACACTTCCTCCCTTAAGGGGGCCGACACATGCTGACAGATGAAGTCCCCCCCCCCACACACACACACACAACACCTCAGGGGTTTTCCAACAAATCCGTATCCCCTGCAGCTGCCCCCGTAGAGCAGCGGACCCACACCTCTGGGCCGCGGAGACAAAGTGGATTAACAAAGATAAAAAATAACATTTTATAATCAAAAGAATATTTTGTGTTGAAAAAAGGACCGGAGACGCCCGTCTGCGCTCAGAGTTTGGGTTCATCGACGTTAAACATTGAATGGGGTCAAATTGACCCCAAAGGTAACAGCAGGGTTAAAAGTACATGTTACGCAACAACGCTGCTGACGTTCTGGATACAAATCAAACCAGAATATCCCGAGATCGGCAAGAAAAAGCAATACGATCTGCTTGATTTCCAGTGTCATCTTCGTGTTTCTGTAACAACAGAGACCAGAACTCAGACCCGATGACGACGATAAACAACCACAGGGCTCAGGCTAATTCGCCGTAATGGAGAGTTGTATTTTTATGCCCGTCCTATAATTTTATTACCTCATATTTTGATTACGCCATATTTATCGGCGGTCCGTGACTCAACAGAGGCTGGGGGCCGGAGAGGAGCCGCATCGGACTGCTTGAGGCTTCAGTTCAGCGCCATGATGTTGACTGTAACGGTCCCACGGTGGACGCTTTTAAAACCCCTACAGAGTCTTAGTCCCAGAATCAGCCAATCAGCTCCTCTCTAAGGGAGTTCAGCCTCTGACACCTTCCTGTGAGATCACAGTCTGCTATCAACATGGAGAGGTCAAAGGTCACGACCCCGGGTCAAAACAACACTTCAGGTCAAGTCGCTAAACAAGTATTTTCACAATAAAAGTCCCGTCTGTTATTGTCTCATTAAAGTCCCTTCACCGGCTTCGACATTCACAACATTAAACTAACATTCACAACATTAAAGCCCCACTATGTAACTTTTCCACCTTAAAATAACAGCTTGAAAATTGTGCCGCTACAATGTTGATTTGCGCCTCCGCCACTGCCATCGGGGGTCCGTGGCCAGAAAACTGCTGAATGTAAGATGTTGGGAGCCGCCCGGTACTTCCGGTTGGGCAACCGGAAGTACTTCAACTTGCTTTCTGTCAGTGATGCTTTCTGGCCTCACTCCACTGGCTCCCAGTTAGTTTTAGAATTGATTTTAAGATTTTGTTGATCACTTTTAAGGCCCGTCTGGGTCTTGCCCCGGATTACGTTATTGAAATGTTAACGCCATATAAGCCACCTCGCAGCCTTAGATCCTCCGGTGGGGCCCTCCTGGCCGTTCCAAAGTCGAGGCTTAAATCAAAGGGTGATCGTGCTTTTTCCACCAGGGCCCCTCGACTTTGGAACAACCTACCGGAGAAAATAAGGCTGGCAGAATCAATAACTTCTTTTAAATCACTTCTTAAAATCCACTTTTATAGAACTGCTTTTAAGTGATGTCGTCCTTTTAAATTTGTATTTTAATTGCCTATTTGTTTGGTTTTACTTGTATTCAATGCTTTTATGGTATGGTCTTTTTTGTTTGCCACCATTTAAGTTGTGTTTATGCTTTGTTTATCTGTAGAGCACTTTGTAAACTTTGTTTTTAAAAGTGCTATATAAATAAAGTTATTATTATTATTATTATTATTATTATTTATTACGCAACGTCATATAGTGCCAGTCCACGCTCACAGGTGACTTTTTATTTGCTCCGCTACGCGATGTGTAGGCGCGCTACCGGCAGCGCGCCTCGATCAGCTGTGAACTCACTAGCCAGAAGAGCCATATATGGCTCGAGAGCCAGAGATTCACGACACTGAAGTAAACGTTAAATACCTGAAGGGGGCGCTACAGGGGAAAAGTTACATAGTGTCGCTTTAAACTAACATTCACAACATTAAACTAACATTCACAACATTGAACTAACATTCACAACATTAAACTAACATTCACAACATCAAACTAACATTCACTCTCATGAACAGACATTACTTCTTTCCATTCCCATTCCCATTAATCATTTGCATAGAGTAAACATTACCCCTATGCATAATACACATTACATTAACAACAATATCAATATTCTACATAATATTTTCTATTATAATATGCTCCTATATGTATTAATTTAAAGCTCAAGACTACAGAATCAAAATGAACTATTACAACCTATAACATTACCCACAATGCAACTCTGGGAACGCCAAAATACGAGTCGATGCAATAGTCAAGTGAGCAAACAAGCCGGGGAGAACTGGAGTTCAGCCTCAGCGTGAGTCTCAGGCGTGCCGTAGCGGAGGCGTGTGCTGCAGAGCTCAGGTCGGCTGTTTTCACAAAATAACCAATAAAACGCACCAGGAACTCGTCGGTTACTCAGTTTCTCAGTTTTCATCATTTCCAATCACCGCTCCACTGTCTGCAGGCCCGTCCCACGGCAAGGCGGCAAACACTGACGCTGATTTAGCCTCAACGAGTGTATCGGCGTGTCAAGAGAGCAACTTCTGACGCCAAAACACAACTAATTACAAAAGCAAGTGCAACAAAGCCTGGCTTTTGAGAGGAGGGATGCCCGACAGTTCCTGGATATGAAGTATAGACGAGGTGAGCGAGGGAGACTGTTGCACGATGTCGAGACGGCATCCAAACCCCGACCCCGGTTGTGGAAATCAGCAACCGGCGGCTCGGGATTTGACTCGAACATTTGAATATGCAAACGCAGGAGGGCGCCGCTCGCCATCTGGAATGAATTCGGCCCGAGAACAACCGTGTCACGTCACGTCTGCGGATGAAAGACGACACTGATCAAAGTTACACGCCAACTGTGTGTGTGTGTGTGTGTGTGTGTGTGTGTGTGTGTGTGTGTGTGTGGGGGGGTCGGATGTTCCTGTAGCACATCATCTTTTTACTCGCCGTTGCATCACCTCGCTGGTCCACGCAAAGGTGCGCTTTCCACAGCTTCCGTCATGCTGACCCGTGCGTAAGAAGTATGATTTAAAGGAGGCGCTAAACTAAATCTGTATCTGTGGAAACGTCTGCATTGAAAAGAAGTTAAAAAAAATAATAAAAAATACCCCAGATCCTGTTGACCCAGAGTCCCAGATGAACGGCTGCACAGCGGGAGATATATATATATATATATATATATATATATATATATATATATATATATATATATATATATATTTTAGTGAAATGCTCCTCTGGTAAAGTCACCCAGTGCATATGAATGGACAGGGCTTTTATTGTGAAAGGTAATAACACAGGCGTGGGTACGGTCTGCGCTTGCTGGACACTTGGGTGTATATTTTTAATGTCAGTTACACAACGCTTTCATTCCCGGTGCGAAAGCTCCGAAACATTTACATAAAAACTCATTAAAAATATAAATTGCGTCTCGTTATCACGATCTGTGTGAAAGTATTCATGACAAAAGTAGAAGACATAATATTTTGACTGCATTTCCCTTCTTGTGTGAAGGCCTGAAACGTCTCGTTGTGGGAGGCGTTGCAGCTTCTATTTAAAAAAAGACTTTTACTGTTTTAGGTCCAAAATCATTATTTTAAAAAAATACTTGTGGAAACGTCCTTTATTTTCTTTTCCATCGAGGTTTGTCCATTTTCAGATTGTGCAGTGGAGAACCGCCTCATGTCTTCATGTGTTTCGTCTGCATCAATATGCTAAACAATTTACATTTAATTTTCATTAATGATGAAATGCGACGTCGTACACCGTGTCCTTTTTTTATTTATTTTTTATTTTTTAATTAATCGTTTATTTTTAATTTTAATATATATTTTTTAATGAAATTTTGGTTTCTTGCTATTCCACTTGTTTTGCTTTGACTCTCTGTGGAGCACTTTGTAAACATTGTTTTTAAATATCGTATAAATATTATTATTATTATTATTATTATTATTATTATTATTATTATTATTATTGTTGTTATATTACAAAATATGCGCATTACTATCAGATTCCTTTGAAGCGTAGCCTTCGTGTTGGTTTTTTGGTGGCCCCTGTGGACAAAAGCGGAAGTGCGCTAAGATCCAGATCCGGGCGCAGAAAGATATATTAAATATTAAATCTGTTAATTTAAAAATGACACGTCATCGACCTTTAATATGAATTAATTTGATCCGATGCTCATTATTAATATGTGTTTATTTCCATTTTTTATTGTTAGAAATCCCGAAAATCCTCTCCATCTGTCGAGTGGGCGACCGAGGTCATAACAACAACATATAAACATAAAAAAATCAAATTCAAATGTGAAACTCACTGGCAAATCCTTGCTTGTGTAAATATCCTAACGCATGTTTTTCTGGTCTTAGTGTCGAGCATCGTTATTCTGATACGAGCATTAAGAATAACTGAATGAATATAATCCTCTTTTCTTCTGCGGGTTATGAGGAGCCATCAGTATTAAATTATGAACCGGTTAAAAACTCATTGCAGCAGCTTTAATTAAAAATGACTTTTGTTTGTGTTTACACTTATCGTCACTTTAGACGTAGTTAAATTTTTCGGGGGATTGCTATTTGAGTTTTTGAATTATCTTCTCACAGAGAGAACTCCGCTCTCACGCAGGCAGGCAGACACCATCACGTCCCGTCTGAAGACAGTCTGCTCACACTACACACACACACATACACACACACACACACACACACACACACACAGCTGGAAGGCTTTCTATCGTGGAGAGATAACTACAGGCAGAGAACAATAGAGCATCTCTCCTCCCATCTGGTGAAGTGGGGGATGAAACTTCATTTACATTTTCAGATCCCACCACCTCAGGGGGTGTGTGGTGTGTGTGTGGGTGGGGGGGTGTAAAGGGGGAAGGCAAGATTCATTTCAGGGTGAATTTAGGATTATGAATTAACACGCCGCCGTGCTGAAAGACTTCATTTACAGCTAATTGATTGTATTGGCTCATCGCAATGGATGTTGTGTTAAAACTGGCCTGCCTGCCCGGCCCCTGGGCTATGCGTGTGTGTGTGTGTGTGTGTGTGTGTGTGTGTGTGTGTGTGTGTGTGTGTGTGTGTGTGTGTGTGTGTGTGTGTGTGTGTGTGTGTGTGTGTGTGTGTGTGTGTGTGTGTGTGTGTGTGTATTTGGGTCTGGGTCTGAGTCTGGAATCTGTATATTAGTGAACAGAAGTAGATTAAATGAGTGAAATTAAATGTAGAAATTCTAATTAAATGTGACATTTCTCTCTCTCTCTCTGTCTCTCTCTCTCTCTCCATCTCTCTCTCTCCATCTCTCTCTCTCTCCATATCTCTCCCTCTATCTCTCTCTCTCTCCATTCTCTCCCTCTCTCCATCTCTCTCTCTCTCCCTCTCTCAGGTGAGAAGCCCTATAAGTGCTCATGGGAGGGCTGCGACTGGCGCTTCGCCCGCAGCGACGAGTTGACGCGACACTACCGCAAACACACCGGAGCCAAGCCCTTCAAGTGCAACCACTGCGACAGGTACCACCCCCCCCCCCCCCCCCCCACAAACACACACACACACACACACACACACACTGCGGCGGACACAAGGCCAAGCTTTTCATTCGCCCCAGGTCTTTGCCCGTTTTTACCTGACGGCGATACAGCAGAGAAAGATCGAGTGTAAATGAATCAAATTCAGAATGAATTCACAATGTCTGCTGATGCTGCAACAAAAATAAATAATAATAATAAAAAGAAGTCCATTTGGATTTCTCAGTAACATTCTTAACATAAGAAGCCCATCACTCTTTCCAAGCCTTCAAATGTCTCCAAAGAGACCAATCAGACGCGTGTAGACGCATCGTGATGCTGTTTTTCTCTGCTGTGATTTTTAATAATTTCCCCACTGTGGGACAAATAAAGGAATATCATCATCATCATCATCATCATCATCATCATCATCATCATCATCATCATCATCATCATCATCATCAATGAGGGGAGTAAATCCGGAAGCCGCCTCGAGGCGAGTTTTGGCCTTCCATTTAAACAAAAACTGAGGTTTTATTACAGAAAACGATCATTTCTAAAAAACTCCGGCCAAAGTGGAGATTTCTGACAACTCAGTTTTTGTGTTTGCGTGTGAACGAGGTCAAACAGAGTTTTAGTTTGTCAAACATCATAGTATGCGACTAAAGATGCTTCACGTCATGTGAGCGTCCTATGGGACGTATGCGGACGGCGTATTTATGCGGGTTCATATCAACAGAAACTTTTTTGAAAACGACCTTGTGTGTACAACGTTATTTTTGAAAACGGAGGGGCAGAAATATTAGTTTCTGTAAATACCGGCTATGTGTAAAAGTGGCCAGAGTCGACCGGCGGCGGGAGATCAGACTTATTGGTTGTGCGCCGCTGCTTTTTCTTTCGCCGCGCTCGCGTCCAACGCTGTTTGACCTTGGCGGGAAAAAAAGAAAGGTAGAAAGAAAAAAATAGATGATGCGGTTTGGGATTCAAAATGAAAGCACACTAAGTCTCCCTGTGGACTAAAGCCAGCGGCGTCACAGCATCTCTGCTTGGTCCTGGAGTGTGTGTGTGTGTGTGTGTGTGTGTGTGTGTGTGTGTGTGTGTGTGTGTGTGTGTGTGTGTGTGTGTGTGTGTGCTTACTCATGCCGCTGTGCTGGCAAGTTAAATGGATTCTGGCTCTTGGCAGACCGGTCACAGCTAATTGAGTGGCACCAGATGCCAGCTCCACTTCAACATACACACTCTCAGTGTGTGTGTGTGCCCGCACTACCTTTTCTGGTGAACAACACACACACACACACACACACGCACACACACACGTTTGCCCTAGAGACAGTGTAATTGGCTGTAGCGGGTTCCCTCTAGTTTGGGTTTTAGACATAAACCCCTCCAGAAACCTGCTGGAAGCTTCTAATCCTCGCTGAGAGCTGGGACTGTATTAGCTCCTTCTTGGCTCACACTCAAGCGCAGGAGACTCCACACACACACACACACACACACGGCGTGCAGAACGCTCAAACATGAACGTTTAAAAGGTCCAGATTAAACAATGACACGGGCTTAAGAGACATCACAACGCCGTACAGAGGCTCTTTTTCTCTCACGTTTTTTTTCTCCCACGTCGACAGTTTTTGCCGACTCGTGGTCGGAGTTCTCGTCAAACTCATCGCTGCAGCGGGTGAACATCTGCGTTGGAAAAATGTCAGAAAATAAATGTGCAGAGAGTAGTTGTAGTAAACTACAACTTCCAAGGGGTATTTTCAATCCGCTTCGAACTACAAACTACAAACCCCTCCTGTGGCAATTTAGGACGTGGCGAGAGACAATTTACTTTATTTTGCCTATAATTACGTCTTTAAAGAAAATAAACCTCTAGCTCCACGGGAACGCCACGACACTCTGGGGTGGAATGGTTTCAAATGTTTGGCGACTCTTTGGGGCAACCGGATATGAAAGGCCTGATCGGAAAACTCAGCGGCGGATGATTGTTTATTTATTAATATAAAATGTGGTATAGACGCGTAGTTGCGTCATATTTCTGAACATTTCCTTTGTGTGCTCGCCGTCTGAGAGCTAATCTACTCTTGTTTACATATTTCCAGTATCCCTTCAGGATAGACCGGAAGGCTTTATGATGCTCAGATTACAAAGTGGATGGAAACACATGCTTAACATAACCAGGATGCATCTTTACAGTACCACACACACACACAAACACACACAAATCCACACACACACACATCTGTGGTGGGTGGAGCCCTTTAAAATATTACCATGAGAATGGCAAAAAGTGGCGACCATGGAGAGGTTAACATTAGATAGACTGTTCAATCTGACACAATTTCTCCTGGGGAAACACGCGCGCGCACACACACACACACACAACCACACACACACACACACACGTTGCAGTCTGTCATTAATCCTGCCTAATCAAGCGGGGACCCCCCGATGTTCCTGGAAGCAGGAGTGATGAGTGGGAGGACAAAAAGAAGTGAGGAGGAGGAGAAGGGAGAGTTTAGAGGAGGGGAAGAGGCGGATGAGATGAAGGAGTGTGTGTGTGTGTGTGTGTGTGTGTGTGTGTGTGTGTGTGTGTGTGTGTGTGAGTGTGTGTGTGTGTGTTTGGGGGACGGGGGGACCGGGTACCAGCTGGTGTGGCTGCTCCACGCCCCAGCAGTGACACAGTAACTGGCATGGCCATCTGTCCAGCCACACGCCCCCTCTCACAGACTGGTGGAGGCGCGCGCTCGGCGCTGGACGGCGGCACCGTGTTCACCGTGACACGGGGACACAGGGAAGTCAACGGGATTCAAAACGTCACAGGGGTCCCCGCCCACACTTTGCCATTTCAAGTATTTTCCTGAAAAACTTCCCACAGCGAAACACAAACACAAAACACCGAAGAATCTCTCCGTCTTCATTTGTTTTTAGATGTCCATCAACTTTTTATTTTACTTCTGTAAATTGAGTCTGACGCCCAGACTCGTCGGATTGAGCGTTGTTATTAACGTTATTAACGTTATTATTAACATTGTTGTAAATGTCATTATTAACGTTGTTGGTAACGTTATTACCGTTGTTCTTAACATTTTTCTTAATGTTATTATTAAAGTTGTTCTTAGCGTCGATATTAACGTTGGTTTTAACGTTGTTATTAATGTTGTTATTAACATCGTTATTAACGTTATTATTAACGTCATTATTGACATCATTATTAACGTTGCTATTAAAGTTGTTCTTAACGTTGTTCATTACGTTCTTCTTAAAGTTCTTCTTAAAGTTCTTCTTAAAGTTCTTCTTAAAGTTCTTCTTAACATTATTCATAACGTTGTTATTAAAGTCGTTCTCATCGTTGTGAAACTTCGGCGTTTAACGTAACGCATATTTCCTGTTGCGTTGCGGTCGCATCTATTGTTGTAGCACGAGGGTAACGTTGCGTAACATTCGCGGTTAACGTTGTAACAAATGGTTTTCTTGGTGAAACGGACGCAGCTAGCGTTGTAGCACAAGGGTAAAGTTGTGTGTGAGACACGGTTGACGCTGCAACACGTGATTAACGTTGTGAAGCGGTGGCGGCTAACATTGAAACACGTTGCGAATGGTGCGATAAAGGCTGTAACACTCGCTTATCGCTATGAACCGGTTGCGGTTAACGTTGTAACACGTGGGTAATGTGTAGAAACCTACCAATGTTTTAAGATACTTCCCACACTGAAATCAGAAGCATATTTTACCGTTTTACGCTCTGTAAATTATTTTTTGAATTTGTTGGAGGTTTGGTGTTAAAAACAGATGATATATGCGGAAGGTGCATTAGTTGGACAGAATAAATCTGAATATAGCGCTCACAGCTTTATGCTAGTCAGACATCGTCTTTCGGTTGAATCCGTGACAGCTGGACCAGTTTCCTTATCTTTTCTGAGCCCAACGTGTTTCCTGAAGGAACCTGAAGGCACCAGGAGAACCGACCGGCTGAGAGGCCGCCGATTTGACTCCAATGTGCAAAGTGTCTATTGTACTTTTGAGTGTTGAGCTCTGTCTACTCGCATCTGGATATCCTACACACACACACACACACACACACACACACACACACACACACACACACACACACACATAGCCTGGACTAATTAATAATGAATAAAGCCTCTGGCAAATGGAATTTTCCATTTCTCCTTTTCTCCTCGCCCACATTTGGTTTTGCCTCTCCTTTATTCATATCATTTGCGATTCATTTTTATTGGGAATGTTCATCTTTAATGGTGTAATTAAATTAAAACACTCGCGGTTCTCATATTCCACATCAACCAGCACCTGGTTTTATGTCTCTCTCTCTCGCACCCGGCACAGTCTCCGCTGAGTTAAATTGCCCGGCTTCGGAGAGTACTGCCAGCCTGTCTGCATTAGTGTCCGTGTTCACGATGCATATCTAATTAGTTCCTACAATAGTATTCTTCTCGGAGCTCGAGCAGCGACTGCAGAGCCGTGGAGGTCTGGTGGTGATTTATGGTGGTGGTTGAGTCGTATTTAGGAACCCACTGAGCCTGAATTGGCTAATATTCATCTCCACTATTGGGTTTCACTGGTGTGACATAATGAAGCACGGCTATTGTAGTTCACTGTCGGTTAAAAACCAAAAGGTTTGAAGAAAAAAAGAAAACTCCTCTGCATGAACATGTGTGCCGTGAGCTCTGATATTCATGTTGAGATCATTCTTCAACCTTTTAGCTTTTTGTTGTCCACTAAACTCAAAGCAACGCCGGTTCTGACCTCTGGGTTCCTCAGTGAGGTTCTCACACACTCACACCCCAGTGTAGTACACTGCTACAAAACATTCATACATTAATACCATTATCATCATCATCATAACCAGCTGATTTCAACTGGCTTCCCCATATTTTCTTTTTACATTTTTAAATATAAATATTTTCTTCACTGTGACTTGACTGAATACGTAGTATTCCCAGCTAACCAGTATTTTAAATTCATCAATTGTCTGTCGATACAATGCTTTCCAACTCCTGCATTAGTCCAGAGTTGTAGGTTCTAGCTCAGGGGTCGGGAACCTCTGGCTCTCGAGCCATATATGGCTCTTCCGGTGACGGCATATGGCTCCCAGACAATTTTGAGTTGAAAAAAGTCTCCGAAAAAGAAATCTCCGCCCGCCCCCCTGTAACTTTCTCTATCCCCCAGATTCCAGCAGAAGTAATGTCAGGTCCCTTTCTTAAAGACGTCTTTGTTCTTTTATTAAACTAAACGTCTGTTATTGATTGTCTCCACAGCAGCATGTCTCTCTGTCTCTACGCGTTGTTGTAGCGGAGCAAATAAAAAGTCACCTGTGAGCGTGGACTGGCCTATGTGACGTTGGTAATCACTGACAGAAAGCAGGTCGAAGGACCGGGCGGCTCCACAATGTTACATAGTGGAGTTTTTTTCAAGCTGTTATTTTAAGGTACAATTGTTACATAGTGTTGCTTTAAAAGGCCGACACAAGTTTTTTTTAAGTTATAAACTTCTCCCTCCTGTATTTTCAGTACGTAATTCATGTATATTTAAGGTGCGGGATTGACGTTGCGTCTCCGTTTCCCTCTGCAGGTGTTTCTCTCGGTCGGACCACCTCGCCCTGCACATGAAGAGGCACATCTGAGGGCAACAAGAGGAGGAGAAGAGAAGGAGAAGGAGAAGAAGCAAGAGGAGACATCGGAGGAGGAGGAGGAGATAGGAGGAGAGAGGGATGGGCAGTCGAGCTACCAAACGCCCGCCTCGTTCACCCCGTCCGTAAACCGCGGCGCCTGCAGGGCGGTGCTCCCGTCCGAGAGGGAGATCAAACCGGAGCGCCGGTCCTCTCGTCTGGAGGCTGCGCCCGGAGGGGAAAGCGAGGAGTAGCTAGATTGTTGTTTTTTTCTTTAAAGCTATACACACTCGCAAGAGTGAACACCCAACACACACCCGTCTTTGAACACATCACACCCGGTGAACCCCGGCTGCTCTCACGCGGCTCTGGGGGCTTGGACACTGCCAAACCAACACGTACTTATCTTACTTAACGCCGCCTATTCTTTCTTTCTCTGTAGTCAGTGTGTTTAAACCATCAGGTCACTTCTGGTGAGGAGGTAGTTCAGTGGGGGACACTTTAAATATCCCCGTAGTCAGTTAGTCAGTTGTGCTTTACCGGCTTTTAAAAATCAAATACTCAACTTTTGTCATTGCTTCTTTTTTTCAATATTTCTCACACACGGAACTTTTAGAAACCATCATCTGCCGCAGTCAGCTTCAGTAATATATGTGAAGAAAACAACAACGAATCTGCAGGAGAGACTCGACCGATTGTCACAGCTGACAACCAGGGGGCCCGGACGCTCGGGGCTTTTTTCCGGCGCACCCGTGGGTGCCTCGGTCAGCCGGCGCCGCCGCAGCTCTCAGGCTCTCCTCCGGCGGGCGTTCGCTTGCCTACACCGAGACGCCTGCTGCCTCCACGAGGACATCTGACAGAAATGCGCGGCGACACTTTCTTCCCTTTTTTGTACTTAGAGGACAATAATTCTTCTTATTGTGGTAATTGCAAAGAATGACACTTTGTTCTTGTTTCTCTCTTGGAGAAAAACGTCTTCAAACTCACTGAATTGTGTTTGAGGGGGGGGGGGGGGGAGAGAAAAATCAAAAAATCAAAAAAATAAACTGAAAATCTTGAGGATGTCATGCACCGAATGTGTGGGATGAGAAGGAGAGCGCTGTTGGTCTTTTAACCCCTTGTGTGCACTGGATTTGTTTCTGCAGCAACCAGGGGATGAACAGAAAAAGAAGAAGAAAAAAAGAAACGGAATCGTAACGACACTCAGAAAAAAAGGATTTGTCCTTTTTTTGGGACGGACATAAAAGCAGAGAGGTCTCCAGGTGGCGTTTCCTTCCGCCCTGCGATCCACTTGAACTGGGAGTCCACCTTTTCCTGGTCTCGGGCGGGAGGACTCGCCGAGAGAACAATGGAAAACCCGTTTTCTCCTCTTTCTTTTGCTTTTTTTTGTTGATTCTGAGAGTCGTCCCGGAGCTCCTTCACAGACTCTGAGATCTCGTCTCGCCGGGCATCGCCGCGTGGGCGCGCCGAGCGGAGGCCGAGGAGCCGCTTTTGGCTCGCTCGCATCGGGACTCTAAAAAAACCTACGCGGTCATGCCGGCCCCCGGTCCAATTTGCCTGTTTCGTATCCATTGACTGCACTGACTCTCTCTTCTTTTTTGGGGGGGGGTTTCAATGTTATCAGTGCTTTTTCTTTCTTTTTTTATACAGCTGAAAGAAAATGAACTCAAAGGAAAAAAAAAAACTCATAAAAAGACTTGAGGAAGGAAAGAAAACGACACAAAAAACTCTTCTGTCTCGCACTACACATTGTACAGAGAACAAGAACACACAGACTTACACTGCGGTTCCTCTGCTCACTCTCGAGATAAGACTAATAAGATTTATAAAAATAATGAATGAATAAACAGAGTTGGAAAACAAAACACTGCATGGCAGGCTTACACACACAAGCTCATGAACACACACACACACACACACACACGTACACACTCTTCCTGGAATTATATGTTCTGCTCCCACAGTAGGAATTTAGCAACTGTTGTTTAGTAGAAGAGTATCTTAGCTCTCGGCTGGAGGTAACAAACGATTCCAAATCCTTTGAAGTGAGAAATCAGCTTGTTCTCCGTTCCAGCAATCACCCACATATCCCTCGCTGCAGTGTGTGCCTCGCATTTTCTCAGCGCTCTCGCTACAGAGACTCCGGTCGCGTCGTCGGTTACGATCGAGGGGGGGAAAACCACCGCTTTCGTGGAATAATTAATAGAAGTAAAATTGCAGAGGGTCTTTTTTCGCAGAACATGTTGAGAACATGTCCGTCGTCCTCACAGACCATTTCTACCCTGCCTCTCGTGAACAGTGAATTTGAATGTCTTGACCTGGAAATCTGGGGATTCAGTTTTCCAAGAAGTCCCGGGAATGAAACGACAAAAATCGACAGAAACATTTACAGCAAAACAAAAAAATGGTGTTCCCCAAACTTCTTTTTTCTCCTGAGATATATTGTTGATGGAGGATTGAGAGTTGTAATAACCCCCTACATTCATGTTGGTTATCCATAAATCACATTAATCTGAACCGCTCAAGCTAGCCAAGTATTTTAACATGTTTGGCTTTCTAAACAACACAAGGAGGAAGTTAATTAAATCATAATGCCAAAGGCCTGTGGGAGAGTTTACTGACAGACGTTTGCTAGCTAGTAGCCAGTAACACAAAGCCAGCTAGATAGCTTGGAGCAATGCGTACAAGTCATGGATGTAGTATAAGAACTGGAGACTTGGACCCCAAGATGGCGCCTATTCGATCCAATTAGAGTTGCTCGCCTGGCACGCCTTCCGGGTTTACTCCCATAGTTTGTGGCCCACTGATGATGAGCAGTCGTGTTTCTCCCGCTGTCCCGGCTCTCACACATTTTCAAATAATTTTTCGTGGCTCGAGGAAAAGTTAAACACATTAAAATGTTTCCGCAATACCAAGAGTGGCCACCGGACGGAATTAGAACGGTAGAGCCGTATCCAGGTCCTATAACACACCCGCGGCACGAAGGGACGTCGGATTGCCGTTTTGCCAACACTTGTTCATAAGAGTTAAGAGATTTACGGGCATAAAAAACAAACACGCACCACCCTGCTGGGGGCTTCTCTCAATCGACTTGTATCCGTGAACTGAATGTAATCACTTACGCTAAAATGTCCGATGTATAACATGATCAACTCTTGGCGAACGACGTGTCCGCAACACCCGCTTTCCATCGCCTGATGGTTGCAGAAGCAAAAGAATACGCCTGCCTTGCGATCGAGGGCATTGCTGATACTGCCAACACCGGCACCGCTGCTCCATCCGCCCACCACCACCTCAATGCCCCGCGGCGCATGCAAACAGTCCCGACACCCGCTGCTGTTGACTGGTGCAGCGCGGTGAGGGCGCAGAGGGGGTTCACATCCCAGCGTGCCCAGTCATCGTGCCGGTCGAGTCGACCTTGCCAGCCTTTGTTAGGCGGAATAGTGAGAGCATTCCCCTTCGAGGGGGTTTACGGTGCAGCTTCCAACAATCAATACCAAAAACCTCCAGCGTGGAACTGCCCTTTAGCCACGGGCAGAGGGAGACCGCCTCCGTACGAGGCCTCGTATCCAGCGGCAGCTTTTCTCTACTAACTCTGTTTCTGCTCAATACGGCAAAAAGCAACCCACGTCTGAGACGAATCCACCGTCTCACTGTCGATTTCCTTTTGTTGTTCGGTGTCTGTGACCGAAGCTCTATTGATGGTGATAATTCCTTCAGCTTAATTGATGCAAAATCAAGCTAAAATGTTGAGACGTACGACATGATGTAGAGGGAGCCCTCCTATACAGGAAGTACAATCATAGAGGGATGGGGATCGTAGCACTTTTGAGAGGCTTTTGATGGCATGAATGTGTACATATGTGTGTGTGTGTGTGCGTGTGTGTGTGTGTGTGTGTGTGTGTGTGTGTGTGTGTGTGTTCCCCGTGAGGCGTACTGTGAGGGACGCAGTGATTCAGCAAAATGGTTGAGAACTGATTTTTACTGCTGAACATGTGGTAGAAATGTTGGTTGATTGTTAATCTAAGCAACGGCTGACAATGTGTTTATTCGTCTTTTGTTCAGACTCCTCATTCGATTATTCATTCATTCATTAATTCAAGTCATGGAGCTTGATGTCTCGAGTCAAGAGATGAGAACTTGCTTTGCACACTAAAACCAGACTCTCTGAAGATGTGTTGAATTGACAGTTTTCTATGGCTCATTATTTTATCTGTACTTTTCTCACTCCCCAAAACATTTGAATTTGTCCTGATTATTAAAAAGATGAAGAGAACAAAACATAGTCTGGATACAACAAATATCTGGATGTAAATCAGATCATACAGATACGATCATTTCTGAGCACAAGAAGCCAGATCAGCCAGTGTCTTCTTGCACAGACGTTCTCATAGTTCATAGTGATTTAAGACTGACATGAAATACTTTAAATTGATCTGCTTTTCAAAAAAGATCACAATAAATAAGGAAAATGATGAGCCTTAAAGGTGCAGTGTCTAGGATTTAGCGACATCTGAGGTTGCAGATTGGCACCAATTGAAGATTCTCCCGCTCGCCAAACATATCGGACAGGGATGGAAAATCTTTTATTCCACATCTGAAGATAAATCATGAACTCTACCGACCTCCCACCAATCTTGTTCATCAGCAGTAAACTTAATGGATACTGCCAATGGTCATGAAATATATATTAGCTTGCAGAGAGGGCACTTAAACATTTCCAAAAAAACTCTTGCACACTTATTGCTAGTATGCTATTGGTTAAGCTGCAATGTGCCAATAGCTTGTGGTCATACGGTTGTCCACCCCCGGTGTAGGAGAAGTACATTCTAATGAAAGTTTATCTTTCACAACATTAATGTTTCTTTTGGAATAACACATTCACAAATGTTGTCTTCAATGAGCCAATACAACTCATAGTTCTTCTCTTGCATCAAACTCCATCTTGACATCTGGCAGATCTCAAAGTCCCCTCAGATACACTTCAGTCCCATGTCGAGGCTCCGGGTCGCCCGGCGTCCCTCGGGCTCCTCCGGGCCGGCTAGCAGCCGTCCCAACGCTCCGATTAGCATCGGCACTCCCGGGTCCTCTTCTCTCGTTGCGGTTCGGCTAATGAGATAGCTCTGGGTCACAGGGCTGGAGAAAAAAAAAATAAAAACAACAGGGACCTGGAGTCCGGACCGGTTCCAGCTCCATGTACCCAGTGGACAAATCTGATGCGGAACAAACAGACGATCCCGTTAGTGTCAGGAAATGCCCGGCGACGGTCACACACTAAACCATGAGCGGGGAAAAACTATTTACCCACATGAATATTCAAATCATTAAATCAGTTTAGGGAATAGGGATAAAATAAATTACCATTCATCTACAAAGGCCCTTCAGATATAGCATCCACTCTGTCTCGAAACCCCCCCTCCCCCTTCCTCGTCACAGCTTAGGGGCCATTCTCGTCTCCCTCCATCCTCACCCCCATCTCTCCCTCTCTAGCCACAGCAGTTGTCCATGCACTATCAGCCACAGGAATGCTGAATGCACACTTTACACGTTTCGCCCAAAGATATGCATATTTGCAAGTTAACTGCTGTGAATGTAGTAGATGTAGAGGAAAGAGCCGAGAGGGCGGAAGAGGAGCGTTGGATGGGATGTGGAAAGAGAGGGATAGTTTTTCTTACACGATCGTCCCATTAAATCTTAATTACCGGTACGCTCCGACTCTTTATGCTTCGTAAACGTTCTCGGTCTCTCGTCAGCTGGAGCCAAACTCATTGTTCACAAATGTAAAATAATGTTCTCATGGTCTTATCGGCGAGAGTGAAGAAGCTTTACTTGGAGTGAGCTTCTGAGAATAGTTAATGTCCTATTTCAAAATCGCATGCTGGCTGGAGACCATTCCCAAACATCTACCGGTAACTCCATTCAGAGGAGAAGTTCTATCCTTTGAGATTAACCAAGGGCGCTTTCACACTGGTAGGTTGGTCTGAATGGGGAAATGGTTCACCCCAAAACCACCTGAATGTGGTCTCCCGAAAGGTGAACTGTTGACGGACCGTTGACAAACTTTTGCGCAGTTTGGTCAGAAAGAAGATTGTACCCCACGAGACAAAACTTGTCTGCATGTCACGACAAAGTTATCCCTGGTACCCTCACGGAATTCGGACCCCGAACCCAGTGTGAAATCAGCCTTCGGCCGCAGCCAGTTATCCGGACTCGGTCCTTTTCAGGGACCAGGCTTCAGTCTCCACAGTTCGCTATCATATCACCCTGAAGAAGGAGGCTTTTGTAAATAGCGGCGGCACCGGCTCAAGACGTTTCAGCGCTTCTGTAGACCTTTAGTTCACGCAAAACATTGCACTACACTACATGATCATACTTAGCTATCGCACTCCTTCCATGTGCACGCACTGCTAGCTTAGTCTGTTGGAGCACTCTGTCAAATATCCACTTAACATTTCCTTCCGTGTCCCGGATGCACTTTGCCACCACGAACCATTTACCACGGGTCCACTCGAGACCGATCAGAGTGGCGCTTTGGCTTCCGGTGAAATGCCTTTTTCCCTCTCCGAGTGTGTCGTACTTTGCGGACATTTAGTCATTGGTTGAAACTTTCTTGGTATCAGTGGCATCCCGGAGTGACTCTGTCTGTCTGTAACTACTGTGTTTGTCCATGCTTGATGTGTCAGTATATAAGGGATTCACAGATTCTTTACCCGTCTCCTCGTGTCTGTATATTTCAACGCCACCCAACTCAAAACCCTCTCCACCAAAACCATGAGCAGTCAGAGCCCTCTGGGGCCTGAAGGTGTTCAGGTATCCGGCTGTACTTGGGGAGTTTTCTCGAGCGCTAAATGCTGCTCGGGAACTCGGAGCAGTTATTTGGCGAGTCTGCAATAACTTTTCCACATTTCCAGCTCAATAGCCGGTCGTTGGGGATAGTTTAAGTCCAGTCGACCCCTCCTTGTGGGTGCTTTCCATCAGTTCATCTGCTCAGTTAGATCATAACGCCGAGGGTTCTTCATGCTTGGGAACTACTTCTTAGAGGTGGAAAACTCCACGTATGTGCAAAAAGGATTGGTTTCAAAAACTTGCTGACAGTTCAAACTAAGTTCTTGTTCTGGGAAACCAAATAACTTCCTATATGTCCTTCCTGTTGATTCTGACAACATGTTGCTGCTCACCAGCTGCTTCTCAGAGATGACACGAAGAACACACAAGACGCCTTTATACGTCCTCAGGTTTACACGCCTAACGAAAGCCTCAGCCGATTCTGGTCAAACTCAAGGTTTTTTAAACGAGCATGATGCTCATCTCGCTTTTCCAAATGGACGTTGCTGTAAAGATTGATTCAATACATTCAAAAAAATCTCTGCAATGCATCTGGTGTGTACCATAGTTTTAATCAGAAGGAATGAGCCAGGCTCACGGACAAAAACTTAGCAAATGATTTTGGGGCCAATCCTTAGGCCGCACATTGGGGGGGAGTGAAACCTGTGTTTTAGCACCCTCGTATGTCATCATAGTTATGTCAAACCATAACTGTGAAGGGATCCTCTATGCTTCCTGTGATAAGAGAAGAGAAGCAGTTGTGTTTTTACCATCACGACTCGCCCGTCCTGCAGTGGCTCTGTTACTCCGATACCTTTCATATCAACCTTGGATCCATAAGCCGTCACTCCACACCCGCCTTCCTCTCCTCTTTTACCGTTGCCTCTGTTGACTTTTTATTTATTTATTTTTTATCTTGAGTTCTCTTACAATTTTTTGCTGTACAAAGTGTTTAAAATATTATTTGTATTATACGATGTTAGTATGGTAATGTTCTTTATTAAGGAAGAAGAAAATTTATTTTTGTTACTGGTCTGTTTCATAATTCTTTTTCTAAATTGGTATTGTAAGATATCTATGCAAGAACTGTTAAGTGGAGCATTTTTATTTAAGAATGTAATATGTGTAATAAATGGTAGAATCTGGTCATGGCTCTCTTGTGTGTGTCTCTAGTATGACAAGTTCTTACATTTGTATTAGCATTGTTCTCATAAATGTCTCAATTTAAATTTCTGAGAACACTAAACCCCTCCCTTATGTCTCATTTCCCCCCATAATAGGCCATTATAGGACAATTAATTGCTTAGATTTCAGCTAATAATTACACCTTGATTAATCATGTGGCCCATGAAGGGGGAGAAAATATGACGCAAAAATCAGACATTTACAAACTAGCTTTGTGAAAAGTGGTTTTCTTCCAGGAGAAAATCTGTAGTTCACACGACGGGTTCAAACGATGAAGTGGGTAAAAAGTTTATCTTATTGGAAAAACACACGTTCATTTATGACGTCATAGCCCACATGCATCTTCAAATTACTTAGCAATTGTCATGGGGATTAGGGTGGACCCAAAAGCACGATTCTGGAGATTATCTTTACCCAGATAATAATCGAGAACATAACACTAAGAAATATATTGATTCATCAAGTGTCGCACGAGGGCTGTAAACACAAGGCAATCTGGCAGAGGACAAGTGAGGGGGCCTAAGTAGACAGGGACTAACGAGGGAATGGGCAACAGGTGAGACGGGCATGAAGACCAGTTGAAGGTAATGAGGGACTAACGAGGTGATCAGAGCAGGTGAAGGTAATGAGAGACTAATCTCTTAGTCGCATACTGTGAGGTTTGACAACCTAAAACTCGTTTGACCTCGTTCACACGCGAACAACAAAACTGAGTTTTCACAAATCTCCACTTTGGCCAGAGTTTTTCGAAATTAACGTTTTCACTGATAAAACCTCAGTTTATGTGTAAATGAAAGGCCAAAAACACATGAAAATATATGCGTTTTCCCATCGTGTAAACGGGGTCTAAGTAGACAGGGACTAACGAGGGAATGGGCAACAGGTGAGACGGGCATGAAGACCAGGTGAAGGTAATGAGGGACTAACGAGGTGATCAGAGGCAGGTGAAGGGAGTTGGACTGACGAGATGGGAAGCAGGATCTGGAATGACATGATAGTTAGAGAGACAGGATGAAAACAACTAATACAACAAAGAAGATGTGGAGTTAAACTGTTACACCAACAGTTTAAAACTGATAGATATTCAATTTATGAATGCATAAGACAACAACATTAGAAACAGCAAATCCTCAGAATGGAGGAGGTTGAACTAGGAGGTGTCAAAATAAAAATAAAAATGTATGAAAAAGTGGATAACTCAGTTGATTGACGAATGGAAGCAGGTCTGCAGACAACACACTTGAACCGAATTATCGAGGGTGGAGAGAATGCAACGTGTTTCCATTAATTTGTCCGTTAGACTGTCTTAAAATTGTACGATTTTGTAGTTAAATTTCTGTCCAAGCCGTCAAATTCTCCAGATTATTTATAAAAAATCTGTGCAATAATCAAACCGTGCTGCCGAACAGAAGATCCCACCTCCCGCCTCGCGCTGTCGCTTTGAATACGGTCGGGCCCGGACGCGACCTTCTGAAGAGCGAATGAAATCGCCCCCTGGACGGTCACCCGGACAACCGTAATCACGAGCACATTACTCCATCACGATTGGCCGTTCGCGGCAGATGGACGCGTCCCGTCCGGCCGCCGGCAAGAGGGCAGCCGTACGGAGGAGCGGCGTCGCATTACCGCAAACGGCGAGGCCCGTATACTCCACGCCGCTGGTGATTCTGCTCTTTATTACAAATTAAAACAATCTCATGAATATCTATGGCTCTCCCCCTGCCTGCAAATGGCTTCTTCGAGGCAGATAGAGTGTCCTGCTCTTTAATTAGAGCGCACTTGTCACCGACTGAGCTGACATACAAACCAATGACACGCAGACTAAATGAGGTAATCAAATAATTAATGGCTAATTGGGGATCAATTAAGCAGATGTAAGGGAGCTGGTGTACACTATATCTGCTCTGCCAGTTGGTCCTCTTACATAGAAATGGCTAATTAACTCATTAAAGGGGAACGCCTTGTGATCGAGTCTCTCCGGACCCACATGGCTGGGATTCATAACCGAGATTTAAAACATGGTATCTGCTGGCGGGGCCCGGGTGGGCTTTGCTCTCGACGAGCTCGAGAGGATGAAGACAAGGAAGGAGAAGGAAAGAGAAGGAAGGAGAAGGAAGGAAGGAAAAGGAAAGAGAAAGAAGGAGAAGGAACAAGAATAAGGAAGGATAATTAACTAAAAGGAAGGGGAATGAAAGAGAAGAAAGGAGAAGGAAACAGAAGGAAACAGTAAGGAGGAGAAGGAAAAAGAAGGAAACAGAAATAAGGTGAAGGAATAAAAAGGAAGGAGAAGGAAAGAAAAGGAAGGGGAAGGAAAGAGAATGAAAGAGACAGACGTAGAAGGAAAGAGAAGGAAGGAGAAGGAAAGAGAAGGACAAAGAAGGAAAGTGAATGAAGAAGGAAGGAGAAGGAAAAAGAAAGAAGTAGAAGGAATAAGAAGAATGAACTAAAAGGAAAGAGAGAAAGAGACAGAAGTACAAGGAAAGAGAAGGAAGGAGAAGGAAAGAGAAGGAAAGAGAAGGAAATAGAAGGAAGGAGACGGAAGGAGAAAAAAGAGAAGGAAAGAGAAGAAACAAGAGGGAAAGAGAAGGAAATAGAAGGAAGGAGAAGGAAAGAGAAGAAACGAGAGGGAGGGAGAAGGAAAGAGAAGAAACGAGAGGGAAGGCGAGTGATCCGGGTGTGATCTTGTTCAGCAGCGTTATTGTTTACAGGAACGACTCAGAGTCAGCTTTCCTCAAACGGCAGGAATCAACTGACCCGCTGACAGCCGCTCCCACGGGGTCGCGTGAGTCCGTGGCGGGTTGACCTTCAACCCTCTCCGGGCGTCCTGAAGGTCGTGCTCTACGAACAACTTCCTCCTCACGCGGGCCGCTCGTCCTCCAGCGATTGCGGCTCGACCCACGGAAAATAAGTCGCCGTAATCCGTAAGTATCCCACCAGATCATTCTGTACACGAGTCACATCACCGTCTATAAGTATAAAGGCGTTGAGTTACGCGATACGCAACGCCATCGGGACGTGATGCTGGTTTCTGGACGCACAAAGCCTGGTAAACGAGTTAATAAGATTGGATGAAGTACCAGCATAGATACGATGGGCTTTGACTTTATTGCCAACGCTCTACGACCACACCACCTGACATGGATGTTAAAACTTTATTAACAACACACTTGAAAGAGGGGAGTCACAACCCCCCCCCCCCTCCTCCTCCTCCTCATGACAATACGCTATAAACTCACTATGAAGCTCTTTGAAGTCGGGCGAGGCTGCAACCTGCTGTCACATCTATTCTCACAATGTCAATTAAAGTATAATCTATAGTCACTTTTAAGGAGGGGGTAAGATTGTACGGCATATTAACCCTCCTGTTACCTTCAAATGTACTAACATATTTTATTCTTGGGGTCAATTTGACCCCAGCAATTAAAACCTCCAGAAAATTATCAGAATTAATATTGTTTCACAAGTTTAAGTGCCACTTTACGTTTGTTTGTTTGTTTGTTGACTATACCTAAATATCCCTTTAAATAAATAAAAAGTTTGATATTTCTTAGATGTTTTACACCTGGGGTCAAATCTATAAAGGTTGTGGTAGTTGTGTTCAGGACATTGAAAACATCTCATCATGTGAATTTGAGTTTTTTCCAGTTGTCCCTAATAAATTAGGAAAATTCATGAAATATGAAGCAAAAACAAAATTCCATAATTTTTTAGAGACGTTAAACATTGAATGGGGTCAAATTGACCCCAGAGGTAACAGAGGGTTAAGTTAAGTATTTCCGTAATAAGTCATTCAGAGCATACGGGCATGAGTGTGCCTTGAAGGAGGTCTGAGACTGAGGCACACTCAGCACAACTCTGGGAAGAATTGCTTATACCCTAATTATTGTTGTCAGTTTAGGTTCATTGAGTTTGGGAACCAAATGCGGGAAGTACACACACACACACACACACACACACACACACAAGGATGTTAAATATTGATCCCTCAACAGCAGATCATTTAGTAAACAGTTGGCCATCTGGACTGAATCATTATTTACACACAACAAAGCTTTTTTTTCTGTATGCCAGAAATGGTTCAACATTTGGATGATATTTTACTTTATGTGTGCTCGACTTGCCACGACAAAAAAGTTCTTAAATAATAGCTAATCCGTTAACTCGTGAGAAACCGAACAGAATGAATGCGTTTAACAGAATAAAAGAAGAAAGATCAACGTTTTGTTTTGCGGGCCACATGAATTTAAAAGTTTTGTCCATCTGCAGTAAACAAAGAGGAACGGCTTGAAATGACTTCACAACGAAGACGTGAACACATACCTCGCGAGCTTCTGCAGCCCGGAGATTATTAATCCTAAATATTCAGCCGCCAGAGACGTTTGTCTCGGCACGCTCGTGACCAAACTGGAACCCGGATTAGTTCTGACCCGTTCCAAAGACGATGCTGAAGTTTAGTTTCAGACCTGCAACAAAACAAAACAGAACAAAAACTGTTCCAGTTCGTCACCAAAAAACCTCAATTCATATTGTCTTTGTCTTCTTCCTCCCTTTGCATTGTTTCTATCGTCATGTTAATTGAGGGGGAAGAGAAAAAAAATGGCACTAGAACTTCTCAGAGAGCCGAGAGCAGCTTACGTCTGCAGAGGTCAGAGGTCAAGAGCCCGGACTCCCGGGGTCGCCGAGGCGGGGAGGAGCGGCGTGCGTGGCGTGCGTGGCTTCGGCCTCTACGTGTCGGAGAGACGACCTCATTACGCCGAGAGGCGGCGGACAATCAAGTCTGCAGCTTATCGGCTGCTTACAGCCAACGGGGGTCAAAGGACAGCAGATAATCTCTGTCTCCTTTCAGTCTCTGCTTAGTCCACCCCCTACCTCTCTCTCTCTCTCTCTCGCTCTCTCTCGCTCTCTCTCTCGCTCTCGCTCTCTCTGGCTCTCTCTCTCACGTCCTCTCTCTCCCGCTCTCTCTCTCTCTCTCTCTCGCTCTCTCGCTCTCTCACTCTCACTCTCTCGCTCTCGCTCTCTCGCTCTCTCACTCTCGCTCTCTCGCTCTCTCCCTCTCGCTCTCTCACTCTCACTCTCTCTCTCTCTCTCGCTCTCTCCCTCTCGCTTTCTCTCTCTCGCTGACTTCTTGGTCAAGTTTAGGAAGAGCTCGTGGTTTGGGTATTGGTAAGTGTATTTCCGTACATGAACTACATTACGTGCTAGAATCAGGAGAGACGGGTATTTAGAGTTTAACAATCATTTATTGAAATGATTATCATTGTTTCCATTATATTATAGTTATAATGTATTACAGTATTATGTATTGGAATATGCCGACTACCAACTATTCATCCTGTCATATTCATTGATTGTGTAGTTACTGTGTTTTAATTTGAGCGTGAGATTCATTTAATAAATTATGGCCAAAATAGACAGGGAGGCGGAGGAGGCGGAGGAGCGGGGCGTACGATGGAGCCGTACCGACGTCTTCATATCCCTCCTCCGCACTGGAGTTGGAGTAACCTCCGTTTATTGGTTTGTAAAAAGCCGAGACGAAATCCAGGCGTTAAAGCGTCGGTCCGCAAAAACACCGACATCCACTTCCTATAACACGTGTGTGTGTGTGTGTGTGTGTGTGTGTGTGTGTGTGTGTGTGTGTGTGTGTGTGTGTGTGTGTGTGTGTGTGTGTGTGTGTGTGTGTGTGTGTGTGTGTGTGAAGAGTCTACACGGGGCTGGGGGCTTCAGTCTCACTTGAAGCAGAGGCTGCTACTCAATCAGGTTTGAGTCGACCCCCCCCCCCCCCTTTGCATTACGCCCTTATACGAACGCTGACGCCAGGAGAACGAGCCGAAGACCTTTGAACGTACAAAGTTTATGATCGCCGTGATATACAGTTTGTAAATTGCGTGACCTTTTTACATCCTGAGTTATTAAACGGCTCCGAGGCCTTTGCTTTGCATTCGTAGACTTTTCCGATACTTCAATCTCAACAAATCATGACAATGCTTTTTCTTCCGATAGGTCACAACACCACAATGAGCCCGATAAAATGATTGTTAAAACTATAGATGCAAAGGCAAGGTGGCACTGACCAGTTACACACACACACTTTACTTAAGTCAAACTGAAGCGCCCGCCTCCCCCGGACGAGGGCGGGTCGTTGAGCTGTGATCGTTCACGTTTCATCGCGGTCCGGTGAGTCGTCCTCGCCGTGCGGACACAGCCTCGCGTATCGAGGGGAGGCGGAGGTGGAGCGGCGATGTTCTCCACCTCCGCCTCGGGCCTTCTTACCGCGTCGGTTGACTTTATCACCGGCTGTACAGTAAAGCTTTAAATTATTCAGTGCCTGCGCAGATCGAGAGTGGGGAGAAAGGAGGAGGAGGAGGAGGAGGAGGAGGAGGAGGAGGAGGAGGAGGAGGAGGAGGAGGAGGTAGGGGGGGGGGCATTATCTTTAACGGCAGCCTCTATGTTGTTCTCCTCTTCCGTCTCACTGCGCGTCAGCTGAGACGATGTTTACTGGAAGACAAATAAATAAAATAGGCCTCCATCCTGCGCATTTACTTTTTGCTCTGGACTCTCTCTCTCTCTGTCTCTCTCTCTCTTCCTCTCTATCTCTCTCCCTCTCACTTCCTCTCTATCTCTCTCTATCTTTCTCTCTATCTCTCTCTCCTCCTTTCTCTCCTTCCTCTCGCTCTCTTCCTCTCCCTCTGTCTCTCTCTCTCTTCCTCTCTTTCTCTCTCTCTTCCTCTCTCTCTCTACCTCTATCTCTCGCTCTTCCGCTATGTCTACCTCTATGTCTTATCTCTCTCTCTCTCTACCTCTCACTTCCTCTCTCGCTGTCTCTCTCTCTCTCTCTCCCTCTCTCCATACTGTGCAAAAGGGTTGAGTTTCGCTGCAGCGCCTGCAGATGATCAACTCAAGCATCCACACACGCGCTGTAGTGGAACCCCCCCCCCCCCCCCCCCCTGCCACTGCACATCTCTTACGCTCGGCCCAAATATCGAGCGTATTGCAGAGCGCGTATCGGGTTTCAAACCGTTACACATCGTCTTATCGGCGATGTCCACGGCGGTCCGTGGTGCCTGCCTCCCGCGTCGTGTGGGATGTTCCATCGTGCCGCCGGGGGAACGGAGACGCCGTTGGATCGGCTCGCTTCCAGATAACTGCTTCTTATTTCTGGTACCCGGAGAGAGTTTAAGTGACGCGCAGCTAGTCGGCTTGAACACGCACCAAATGTGAAATTCTGTCTGCAGGCAAAGCGTCATGAATCTACATGTAATGTGAGCTTCTTTCTTTTATTTTTTTATTTTTCAACCAGTAGGGTTATTATTTTCCTCGGTACCAAATTCTATCTGGGAAAGCGATGAGCGCCTTCAGACTACGCAGCGCTGAGGTCATTGTGTTGTTCCTGTATTTTAATGTGTGTCATGATTCCTTCTGGTCACATGACATCTCTGACACCTGTCCATCCTGGAGAGGGATCCTCCTCTGGTCTCTCCTCAAGGGGTCTGACCCTTTCCCCCTGAAGGGTTGTTTGGGAGTTGTTCCTGATCCGATGTGAGGTCAAAGGTCAGGGATGTCTATGTGTACAGATTGTAAAGCACTCCGAGGCAAATTTCTAATTTGTGAAAATGGGCTATACAAATAAACTGAATTGAATTGAATTAGTTTTCTTATTGGCACTATTTTCCTACACCCAGGGTTGTAGATCGGTAGACTTTCTATAAATGTATTCTTTTGTTATTCGAGCGGCGTAATAATGGAGTCGCAAAGCTCCATTAGTGGAGAGAAGGCCGACGTCTGTCCACCGCAGGTAACTCACACCCAAATCCATCTGGATCCATAAATGGCGAGGAGAAAATATGCTCCTTAGATTTTGGCGTGTACATAACATGTGTTATAACATGAGAGCCGTTTGGGCATTTCACTCCCCGTTGAGACTAGGGATCGGTGTCGTTTGTTTTTTTCCCGATACCGGTGCCTGAACCGATATTTAAAAAAATAAGAAGCACAAAACGACGATTGACAATGACAACATTAAAAACCTCTTTGGCTATATTCCCAACATGTTTATAATGGCTAGTTTATTATTTGTTGTCCTACTTTTCTGGATGCAAGACTTGCAATCCCCGTTCCGGTACCAGGCTGCTCGTCATCATCGTCTCCACGTGTTCAGGGGGACCGTCTCCCCATCGCGCCCAGCCTCACGCTGACGGTCACACGGAGCACGCCTCCCTTCAAAGTTAAATGATCGGCTCTCGTAACCTGCTGACAGGGCGGAGTCACCAGAGTTCAAAAGAATTTCAATCGTCTCAGGCACCGAAAGGAAGCACCGAAATGTGCGTTGCGTTTCACAGTTATGACCCCGGCCTGCACATTTGAGCTCAACTCGATGTGGAAACAGAAAAAGTGAACGAGTAGACGGATCGAATCTCTGACATTCAGCCGGGGACCTCGGTCGCCATGACGATCTTGTTCGCCGGTGCCCTGAAACCCGGCCTGAGGTCCAGGTCTCAGTCTGAGGGTCTCAGTCTACTCTGATCTTTACGTGTTCTTAATGAACCATGAGCGTACTGGTTAAAACAACAAAACAGACCCGGGCCACGACGGAAAACACATCAATTGTCCTTTAATCAGAAGTTGGACGCAGGTCTGTGATGCTGCTTAGACCTGAGAGCCTCCATCTCCTTGTGTCAGTCTGTAATCATCAAACATCAAAGCATCTTCTTTAAAAGGGGTCAAACCCCGGAGGGCCGCTGAAGGGCCCGCCTCCCCCCGTTGGACCCGGAGGACAATGAGACCCTGTCCTCGCCGAGCCGCTCTGGATTGTGGATTCTGAAAAGTATATTTATTTACTTTCTAATAAAAGCGTCTTTCCTTTCCCTCGGTCTCACTTGAGAGGCGCGTCGAGTCGCCCTGTCGGCACCGCGTCATCTGATCGCTCCCTGAGGCGTTCGATGTTCAGTGTACACAACGGGTTTCCTTTTCGGGGAGGCGCAATTTACAAGGTTTGGTCGATGTGACTGATCTCTCAGCTCAACGATTAATGATGCAGATCTTTTGGTTTTCGATGTTGCGCTGGGAGGCGTCGCCACGCAGCGAGCGGCGGGGATGAGAGGAGGGGAGGAGTCAGCCTGGATCAGGGCTCCATGCTCTGGGGTCCCTTGGTACTGGTCCGTTGTTCCCCTGGTACTGGTCCGTGGGTCCCTTGGTACTGGTCCGTGGGTCCCTTGGTACTGGTCCGTTGTTCCCTTGGTACTGGTCCGTTGTTCCGTTGGTACTGGTCCGTGGTTCCCTTGGTACTGGTCCGTTGTTCCCTTGGTACTGGTCCGTTGTTCCCCTGGTACTGGTCCGTTGTTCCGTTGGTACTGGTCCGTGGGTCCCTATGTTAACGGGTCACAGAAAGAATGAATACAAAAATGTTGATTGATTATCGAGGTCGGAAAGATGTTTCATTGGGACCGGCTCGTTGCAGAGAAACCAGCTCAGGGCTCCCACTACCTCGGCGTAATGGTATTTTGATGTCCTTTATATTAGTTGTTACGTCATATTTATTACGTTATATTTATTACGTTATATTTATTACGTCATATTTATCATCGCAAAGGCCAATCCGTGAAAATATTGTCTTAAGTGAAATCGGTCTGAGGCGCAAAAAAGAAAATACTGTTTCCGTTTTCTGCACCTGGTGCGTCCCGCAGCAGCCCGTTGATGGAGAGGAAGAAGAAAAAGGAAGCCTCACACACACACTCACTCACACACACACACACACACACACAGCATATTCACAATGCTCCAACACAATCAGTTTCCTCTGACTCAAGGTCTCAGGTCGTCGTTGGAGGATCTGCTCCGATAGAACGGGAACAAAGAGCATCGACTCACAGCGGCTCCTCCAGCCCAGCGTGTGTGTGTGTGTGTAAGTGTGTGTGTGTGTGTGCAGGTGTGTGTGTGTGTGTGTGTGTGTGTGTGTGTGCTCAAGTGTAAATGCAAAGAATATATCTTATATGTCCTTTAATATTACAAATTGAAAATGAAACATATTCCCTTTGAGAGACGAGTCTCGTCTCTGTAATCTCGGTACAGGTGTGGTAGGTTTGGGGGTTTGAAGCTTCTGGAGGTTTTAGGATCCTTCAGAGAGGTTCTCTCACAGAGCTCACAGCCCAAAGAGACAGACTCAGCTGCCAGCAGCCCGAAGAGGTAGGTGGATGTGTGCGTGCGTGTATTTGTGTGTGTGAGTGTGTATGTGCAACTGTGTGTGTGTGTGTGTGCGCACGTGTGTGTGTGCGAGTATGTGTGTGTGTGTGTGTGTGTGTGTCAGCCTGTCCTTGCTGTCCAGCGGTGACAGCAGAAGTGTTGCTGCTGTCATCGCCGCTTCACATCCGCAGCGCTCACACAACGAGTCGGTGTTCCTGTTCCACGTGGGGGATGGGGGGGCATCACGACCATCTGGCTTTAAGGCTCCACCGATGTCAAATATAGGCCAGCGAACACACACTCACACACACTCACACACGCTCGCACGCCAAGATCGTCCACACAGAGCGACGGGGGGGGGGGGGCTAGCCGCTGTGACAGTCCATCCAAAGTTGACCGCTCTGGTGGCAGTTGGCCCGGTTCCTCCTCATTGCCCTGTGACGTTCCCTCAATCAGCACTGTAACCCCCCCCCCACCCACACACACACACACACACATGCAGAGTGATATCCTCCAGCGGCCCTCATTGCCTCACTAGACTATCCATATGAGTCATTCTTCCCCCTGACTCCGACTTCCAGTAAACACACACACACACACACACACACAGTTTATTCAGCAACAATAAAGATCAACACATGGGGCCTTTTAAAAAAAAAAAAAGCAAGGTCAGCTGACTTCCAGGAAAAGAGCTCCTCTCTCAGTCCCTTCAGAATAAACATCTCTCACACTCTTGAGGCGACAACGCGTCGACACACCCGGCGGACGCACAAATAATATATTCCAGTGAGAATTTAAAAAATATTTTGTAGTAAATCCTTCTAAAAAAAGAGCACATAGAATATTTGTAATCTGTGACTTGTGTTGTATTTTTTGCAGAACTGGTGGGAAACAGATGAATCTGCAGCCGGCTCATCCCCGGAGAGCCTCACCTCGCCCGGCGGTCTTCTGAGAGCTGTTAGCCTCATTAATCTCTTGTTTTCTCTCCCATGTTTGTCTGCTTTCTTTTCTTTCATTCCCCCCCCCACTACACCCCATCCCCCCCTCCATCCCTCATCCCTCTCTCCTTTCCAGACAATGATCCAATTAGCTGTGAGCTGCGGTGGCACCAGTTGCCTACAGATGTCAGATGCCTGTGAGTGTGTCTATGTGTGTGTGTGTGTGTGTGTGTGTGTGTGTGTAACTGCCTCAGTAATTAGCAGCGTGATACTCCTGCAGCTCGGTGGCCTCGCTCTGAGCTCCGCCTCCAGAACCGGTTCTGGAGCTTTTAATCAGCCGCGGTGCTGCAGTGGCGGTGGGACGCCCGCCGGCACTGATGCTGTTACATTATGTGTGTGTGTGTGTGTGTGTGTGTGTGTGTGTGTGTGTGTGTGTTCCGGTTGCAGCTCACCTGTGAATGAATCATGGGTACTCTGGGTACTTCCCACAGTTCCGGGTGTAGACGTAAAGCCGTGTGTGCTGCTTGTCCTCAGCATGTGATCCGATGGAACGGCGGCGCTTCGCTCCACAGACAGAACACCATGGAAGGACCAGGATGTGATGTAACCCCCCCCCCTCCCCCTCCCCCCCGCCCCACACACACCTGTCCTCCAGATGCCCTCTCGATCTGTTCCCGCCTCTTTTTCCTTCCCCCTACCCGCCCACACGCACACACACACACCTGCCCCGCGTTACCCCCAATACCTGCTCTTGTGCCTCCATCGCGAGCTCGTTTTCCGTTGCTTCATGGTCACTCATCTGTTCAATGCCCCGATGACCTTTTATGACCTTTGATGACCTTTCAAATTGATATGGAGGTCTCCAAACTCTCCATCGTGGAATATGCCTAAATATGAACTATTGATAAACTCTGTCAGATTCCTTGAATGTATTTTAACTCTAAATCTGTCCTTCTGTACACATTACATCTATTGCATCTGTCCATCCTGGAGAGGGATCCTCCTCTGTTGCTCTCCTGAAGGTTTCTTCCCTTTTTCCCCCTGAAGGGTTATTTGGGAGTTTTTCCTGGTCCGATGTGAGGTTTTGGGTCAGGGATGTCTATGTGTACAGATTGTAAAGCACTCTGAGACAAATTTGTAATTTGTGAAACTGGGCTATACAAATAAACTGAATTGAATTGAATTGAATATGGCGAACAGTTGCCTATTTATTGGTCACACACACACACGCGGGTCCGTCTTTCAATCCCCGCCCTAGTCGATGTGTCCTTGAGCAAGACACTTGACCCCGAGCTGCTCCCTGCAGCTGCGTCTAGGTGAGTGAATGAACCAGGATGGGATCTGGATACAAACATCCAGGTAGTGTTGACTACTTATCTTTATTTAATACAGATCCAAGATTTACAACCAACAACATGAACACCTTTTACAGAGTAAGCTTCTTGTTGGATTTTAAGTTGAATAAAAAAAAATCAACGGATGAATTAAACGTAATGTAACATTTAAAATGCTAAATATAAAAAATGAAAAGTCTTTTCTATTCTTTTTCTCCTCTTTTTGTCACTTAACCCTGAAAAAAGAAAACATTTAAAAAAAAGAAAAAATTATAAATTCTTAATAAAAAAGAAATAAAGATGCATTACATAAAAGATCATTGCATAGAAACTCCTAAAATAAAAAAAATAAAAATAAAAAAGAGAGGCTTGGTGTAACATGTTTATACAAATGTTAAGATATTGGTGACATCTGCTCGTTTTGACCGCGCGTGTCCTCCCTCCATCTTCCTCCCGCCTGTCCCTGAACTCCCCGATGAAGATGGTCAGGATGTCCTCCCGCTAATGGAACCCACTAAATCACTCCTCCGGATGTTTTGCCTTTGACGATCCGCATTAGTGCTCCACGACATTCAGCATAAGTGGGAAAGGCTGCACACCTTCAGATGTGCAGCCTTTTAATAGTGTTTAAAAAAATAAAAGAAGCTATTTCCTGCAAATTAAAAAGCGAGGCCGTGGAGGAGAACAGTGAGGATGGAGTCTTCAGGCTGAGTGGCGATTGAAGGCCGACTCTGAAGAGGAAGAAGAGTCGTTGGAAACGTGCGGGCGCATTGTCCCGAGAGAGAGGCGTGCCGTACGCGTGTCCCTCTTTTGTCCGTTGGCGCCTCCTCTCCTCCCTCGCCCTCTTTTGTCTTCCCTCGCCGCTTTCATCGGGGTCAAAGAGTCAAAGGGAGCGGCAGCTGCTCAGAGGCCGTTTAGGATCCGGAGGGTTTGACCTTTGACCCTCTTTTGTGCCACGCCACCGCGCCGTCCGCCGACGCTCAATTTAACACGGCGACGCGAGTGAAGACGGAGGCGGGCGGATCGATGAGGGAGCGCGCCGGTGTGCGGAGGCAACGGAGGCGGAGACGACGGAGGCGGAGACGACGGAGGCGGGGCCACGCGAGCGTTTCTGTGGTCCCACGACACATTCATGTTGGAAAAGACGGACGTCAATAGATATTAGCCGATGTTTTATTCAGGGTCTTTTAGTGATAATTAATTCATTATGTGTAAGTCATCGAGCTTCTCACTTTTAAAAATTACTTTGCAGTTTTACTTTCTCTGTTTTGTGTAGTTGTGAATTCAATATCTTTAGGTTTCGATACAATAACAACATCTGAAATTATTTTTTTCCATGTTTTCTGACATTCTTTTCCACTAAAAGATGAAATGACGGTGAGAAGAAGAGCAGCAGTCAGCGGCATGCTCACCGTAGGGTCGCGCTAACATTAGCTGATGAGCACTAAACACAGAGTCCAGCTGAGGCTTTATGAGTCATAAACATAAGCAGCAGATACATTTGACTTTGAGCCGGTGATAAATGAGAAGTTGGAGGGATGCTACTGACCCTGACCGTCCAGCCTGTAGCTCTTGAGACATTTTCTTCAAAACCATCGACGTATTCCTCCTGTGTGCTGTTAGCTTGTAATAGTTTATTTTGATAACATGAGCAGAGCTCTTATGCTTTAAATTAAAACATATAGAAAGATATTGTAATAGGAAATATTAGGGAGAATATTTATATTGTTATTAATGTGTTATGAAGCATAGGGGTAATGTTTACTCTATGCAAATGTGAATGGCAAGAATTAATGTATGTTCATGAGAGTGACTGTATGTCAGTATTATAGATTGATGAAGCCGGTTGAAATCTGTGAAGTGACTTACAATAATAGACAGGACTTTTATTGTGAAAATACTTGACCAGAAGTGACGTTTTGAGCTGATTTTGAGTCTAAGACTCGTGGATTAGAGATAGCGCTCTCTTCCCACGGGACCACGAAGGAGGAGGAGCCGGGAGCCGATGAAGACCGCGATCGTGAGGCCTTGAATGTTTGTTTTACACTTCCTGCCGTTAAATGTTGATGACTTAATTCACGAGCGTCCGGAAGCCTGTTTTCCATAATTTGCGAAGTGCCCAGTTTCAGAATATCCTTACAGTGGTTTGGATTGGACTAGATTCAATGTGTTGTTGTTGCTATAGTTACAGGTACAGAGGCAAGGAAATGCCAAGAAAGTATGAAAGATTACAGCATAACACGAGAGAGGAGAGAAAAACAACCTACAGACTAAACTCCTAGAGGGGGACAGTGTGGGAGCAGGAAAGAAAACACACCTCAGATCATAAGCACATACATTTAAACATGACTTGCAATGGAGAGAGGGAGGGGGGGGGGGTAGGTCAGAGACTGGAATGGAGAAGGTAAGCCAGCACAGACAAACAGCCAGCCGGTCCAGTCACAGACCCCGTCCAGTACCCCCAGTACGGAGCAGGCCAAGGCGTGGGATGGGGGGGGGGGGGGGGGGAGACAACAACGCGTGTGTGCAACATGTGAACGTAGTGAGAGATAATTTGGTGGATGTTGAGGAAGATCATTGGACGACTGACGTCTTCCAAAATCACCAAAAGGATCATTGTGGGGCAATCCATACATTAGAGGTTATGATGTATTTGGTAAGGAGCGAAGTGACCAGCTGACCATCCCTAGAGCTCATCAACCCCCCCCCCCCCCCATCCCCTAATATCCTGGGCCAATATCAGGTGTGTGTGTTTATCCCTCCAACCCTGACCTCCCCCTGGAGGCCTTTACACATTGCCCTTAAGACATTGATTTCCCGGCTGTGACCCCGTTAACATTGCGCTGTATCTCGCTGTCAATCAAAGAGGAGCGTTCCCCTTTAAGATTCACCCGTTTCATTTGTTTTGAAAAGGTAAAACGGTAATACGTAACAAAGGAAAAACAGACATGTTTCACCTCAAAGAAAGCTTTCCCTTCATCGTGCCCGTCTCCTCAGTCGTCTCACGGCCCGTCAGATTGACATCACCGGCCCTCAGAGGCTCCTGAGCCTCACGTTGGGCCCCTCTGGCCTCAGTATTTACGCCTCGGGCGGCGGTTTATTTTCTGACCGCATCACACGTCTTATCTGGGACCCGGGCCGCCATCGCATATCGATTCATTTAAGGAAAAATGAATCCCTCTGCATCGCCTTGAGAAGTCGCTCTTGAGGCGGCTAATTGAGAAACGCGCTCGGAGGTGAACCCGAGGAGAACCCGAGGAGAACCCGAGAAGAACCCGAGGAGAACCCGAGGAGAACCCGAGAAGAACCCGAGGAGCGCGTCGGTGTTTTAGACAAAGCTGGTGAGAAAGAAAAAAATTATAGCTGCCAGATTCAATAGAGAAACGAGGCCGCGGCGTAAAGCCACGCTCTTTGTCAAGCCCATGTGGGTTGGGGGTATTTCTCTGGACTCTGAAAGAGGCTGTGTGTTTGTGTGTGTGTGTGTGGGTGGAGGTGTGTGTATGTGGGGGGGGGGGGCGGGGGGAAGGGGGGGGGGGTATTGATGTAGTCTAAAAGCAATATGACCTTTTCGTATTTGCACTTGATCTCACTCACAACACAGGATAATTGGACCTTTCTTTACTTCTTTTTCTTCGTTTTTTTGTCATTAATTGGGATTTTCATTACCTTGAATCCAAGAATATTGCGAGAATCTAAAATAATAATAAAATTAAAATAAAATTAAAAAAAATATATATATATATATATTTCTTTTTCTTTTTTGAAGTTTAATATTTTTTGTATTTATTTAAATATAAATACTTTTATAACTTGATATTACTTTAATGATTTCATAGATGTGTGAAGGAGACACGTCGCCTGTTTCTGAGCCTGGTGAGTTTTCCGGTCATTTCTTTTCTATTTCTTTTTTCTTTTTTTTAATATTTTATTCGTGTTCAGAATCTCTCATACACATATTTCAATTTTTCAGATGCTATGTATAAAGAGAAGTAAAAAAAAACACAAAAAACTCATACACAGATAAAGAAACAATACCATAGTAACACAACTATAAATAAAGGGAGAAATCAAATAATGTGTGTGTGTGTGTGTTACCAGGTGTGGATCACACAGAGAAGCAAGAAATGCATAAACACGCGCAGATGGCCGGCGTCTCCAGAGTCGTTCTCATGCACGCGTGTAAACAGACACCGGGCAGCAGGAAGTCCTCCCGTCTGAAGAATATTGGATTCATATTGAAGACTTTGTCATGAGCTGAAGAAGCTATCATTTATTTGTACGCGTTTTATTCTTGTGGGTGCGATAGCAGTTTTCTGTGTAAATGCATAGAACAGAGCCGGCGTGATGAGCGGTGCGGCTGCAGAGCCGTGAATCACGGCGCGGCGACGCAAAGCAGAAGGTTGTTTATTCTGCTCACGCCGCGGCCGGCAGCCAGCGATCAATATTTATGTATTGTTTCAAGTTTTGGGAATAATTATCACTGCGGCGGATGGAAGCCATGAAAAAAAGTGCGTTGACACAGAATTACACAGAGAACGATTTTACATTATTTATACCCGATTGGTTTGCCGGTGTCGGTTCGGATCACACAGCCGGAGTTTTACCAAAGCTGCAAAGCATTGTGGGAAGAACCTAACCTTGTCTGTCTGTCAGTTGTTGACTGTGTCTGTTGTCAGGTCTCTGTGTGTCTTTTCTTATCGTTCACCTGTTTGCGGTTATATATTTAATTTCGTCTGCATGCTTTTACATTGTGTCTCTGACGTGATGTTTTTATTCTGTCCATTTTAACATGGTTCTCCCTTATTTTATTTGCTTAGTCTGTAGATTGTATTTGTAATCTTATGTTTTTAAGTTTGTTCATAGAATCTGCATCATTGGGACTACAGATGAAAAATAGCCTCTTGGCTAATAACTGTGGAACATTTACTGAAATGTTTTTATTAATGTGCACTGTCCCTTATTAAATAAACCCATAACATTTCTTTTTTTTTTAACACTGCAGGTCTTTTAACGTTGAACATTGGATGACTCGAAATGCTCGAAAAATGTATCCTAATTTCATGATTAAATAAAGCAATGCAATAAAGGTCAGGGGTTGTCAATGTACCTCCATGTGGAACAACATGTGAGTTTAAAAGTCTGGACTCGTTGTTGACACAACTTAGATTCTTGTGTTTTTGCATCGTACGTTGGGTTCATTCTGGTGAACGTGACATCTCAGCAAGGCCTAGAGGGAATATATTGAAATGTAGCTTAAACAAGGATGAACTGATCCGATTGTGGAGGTCATAGGTCACTGTGACCTCACACCTGACCAGTGGCAGCTGGTAGGGTCATCCAATCAATGTCATCAAATATCCCATATCCCAGAATGATTCAATGAGAACAAAAGTATTTAAACATGCATTTCTACTTTGTAGTTAAATATTTAACATTTATTCACACACACTGACATAATAAGGATCTTATTCATACAATTCAGTATTGAACCTATTGAACCTATTAATTATATATATATATATATATATATATATATATATATATATATATATAATATTCAGTATATTATTATGTACAAATACCATATAATATAAATATATATTATATAAAAATATTATAATAAAATATAAATATTGTATAATATATATATATATATATATATATATATATCACTTGCAATCAAGGAATTGCTGATTAGAATTTGGTGGTCAAAGGTCAGAGGTCACTGTGACCGCACAAAACAAATGTTATGGCCATAACTCAATAACTCATATGCTAATTATGACAAAGTCATGTAGTTTCTTTATGTGCTGGTATGTTTATGCCCCGACAACGTGCGCTGCATGTTTAATCAAAAGAATATGAATTGACATTTACAGCGGGTTGCCTGATAATAACACATTAACAAGGAATCCATGATAAAACTAATTACAACGTACATGCCGCACAAAGCCCAGGAGGGTTTTCCTTTGTGTTACTTTTTTAATCCTCAAACACACTTTGCAGCAATCAGTGTAAACCTGTATGTGTTGTCTGGTTGTAGGATAAGGCCTACTTTAATTAAGATTAACACGGTGTTGCGGGGACCGGAGCAAACCGAGCTACAGAGAACTCAAAATGTGCTACGAAATAAATCAAAAATTGCCACAAAATATATACAACAACAGAAAAAAGCTGTAAAGGACAATAAACATCCTGCAGAAAGAAAAAACATTAACAGAAAACTGCAAATACAGAAACAATGCACGGTCAAAATCACACACCTACATCAACAAATGAGAAAAATGTAACATATCCAGTATATTTTATATATTTTTATAATGTATATATTTATATAATATGGTATTCGTCATATTATACTGAATATTATAATGTGGATGTGCTGCTTTTCTTTTTCACATTCAGCATGTTCACGCAGTCGTAGTAGTTTATGATAATGTGTTTTCACGTTGGCCCTGGCCAGCCACCGTAGAATGTGGACAAAAAGAAACCCGCGTGTCGTCGTCTTCTCTGTTTGTGGCGCCCTGTCAACCATTAGAGCGTCAGATATACAACATGGAGACCTCCGGATGCTGAACACGTGACGCGCTAACATGTTGACTCCTTCATGAAAACAGGCATTCACCGTCGTCGGCTTTTAATTAACATGTCTGTGTGTGTGTGTGTGTGTGTGTGTGTGTGTGTGTGTGTGTGTGTGTGTGTGTGTGTGTGGGTAGGGGGGGTGCTGGCAGACAAGTGTGAAATTGGCTAATTAGCGTGACCTCTCTTTGTTCCGGGGAGAATAGACATTATGACATCTGAATTTGGGTGAGACTTAGGGATGGGAGGATTCCTGGAAATGTATAAAAGTGTGTGTGTGTGTGTGTTTGTGTGTGTGTGTGTGTGCGTGTGTGTGTGTGTGTTAGTGTGTGTGTGTATGTGTGTGCGTGTGTGTATACATGTGTGTATGTGTGTGTGTATACATGTGTGTATGTGTGTATGTGTAGGTGTGTGTGTATGTGTGTACGTGCGTATGTGTGTATATGTATAAACGTGTATTCTTTCTAATAGCCAGCAGGGGGGGGACACCTTCAGATCATGAAAGTCGACTGTCTCGCTTTGTTCATCTATGAATATATATAAATTAAAATTAAATAATCAAAATATATTCATCGTTAACCACGACTGTCCGTCAGAAGTTAGTTCTGAAGCCTCAATTTTTTTTATTTTTTTTATTTGAAGCAGCTGCGATCCCGGTGGTCTGGTCTTATTCTTAATAACTATCTTCTTTGGCGTATGTTTAAAGTTTAAGGAGCTCCCTGTGAAATGACAGCTCACAGTTGTTGACAGCGTAACTCCTGTCACATTTTACAACTTCCTCCCTGTTTGTTGAGCCTCTCCTCTCCTCCTCTCCTCCTCTCCTCCTCTCCTCCTCCTCCTCCTCCTCCTCCTCCTCCTCCTCCTCCTCCTCCTCCTCCTCTCCTTTTCCAGTCCCTCGCCGCTCCTCTTTGATCCTGTCCTCTTCCTCTTCCTCTTCCTCTTCCTCTTCCTCGTCCCGTCTCTCCGTCTCCGTCCTCTCAACTCTCTCCTGCAGTCGCTCAATGTCTCTTTCCGGTTTCTTCACCTGTAACTCAAGTCACACCGAGGTCTCTGCTCTTTCTGTCTCCTTTCCTTTTCTGTTAATCCCTCCTGCTTCCTCTGCTTCACACCGCCCCCCTCCCCTCCCCTCCCCCATCCCCTCCTCCTCTTCACCCTCCCTTCCCCTTCATCACCTCCTGGGTAATGACAGGGAGGACAGGGGGGACAGGTGGAGACCAGACCATCACTACCACCAGTCTGCGTCTGTGTGTGTGTGTGTGTGTGTTTGTGTGTGTGTGTGTGTGTGTGTGTGTCTTTTCTTGTGACATACACACAGATGGTGGACAGGGGTCCCTGCCGGCCAGCCTGTCTGTCTGGTGATGGGGCGTTGTTGTTGTTGAGTGCACTCAGCCACACATGATTAGACACACACACACACACACACACACACACACACGCACACACGCACATTCCCTTCTACGTAGCACATATGGGGCTCAGCACCAAAACAAGTCACCTGCTATTCTAGTCACACACACACAGAACAGAAAATGGATCACAGCCCTGTGGGACTGTCAGTACAGCGTGGGCATCAATGTGTGTGTGTGTGTGTGTGTGTGTGTGTGTGTGTGTGTGTGTGTGTGTGTGTGTGTATATGTGTGTGTGTGTTTCTTTACAACATTATCATTAAACTGTTACAAGCATATCGTCATATTTTCCTTTCATATGGAAAAAAACACACAATAAAAACTGTTTTCCTAGTCATTGTTTTTACCATAGCCTTCATTGTTTCTCTCTCCCTCCCTCTCTCTCTCTCTCTCTCTCTCTCTCTCTCTCTCTCTCTCTCTCCTCTCCCCCCTCTCTCTCTGTTGGCATATCGTCGTCACAGAACACAGTGAGGATGTGGGGATTGTTTCACGAGCGTTTTCGTGTAGTCGGTTCACGAGATACCGATAAAAAGCCAAATGGGTTCCCAGTTTGCGTTTGGGCCCCGGGCAGACCAGCCAGAGCCTGCTCCGACGTGATTGGTCAATTCTACTCGGGAACGTTTCAGAAGTTTCAAACTCTCGTCCAGATTCGACACGTGAATGAAATTTTTTTTCATAATAAAGTACATTATTAAACCAAAAATCTATACAGAAATATTTTTTTATAATATAGTACATTATTAAACAAAAAATCTACACAGAGATATTCTTTAATAATATAGTACATTATTAAACAATAATATACACAGAGATATCCTTTAAAAATATTGTACATTATTAAACACAAAATCTATACAGAAATATTTTTTAATAATAAAGTGCGTTAATGAACAAAACTCTACACTGCGATATTCTTTAATAATCAATGTGAAGTTAAAGCAAATCATTAAATCCCAATTTACACAAAGCTGTTGTATTTATCTTATTCTGCACCAGCGAATGCCGAACGACCGACGTGGGAAACAAACCCGGGTTTCCAGGGTGACGGTGATGATGAGTTTGCTCCACCCGCTCACCACTTAGTTGAATCAGGTAAAGTCTCACTCAAACACAAATATTTTGAGACAACCGACCGACGCGTCGGCCTCACGTCAAACGTGGAGAGGTGAGAGCACCTTCTGAGTAACGGACTTCATTCCACCGCCGCACCGGAGGAGAGGAGAGAGACGGACTGGTCCTGAACATGGTTCTTGTTTTTTACATTTGCATTGAAAATGCGACGGTAATGTTTTGATCGCTGTGTATTTGTATGCGTGTTATTTGCATAAGTAAAAAAGTATTAAACCGAATCGCATGACATTTGGTGGGATGATTGGTTATTATCCGGGGACCATTTGATTCGATTTTGGGATCGATTGGGTCAAAGGTCAAGGTCATGAAAAGGTCAACATTTTCTTTTTCCTATAGCGCGGTAAATTTATATCCAATTGGCAATTAATGCCAAAATGTTCATAATGCAATGCCCAATCTTGTGATATGCGAAGGTATGCGCTCTACCGAGTGCCCGTTCTAGTTTTGTTTGTTATGGCCCTGTTGAGACTCCGCCCACTCCTCCTCTCTACCTCCATCTGCCTGATGGATGGTGGAGGTCTGGATGGTGGAATATGCCGACTACCAACTCTTCATCGCTCTGTGGTCTTCATTGTGTTGTTCCTGTGTTTTAATGTGTGTCATGATTCCTTCTGGTCACATGACATCTATGACACCTGTCCATCCTGGAGAGGGATCCTCCTCTGTTCTCTCCTCAAGGGGTCTGACCTTTTCCCCAGAAGGGTTGTTTGGGAGTTGTTCCTGATCCGATGTGAGGTCAAAGGTCAGGGATGTCTATGTGTACAGATTGTAAAGCACTCCGAGGCAAATTTATAATTGGTGAAAATGGGCTAATAAATATTAATTAAATATTATTTTAAATATATTAATAAACTGAATTGAATTGACTTATGAATCGAAAAGTGAGCATCATTTCAAGAGCGATGTCACCAAACCACTCCGACTGTGTTCCCCTGAAGGATGGATGCTGCTTGTTTACACATATCTTCATTCCGGCTGTATTTCCTCTCGTTGGTTGTGTCACAATCTCTCTTTTCGTTTTTCTTGTGTCGCGTCATAAAACTTGTTTATCGTTCCACTAATTTACAACCGGGGCTGTCGATTGAAAACGTAAGATCGGAGGATAAGTGTGTGTGTGTGTGTGTGTGTGTGTCGTTCCGAACGTTGTTACAAAACAACGTATGTTGTCGTTTCATGTGAAGGATTCGTCTTTTCAAACCGCCGTGCGCCGTTCAGTGAACCACACATCGACGCCACGCCGGGGCTTTAGTGAAACGTCCCAAAATCCTTTAAAAAAAAACATCTGTGGGATTAAGGGGCGCTGACGGTGTGTGTGTGTGTGTGTGTGCGTGTGTGTGTGTGTGTGTGTGTGTGTGTGTGTGTGTGTGTAGCTCCTATCTCTTCCCTCCACAGTGCATCAGTGGGAGCTGTCAGATCAGCATCAGCCGGGCCGTCAGATTAAGGATGTTACAGCAGCTCCTGGCCAGCAGCCCAACGCCAAGGCTGCATCAGCCTGATGGCTCCTCCGGATAGGCCTCCGTCTCTCCGTCTCTCTTTCTCTCCGTCTCTCCGTCTCCCGGTCTCTGTCCCTCAGTCTCCGTCTCTAGATATCTGTCTCTTAGTCTCTGTCTCTCAGTCTCTGTCCCTCGGTCTCTGTCTTTCGGTCTCAGTCTCTTAGTCTCAGTCTCTTAGTCTCTCAGTCTTTGTCCATAAGTTTCTGTCTCTCCGTCTCAGTCACTTAGTCTCTGTCCCTTAGTCTCTCCGTCTCTGTCCCTTTATCTCTCAGTCTCTGTCACTCTGCCTCTGTCCCTCTGTCTCTTAGTCTCTGTCTCTCAGTCTCTGTCCCTCGGTCTCTGTCTTTCGGTCTCAGTCTCTTAGTCTCTCAGTCTTTGTCCATCAGTTTCTGTCTCTCCGTCTCAGTCACTTAGTCTCTCTCCTTCAGTCTGTCTTTCAATTATTGTCCATTAGTTTCTGTCCCTCGGTTTCAGTCTCTCTTTGTCTCTGTCCCTTAGTCTCTGGGTCTCTGTCCCTTTATCTCTCAGTCTCTGTCACTCTGCCTCTGTCCCTCTGTCTCTAGGTCTCTGCCTCTCGGTGTCTGTCCCTCAGTCTCTGTCCCTCTGTCTCTGTCTCTCTGTCTCTGTCCCCCGGACTTCAGTGTCTCCGCAGGACAGCGTGGCCGTCGGCTCTGGTCCCAGGGTCAAATGGAGGTGACCCGAGCGGAGAGGTGACTTCACAGGTGGCGCTCCGCCACGGCGTCGCCGCAGCCAGCGATGAATCACGAAGTCCCATTATGGGATCAAATAAAGTCTCTCTGAGCCAGGTGGTGCAGGAGTGGAGGAGCAGGGGAGAGCGATGAAGATGAGCACGGCAAGGTGGGAAGGTCACATCTCAGAAGCCTGTTTTTCCGGTTTATGACCAGATGTTAATGCCTCATGTCGGGAGTCATCCACTCTCTGACGGACACACATCCCGGGGTGGAGTATCTTCAGGCTGAGCTTCAGTCAGCTGGACGTTTTATTTGGGATACTATTGTCAATCCCTCATCAAGCGTCTGTTAAGCCGTTGTCATGGCGCCTCAGAGAAAAGGTGTACCGGGTCATATTCCAATACGACAGCTTCATGAATGTGCTTTACGTTGCTGACATTACTTCAGGGCTCTTTGTGAGCTCTTTCTGAAATACTTTTTTTTGGTATCATTTTAATATCTCTGGTTAAGTTTCAGATTTAAACTTCAAGCCTCAGGCGCAAATCAATCTCCAGAACTTTACAACGTTTTTCGTCATGTTTTTTTCCCACAAAAGCCAGCAACACGTATGAATTTACCCTCAATGCATTCATTAGGTGTTAATAATCCATATTCACAGGAAACAACGGGGAATTACTGGGAAAAGATTGACATTTAAAAGTCTCAAGTTTGTGATTTTGGTCGTCGCTATCTGGATTTTTTTTCTTTTATATCCAGGGAATGGACGTGACCATATCTCCACTGTGGAAGAGTGGCGGTCTGTTTGACTCGCTATGGACCGCGATTTATAAAATGAACATTGTGCTATATTGAAGAAGAGATGAGGACAAATACTTATATATATACATACATATATTTATATATATATATATATATATATACATACATATATTTATATATATATATATATATACATACATATATTTATATATACACACATATATGTTTATATACATATATTTATATATATATACACACATACATATATATATACACATATATAGATAGATATTTATATATATATATATATATATATATATATATATACACATATATAGATAGATATTTATATATATATATATATATATATATATATATATATATATATATTATACATATGTATATATACACATTCATACTGTAAATATGTGTATATATACACATACATATATAAATATATATATATATATATATATATATATATATATATAAATATATATATATATATATATATATATATATATATATATATAAATCTAGTAAATCTGAATACAATTTAAAAACGATAAATCTCCTTATTACAATACAGGGGATTAGGCCCACATGTTCAGATTTAGTGTATGATGCTGTTTCCAGTAGAAGACTCTCTGGTTTCCAGGAAGTTTTCATGAGTTTTTTCTTCTAAAGATACATCAGTAATCGTACCTCTGCAGTCTGGATAATGTCTCCCAGCTCTGTACTGTCCTTTTGTTTATTTTCATGACACCCTGGAGTATATTTAATACATCACAGGAGCAGACGGAGCCTATTTATACCACCGTGCTTAACCCTGCCATGTGAGTTTGTTAGACTTCAGCGTGGAACATAAAGCTGTTGTGATTCCTGGAGCTCCGTCGCGAGGCAACATGATATCCTCGCCGCTCTGAAAGAGGGATGAAGAACTATGCCCGGTTCCAGCACAGAGGGTTTTTACTGAGCGTGACACGAGCCTGTGAAGGTCACTCATCCATGTAAATAATATGGCATCCAAGAACAACCGCACGCCGAGGAACGAGCGCCGCGCAGCGATGCAAAGACACACAAGGATATCACAGTATCGGGTATTAATATGTATAAATCCATAAACTCACTGTGAAATCGGAGATGCAGATGTGACCCCAGAGTAACAGTTTATGGTCAGAAACACATTAAATCTAAATGAGGTACAAACGCACACAAGTACACATTAATTTCAGAAGAGCAAAACAGCTTTTTAAACTGTAATCAGCACCACGGGGTTTCTACTTTACATCTTTAGCAACATAAAATAAAATGAGTCTTCTCGTAGTAATATGAACTCAAGTAGCAAAATGGTTGTTCTGCGGTCTGCACTCGTTTACTTCACATGGAAGAGCACACGTACATGCTGGTTTGATTTTAAGCCATAAACTTAGACCCCGTTTACACAATGGTAAAACCCATATATTTTCATGCGTTTTGGCCTTTCATTTTCACAAAAACAGAGGTTTTATCAAGGAAAATGATCATTTCTAAAAACTCTGGCCAAAGTGGAGATTTCTGAAAACTTAGTTTGACATAGTTCACACGCAAACACAAAAACACAGTTTGTTTTTAGCACAGATTTAGGATAAATAATCTGGGGAATGTGACAGTTTGGACAAGAATGTAACTCCAAAATCGTACAATTTTAAGACAGTCTAACGGAAAAATTAATGGAAACACGTTGCATTCTCTCCACCTTCGATAGTTCGATTCAAGTGTGTCGTCTCCAGACCTGCTTCCATTCGACAATCAACAGAGATCAACATACATTTTTATTTTGACACCTCCTAGTTCAAGTATTTGCTGTTTTTGCTGTTGTTGTCTTATGCATTCATAAATTGAATATCTATCGTTTTAAACTGTTGGTATAACAGTTTAGGTCCACATTTTCCTTTTTATTAGTTGTTTTCATCCTGTCTCTCTAACTATCACGTCATTCCAGATCCTGCTTCCCATCTCGTCAGTCCAACTTCCTTCACCTGCCTCTGATCACCTCGTTAGTCCCTCATTACCTTCACCTGGTCCTCATGCCCGTCTCACCTGTTGCCCATTCCCTCGTTAGTCCCTGTCTACTTCGACCCCATTTACACGATGGGAAAACGCATATATTTTCATGTGTTTTTGGCCTTTCATTTACACATAAACTGAGGTTTTATCACGGAAAACGATCATTTCTAAAAACTCTGGCCAAAGTGGAGATTTCTGAAAACTCTGTTTTTGTGTTTGCGTGTGAACGAGGTCAAACAGAGTTTTAGGTTGTCAAACGTCACAGTATGCGACTAAAAATGGTTCACGTCATGTGAGCGTCCTATGGGACGTATGCGGACGGCGTATTAATGCGGGTTCATATAAACAGAAACTTTTTTTAAAAACAACGTTATTTTGGAAAATGGCGGGGCAGAAATATTAGTTTCTGTGAACACCCGGCTATGTGTAAATGTGGCCTAAATAACATGGTGTAGGTGCATGAGCAATCAACGAGACAGCGGCGTGGCTGACGGCAGGTGCAGAGAATGAACAATCAAGAGACATTGGGGAGACTCACCGGACATGGTGCTACATCTCCCAGTGGCGGGAAGGGAGGCCTCCGTTTACTGTCACGTTTCAGATCTGATGAACCGTAAATGGCTCACAGTTTGTGCCACACACACACGTATCATCAGGATTATAAATGTTAAGGCTATACACATTATGAATGTCCTAGAACTTTAATTTCATTGTAAAATCTCCAATGCATTCCCTTCGTCCTCTTTGCTGTATTACGCAACATCACAGACTAGCTTTTACTCTTAGGAAATGCAAAGCTCTATTGAGCCTAAATGTTGACTGCTTGAGGGCCGATGAACTTCCACCAAAGGTTTACTAAATACAACTTTAATTGCTGAATGTTCCACTTTTTTCTAATGCGTCAGCCAATGAGCTGCGGTGGTGGACGCTGTGTTTTTTCAGATATTGTTTGCAACAAAAAAAACATCTGCAGCTGGAAACGGCAGGAAAGCACCGAGACTAAACAATACCGTAACTGTACCGTTTAACCAAAACAACGAGCTAAAAGAGGCCAAAAGCTGCGGAGCAGGGCGTTTACTTGTGACCCCTTAAACGATACGCATTAGATTTATTGTTTATACGTGATCAACCGATCTTTTAATGAGGAAAATCTGTGAAATTCCACTTTGAGGCGGCTGGCTAGGGAATGTTTTATGTCAATGAGGGTCCTCATGGGTATATGAGTACAGACCTGTGTGTGTGTGTGTGTGTGTGTGTGTGTGTGTGTGTGTGTGTGTGTGTGTGTGTGTGTGTGTGTGTGTGTGTGTGTGGGGGGGAAGCTGTGTCCCAGCAGCTGCCCATGCTCTTCTTCTGAGCCTATGAATAATGCAGAACTCACATGTTCATACCACTTCCTCTTCCCTCCCACTCAACCCCCCCCCCCACCCACACCCACAACTGTGCTGTAGTAAAAATAGAAGCGCAGACTTTTGCTCCTGTGTTTACACCATCATGACCCTCCTTCTCCCTCTCTCCCTCTCTCTCTCTCTCTCTCTCTCTCTCTCTCTCTCTCTCCCTCTCTCTCTCTCTCCTGACAGTCGTGTTATTACTCTCATTCATCTCAGCGTGTTCGCGCTATCCTCAGCGGGAGCCCGGAGAGCCGAAACAAGAGCTGAGGTTGCCAGGGCCAGACCGGGAGCAGGGAGAAGGTTCCTCGGATAGCACATAGGTGCTTCATCTCCATATCTTTATTATGTGAGTCGTAAAAATAGCCCTCCTTAGGCCTCTCTCCGCCGCCCGCCTCCCCTCCCACTCCTCCTCTGCATGCACTCAGCCTCCGCTCTGGGGAAATGAGGAGGCTGCTCTGCTCAGACGTTAAATGTAGAAACTGGGATGCACAGAAAGGGAAAACAAGAGGCCTGTTCCTTCTCTGCGGATGCAAAGCAGCAATAAAGCTTCACGTCAGCACACGAATGAACTCGTATGCCGTGTTAGATGTGGTGAAACCAATATACAGACGCTTTATTCGCGATTTTCGGTTAGTTTTTTTACGCAGGATTCTACGTCAGGCATCCCGCTTCATGGTAAGGAACATTAATCCGTTACCTTTTCCCTTTTTTGTTAGATAGTTTTGATAAGAGATAGTAGACAGTAGAATTCTGACTTAACCCTCCTGTTACCTTCAAATTTACTCACATCTTTTACCCTTTTTGACCCTAGCAGTTAAAACCTACAGAAAATGATTAGAATTAATATTGTTTCCTAAGTTTAAGTGTCAGGTGCTTTATGTTTGTTTATTGATTACCTAAATAGACTTTCAAATAAATAAAATAGTAGATATTTCTTATATGTTTTAAACAGTGAAAAACAGCCTGGGGTCAAATTGTACAGGAGAGTGAAAACATATCATCATGTGAATGTTATGTTTTCCCAGTTGTCCCCAATGAATAAGGAAAAGTCATTAAATATGAATAAAAAAAAAATAATGTTAATCATTTTTTTTAGAGACGTCAAACATTGAATGGGATCAAATTGACCCCAAAGGTAACAGGAGGGTTAAAACATCAGTATGTCCTTTAATGTGGGTGATAAGGACCTGTTTGCGAAATCGTGCATGTGTACGTAATAATAATGTAACATAACGTGCAATTTCACGACTTAATAAATTAACCGATTTATCACCTGATTGTCTCATTCCCTTCACCTGGTCCTCTCGCCCTGCTCACCTGCAGCCTATCCCTTCATTAGTCCCTCACTATTTAGCTCCCTCACTTCCACTCATCTGCCAGATTGTCTTGTGTGCTATTGCCAAACTCTCCAGCGAATTCCTAAATACTAATTGTGATCTTCCCGTTCCGACCCTGTTGACCTGACTGAAGATGTTTGCCTGTCCCTTTTTGGATTTGATGCCTTGTATGACGGACCACTCGGTTCTAATCACTAAGTAAAGATCCTCCTCCTGCATTCCTGTTTTCGTGTCGTGCTTTTGGGTTCCATACCTGTAACCCTCACATAATGTGTGATATGAGTGGACGAGGGCGGTCATTGCCCTAAAATACCGTCAGGCTAATCCTTCCTCTTTGGCTAAACTTACGACCGGATGTTATGTAGCTCCTTCAAACCAGACAATGTTGATCAAGTTGGCAGAATATTAACAGAAAGCTGAGTTTTATAGCTACATATGATATGATATGATATTACTTTATTTGTCCCACAGTGGGGACATTTCAAAAATCACAGCAGCGGTGCACATCAGGAGCATCAATGAAAATAAATATAAAACACAAAACAAAATACTAAAAGCTAAATACTAATACTAAATATACAGGGGGGGGGGATAAAGTAAATGCAAGTACATGCACTATTATAAAACAATAGACGCACATCATTTTATTTCATTCATATTGTATTCCATCAGCATAGCCACACATCGTCCCGTGTATTCGTTTTGCCGTCCTAACATTGCGTCAGACTGTTTGTTTATTTTCCACGCCGTCCAGAAGGTGTTTTCTGCCTCTTCCAGATTCCATTTCAAAAAAGCATAATCGCCTCATTGTGCGAGCTGTCCTCCGAGGGCAAGGCCGGTCTGCTAAAAGTTACGTTAGCATACAAATAAACTGCATGAAATTACCATTTCCTGTTTTTGTGGTTGGAAATGTAAATACAACAAAAACCCCAAAAATGTCTGGGGTTTTACTATAATGACCTGTTTTCCGTTGTTTCTTTCCATATTTCAAGCCCATCCATGATGTTCTTGCTAAACCTAGCTCAGTGTTGTTGTTGGCTAAACCTAACTGCAGACGTCCCCCTGGTTTTGTGGACTTAACATAATGATTTGACGGTAAAACATTAGTAAAAAAAACACCTAAAATGCGTATTAATGACACCCCTGATGTTTCTTCCTATGAAGGTTCAGGTTGTCTTAATAGACGTCTGAAGGCTATGATTTAGTGATGTATGCAATGAGTCTGTGGAGACAAGAGGTTGAGATGCATGGGTAGGTCAAAGATCAAGGGACTTTCAATGACCAAAGAAATAAGCATTTCATATGAGGCTTATGTCACACATTCTGAAAAGATTGGTTAGAGTTTAGGCAACAAAACTATTTTTTAGCAGAAATAACGCAACATGACAACTTTTAAAGCGGAAGTGCCGTGAATAAATAAATAACCTGTTCAGGCTTTTTTATGGTCAACCTTTACTTTCAGCTCTACACGGGATGCGGACTCTTGAGTGAAAACCGTTTGACACATTCGCCGCCCCTCAAATACTCTGTATTTGTACAGTAACGGTCACTCGTCGCACTGCGTCACTTTCTCTGACACATTTTTTAAAAAATCCACGTTCAACGCACGGGGGAAACAAGGAGGAGATAGATGGAGCCGACAGAACGGCGTTTGGCGTGTTTGAAGCGCTGACTGACTGACGCTCCTCCCACACGCGGTTCCTTCAACACTCATCACTCAGGTCTGACAAAGAGAGAAACTGTGACTTCAGGTATGTTGGTAGGAGTTGAGTAGATGTGTGTGTGTGTGTGTGTGTGTGTGTGTGTGTGTGTGTGTGTGTGTGTGTGTGTGTGTGTGTGTGTGTGTGTGCTGATAGAGGAGTGTTAAAAGAAAAGACTCTGACATGCAAAAATTGTTATAACCCATCAGTCAAGGGGGGGGGGGTGATCTATCGCTCAACAACCTACATTTCACGGTCTGGTACCCTTCAAGGTAACAACATTTTGAAAAGATGCACGGTGTGTCATGTATGATTATGATTGGTGTGTTAGGTATCGCTGAGTCGGGCTTTTGTCTACGCTGAAGTCAACCAACCTTTACTCATTTCCGTTACATTTTTACGATATTCATTATCGCTTTGAATGTACGGTTCCGATACCTCGAAGGTTACTCCTCGTTCTTTACGTGTTGTCCCACGAAAGCCGTCCAAGTGGGTCAATCTCCATCTTTCCAGAAAACAACTTGGTTAGGTTTAGGAAACATAAGTACTTGGTTAGGTTTAGGCTAACAGAAGTACTTGGTTTGGTTTAGGTAACAGAAGTACTTGGTTAGGTTTAGTAAACAGAAGTACTTGGTTAGGTTTAGGTAACATAAGTACTTGATTAGGTTTAATAAACAGAAGTACTTGGTTAGGTTTAGGTAACATAAGTACTTGATTAGGTTTAGGAAACAGAAGTACTTGGTAAGGTTTAGGTAACAAAACTATTTATGAAAGATTTTTGTAAAATATTTACAAATTACAGCACATAATAATAGTACACAGTATTATGAGGTCAAATATGACTTTGCATACCCGTATAGTCGTAAAGGTCTTTTGAGAGGTCAAATATCCATAAGTGTCCGCAGCCTGTACGTGCCTTCAGACATGTTTAAGGGGTATCACGTATTATTTAATCAAGTTCTAACAAATAAAAAAACAATATCTGACTCTGAACTCTGTTGAGTGGCTGTGGCTCTGTTTGCTCTTTGTTGTCTGACACAACAGGTGACTTCCAATGTGGTTTCAAAAAGGTACTCCGAAGCTTTGTTCTTACTCATGCTTGGCAACTTGGCGCAATTTGCAGAGGAACTCGAGCCCCGAGCCCCGAGCCCCGAGCCCCGAGCCCCGAGCCCCGAGCCCCGAGCCCCGAGCCCCGAGCCCCGAGCCCCGAGCCCCGATGCATTGCAAAAAGGCCATCCGGCTCAAAGCGCTGTTCCGTTGCATTATTCTCCAAAACACCGGAGAGCGTACGAAAAAAATACACCAGGAAGAATCAAGAAACCGACGACTGTAACCGGCAAAGCGCCATAAACCAACCTCCACCATGCCCAGGGGGGGATTGTAATTCCGTTAATGTATATCTTGTATTCATGAGCCCTGTAAAGAAAGAAGTTAAGTATTAAACACTTTGTCTCTTTCTTGCTAACGACGGTTGAATATCTTGTAGATATTGACTCAAATTAAGAGGTTTCAGGCGGATTGTTAAAGATTAATTATTCAATTTATTTCAATAACTTCATATAAAAAGGGACGACCGCCACCTGCACATGAACACATCCAAAATGATGGTACTGAGGAAAGTCCTCATGTCTGTTCTGCTAAATTAGTTGATGACATAACATAAGTCTTGATGACAAGTTCTCCACATGATAAACAACTTATTCCCTTTCACGCTGCCGTGGAACGTCTGCAAATTGGTTTCTTCTTCTACTGCGAGAAGTCAAACATGTATTACCTGACTTATTTAACTACTGTATGATGTACGATGGGGCTCGTACACTTCTGGCAGATGATACTTTAAACTGCAGTTGGCAACTATAATATTAAATACATGTTTGCCGCATCGCTCAAGCTGTAATGGTATCGTGACACGTAGTGCTCCTAATGGATTCCACTGCGCCCAAAGAAAAACAACAAAATATGACGAATGTTTTTATTAAAGTGACCAAACGCTGTACTTCGTAGCTGAAAGGCTCCACTGTCTCGGTTGTGTTGCTGAAAAGTAAGAATTATTTCACAGACGCTTGAGATGTTTCGGGGCGTTCGGCGCGCCGGGTCCGTTACATTCAACACCTTTTAATGCTTTTACCGACGGCTGCGAGCGCTTGAAGGATGCCACTGTCGTCGCGGAGGAAAATATGCCATCGTTTGAATGTTTATGCTTCCTTAACCCTCCTGTTACCTTTAGGGTCAATTTGACCCCATTCAATGTTTAATGTCGGTGTTCTTTGGGGTCAATTTGACCACAGGCTGTTTGTCACTGTGTCAAAGATATAAGAAATATCAACTTTTTTATATATGTAAAGGTCTATTTAGGTATTCAACAAATAAACATAAAGTACCTGACACTTAAACTTGGGAAACAATATTAATTCTAATCATTTTCTGGAGGTTTTAATTGCTGGGGTCAAATTGACCCCGAGGATAAAATGTCAGTAAGTGTGAAGGTAACAGGAGGGATAATTCGCCTCCTTCTTTACTCTGAGCCATGTGGCGTTGAGGTGAAGGATGCTCGGCATGTTCCAACTAGGATATGGGGGGTGGGGGTGGGGAAAGGTAAAAATGTGAAGCGGCAAAAACACACACGCGGCGTGGAGACTCCACCGTCCGTGGCGCCGTTTGAAAGGACGGCAGAACAAATCCAATCAGGTGAAAAGAAAACACGGGCGGGGACACGGCGATACGGGCCGCCGCCGGGGGGATCAAAGCGACGCTCTGGGACCCTTTGTGGATATGAAGCATATCACAGACGGACTGTCACACCTTCCTCTTTGACCGTTTTCTGTGGTCGTTTTATTTTTTTTAATCACCCCTCCCCCCCTCCCCCCTCCGGACACCCTGCCGTCTCCTAAGCTTTTCAAAGAGCTTTTCGCTTGGCATTTGATTCCCTTCTCTCCTTTTCTTTAGACGTGTCTGTTTTTCCTTCTTTCTTCGTCTTCTCCTCTTCTTCCTTCACGCCGAGCCCTTCGGCAGCTGAAAGGGCTCGTTGGAGGAGTCTGTCGTTATTGAATGGGGAGAGGAGGAGAGGAGGAGGATGGAAGGAAGAAGAGGAGAGAAGGGAAGGGAAGGGAAGAGAGGAGACAGTGGGAAATGAGAAAAGAGGAGAAAATAATAAGAGGAGATGAGGATGGAAGGAAGGAAGAAGAGAGGGGACATAGGAAAGGAGAAAAGAGAGAGGAGAACATAATGAGAGGAGGATGTGGATGTAGAGGAAAGGAGACAAGGAACCTGGGAAAGTTGAGGACATAAAGTAGAGGAGAGAGCGTGGAAAGAGGAGGAGAAGCAACAGAAGAAGGGTGAACGAGACATCGTGAAAAGGAGAGGAAGGGTAGGTTGAGAAAATGAAAGGATAAAGAAAAAGGAGAGAGGGGAGAGGAGCGGGAGAGGAACGAGCACCTGAAAGGAGAGCCGAGGAGATAGGGGAGAGAAAAGAAATGGATAGGAGCAGGAGAAAAGAGAGGACAGGAGGAGGAGGAGGAGGAGGAGGAGGAGGAGGAGGAGGAGGAGGAGGAGGAGGAGGAGGAGAGGCCAGTCGTTCCTTACCCGGGCTGGGGAAGAGGGGGGGGATGGGGGGCACAGCGGGGGGGGGGGTAAAGGGGGGAGGTGGGCTCCTCATCCCTCTCTTCTCCAACTAAGCCTCCTTCCTCAAGGTCAGTGTCACACACACATGTACGCGTTCACACACAGGCAGGCAGGATGGCAGACATGGCACACACACACACACACTCAGACAGACACACACACATTTAGTCGAGCTCAAGTAGAAAAGACGCCTTCTGCCTGCTTTTCTCCCTCCGACTCTGTACCGAGCAGCCAAGTCTCAGTCAACCATCTGGAGATAAAAACACCATTCTTCCTACACACACACACACACACACACACACACTCTCTCTCTCTCTTTCTCTCTTTCTCTCTTTCTCTCTCTGTGTGTTTATGATAATAGACCAAATGCCTCTATTGATTCTTTCTCTTTCTGTGTCTGCATGTAGAAAATGTCCCTGTGCGCTTGTTTTTTGGCCAAAATAAATCCACTTCTCCGTCTTTAGAAGTCATTCACTCTCTATTATTGAGCGGCAGAACAATCTATTCATCAAGATGATTTCCTTCGCTTTGTCATTACAAACATCTGAAGTGACAGAGATGAAACGGTCAACGCTGCCGAGCTTCACTCGATAGTCACGAGGCAGACGACGGCGTGAAGAAAGCATTAAACCTCCAGAGAGATTCTTCCTGTTACACACGTTGTCCTAGGAACCGCCGTTATCAGCAAATAGTGTTAGTTCTGCAACTAATCATTTATTTTCTAAAAGTGGAAGGTGAGAATGTCGACTACCAGCTACACCATGGCCCTGCTGAGACTCCGCCCACTCCTCCTCTCTACCTCCATCTGCCTGATGGATGGTGGAGGTCTGGATCGTGGAATATGCCGACTACCACCTCTTCATCACTCTGTGGTCTTCATTGTGTTGTTCCTGTGTTTTAATGTGTGTCATGATTCCTTCTGGTCACATGACATCTATGACACCTGTCCATCCTGGAGAGGATCCTCCTCTGGTCTCTCCTCAAGGGGTCTGACCTTTTCCCCCTGAAGGGTCGTTTGGGAGTTGTTCCTGATGCGATGTGAGGTCAAAGGTCAGGGATGTCTATGTGTACAGATGTAAAGCACTCTGAGACACATTTGTAATTTATGAAAATGGGCTCTACAAAATAAAATAAACTGAATTGAATTGACACTAGATCAGGTATTCTGCTCTGCTCTTCTAGGTTATGTTGTCCCTGACTTCTCAAAGTATCTTAAAGTATCTGCTCTTTGCCCAAATCCTGCTCCAGCAACAGTACCGGAGGGCGGCGGCGGAGAAGAAGTTCACACATCAGGTTGTGTTGCTCCTGCAGTGGCGAGAGGGCCGTTAGGCGGCGCCGCCGAGCGCCGTCCGACGCGATGCTCCGAAACGTCGATGTTCGGTTGGTCGGAGGCCCGAAAGCGTCCGGTTGCCTTTGTGTTCCCGAAGCCTCTGCTTTTATTACATTTTCTCGTTATTCAGGTTTTTGCCTTTTTATTTCTTGCCTTTTTGTACATTAGTATGTATTTTGCTGATATTAATTCAAATATAAATACATATGTATTGAAACGTGTCACTCGAGCAGCGGCATGAAGGACGCTCGAGTGCCTCGTTGTTGAATGTGAACTAAAAATCAGCCATGTTGAAACCCCTAATGGGACGTGCCTCATACCCCATCTGGTAAAATATTCCTCCTCTCCTCTTTGGGGCAACATTGTCCCCCCCCCCCCCTCCTCCTCCTCTCTATCCCTCCTCCATCCACACCTTCACCTCCTCCACATTTTTTTTGTTGTGTAACTGGCTGCAAATTCACGGCTGTTCATTACCGGGCAGGGTCAATTCCCCAAACAATGTGTTCGGTGTCACAATAAAAAGGGTGTTCTTTACGGCGCGGCGCAGTAAAATGCTATTAAACAGATAAAACACCGGCAACGAGCATCAGGAGGATTATAAAAGGAATTGCCTTGATAAACTCTGCGTATATCTGCTCCACGACACGCCAGCAGCTCTCTCTCTCTCTCTCTCCCTCTCCTCTCTGTCGCTGGGGAGGATGAAGAGGGGGGGGGGGAGGGGGGTTTGAGGAGCACATGGCTGGCTGGGGAGGAGGAGACGGGGGGAGGAGGTGGGGGTTTACACGGCACGGCGGCGCCGCCATCTGGGCAGATAGGAGAAAGAAAAGAAAGAGAGAGAGAGAAAAAGCTGGCTCCCTCTGTGTATGCGTTCTGAGGCTTGAAATGAAAAGATGGAGAGAAGAAAAAAAAACATCAAATTAAATTAAATGAATTCAAATGGAAACGTTTTGTTGCTGCTCCTGGAGGCGTCTGCGTCTTCAGAACCAGAACCTGTTATTGCCAAGTTTTCACATACAAGGAATATGTCATCGGACGGTAACGTTCAACACAATAATTACATATAAAATAAAGTGTTTATAGGGAGTAATTGATTTGTCAGTAGTATATAAGCTTGTGGGAGATGTTAGGTGAAGTCCCCACATCACAGCAGTGTGTCACACCTGAATGTGTTTCTATAAGACGTGGTATGGGGTGTGTATTCATCATGCTGTGGTGGAGTCTTGTCCCCCTGGTTTCATAAATAAGATCCCATCCTGAGACAGGAGGATTGGCTATATCGCATGTAAACAAAAATAAAACCTGGGTTGGAGGCCCAGGTTGCTTGGAGGCATCCACCTGGTCCAATGAAGCTCGATCTCACGATGGTGCAGGTGTGATGAGAGTGTGCTCCAGCTTACTCAGCTCATTCAAATGGTCTCCTGCCTCCATCTGCTGGTCGACGACAAATATTCATCTCAGCAGACATCTTGCATGAAGAGCACGTGAGTCAATAAGGACGGTAACAATGGATCGATCTCTCTCTCTCTCTCTCTCTCTCTCTCTCTCTCTCTCTCTCTCTCTCTCTCTCTCCCCCCCCTCTCTCTCTCTCATCGTTCATTTTGTTATTCACGCTCGTGGATGGATCGTGTCGAGCACCGCGCTTCACGGTGACGCGCTGCAGCCACACGGTGGCGTGGTGGAGCAGCGGAGACGAGCTTGCTCGACGTGTGGATACTTTGCGTAAACTGTCGCTGGTTTAGTACCAAGTTGCCTTTATTATTGTAAGTGACCAGTCCACCCAATCACAAAACATGTATAATATATAAATAAATAAATAAATAAATAAATATGTAAAAATGTATATATATATATATATATATATATATATATATATATATATATATATATATATATATATATATATACATATGTGTGTATATTAACTGAATTCACTGTTTTTGTCCAACGGTGAAAGGAGTACTCTGACTTTTAACTTGAGTTAAAGAGCAATACCACGGTGTGAATGTACTCGTTCATGTTACATTAGTAATACAAAAGTACACAAAGTAAATATACTCTAAGCTACAGTAATACATTATAAGTACTTGTGTTATACTCTAAATAACTATAGTATTATTAATAAAAGGTCAAATGTACAATATTTGCCTCCAAAATGTGTAAAAGTAGAAAGTAGAATACAACATCAAAGTACCTCAGGACTGTAGAACTTAAGTACAGTACTTGAGAAAATATATTTAGTTAATATAACTCTCCCTGAAATAGTCTTTATTATCTGTAGCCTAGTAAGCTAAACATAAGTACAATACCACGGTGTGAATGTACTCGTTCACGTTACATTAGTATTACAAAAGTACACAAAGTAAATATACTCTAAGCTACAGTAATACATTATAAGTACTTGTGTTCTACTCTAAATAACTATAGTATTATTAATAAAAGGTCAAATGTACAATATTGTCTCCAAAATGTGTAAAAGTAGAAAGTAGAATACAACATCAAAGTACCTCAGGACTGTAGAACTTAAGTACAGTACTTGAGAAAATATATTTAGTTAATATAACCCTCCCTGAAATAGTCTTTAATTATCTGTAGCTTAGTAAACTAAACATAAGTACAACTAATCATCTCAAACTAAAGTATTAGATGCCACCTTTTGAAGTGGTAGTTAATAACTCGCCTTTATGTCCATCGAGTTCAGCTAACATTGTATTGTTGTTCTCGTTACATAATCATTAAGCTGTAAAATGCCATTTTGCCGACCGCTCCGCTGGGCGGGAGGCTGTCGTTAAGTTCCGCTCCTCTTCGGCATTTTCCGCCATATTCCGTCGCAGCGTCGGGCATTTCCGGCCGGCATTGCCGTCCGTTTTCTCGTCCTTCTCCAATCTCCGTGTTGTTGTTCCCGGTGACGCGGCGGAGGTGTAGCCTGACGCGGGCTCTTACGTGTCGGCCAGAATAAAAGTGGAGCTCCGGAGGCCCGGGAGTGACGAAGGGGAGTTCGTATCGGTAAGGACGGAGCGGTGTCCGGGGCTCAGGGAGAGAGACGGCACGAGGCCGCGGGAAAGCGGCGGTCTGCTTAGTGTTCGGCCCGAAGGAAACAAAGAGATCATGGCGCCGCGGTGTGTTTGTAGCAGGATGGAGGGAGGGGGAGGCTGCGGCGGTTCGGGGGAGAAACGGAGCAAACCGAGTGGCTTTTAGTCGCGAAGCAGCCGGCAGGGAGTCCGAGTGTTAACGCGGCAGAAACTGCGAAGCGACTTCGGCGGGAGGGGGTTCAGTTTTTTTTTTTATTTCATTTTTTTCATATACGCTCCTGTCAAATTATGCTTTGACAGACTTGTGCGCATATATTTGGCGCCGTTTTCCAGTTGGACGGCGCATTAAACCCCAAAGGCTGCGAAGTGTTCGTGTATTTCTGCCACTTGCTCGATTAAATCCGATGTTTTTTTCCGGATCCCCGCTTCCACGCCGCTCACCCGGTCGATGGCCACCGTCGTCCGGGTTCACCATTCATTCCGGCTCGGTAGAAACCGGGCCGGTGTTGCAGGCCGTCGCGTTTGGCCACACGTTGGTAAAAGAAACACACACAAAAAAAAACACAAACTAAAAAAAGCCTGCACATTTTTTTATATATATATTTTTCCAACACGCTTGTATTTTTTTGAATTTTATTTTTTTAAACATATTCCCTAAGTTGTAACTAGTTTCCATGTCTCCCGGGATATGTGACCGGTGCGCGCGCGTCGGAGAGGGGGCGTGTCCGCGGCCATGTGGCTCCGCTGTCACACGAGTGATGTTTTGAAAAGCAGAGGGAGAAAAGTGTGAAGCCAATCATGCGGCGTGAGGGAAGCGACGCGCCGCGTGAGATCACCGAGCAGCGCGGGCCCCGATCCGGGCCCCGGAAGCTCCTGATGGAGGGATGGAGGGATGGAGTGGAGATGCATATGTTGGAGGGTGTGTGCGGTGGAGGGGGTCGTTTCTACTAGTGTAGACTCACATACGTTACTATCGGTGGAGAGTACATTTACTCGAGTTCTGCACAATGTTGAGGTACTTTTGAGTATTTACTCTTTAAAAAAAAAAAAATGTCATTTTACAACACAGGGGTTGCATACTGGAATCTACGCTGTGGTGCCTAAACACACACACATACACATACTTTCACAATATCTATACAAATATACTATTTGAATATAAAATGCTAAATACAGTTACTTGAATCCAAAAATGTATACACATACAAACTGAATGAGATGTTGGTTTGCCGTGTAAAAAGAAATGTATTTAAACTTCTACACTACGACATATTTGAGGCAAATACTGCATTGTACTTTTCATTCCACTGCATTTATTTGATTTTAATATAATGCCTGTTCAGCATAATGTGTACTTGCTTGAACAATATTTTGAACCAAGAATAACTACTTTTTAACACAGTATTACTACACTGGTGTTGCTACCTTTGTTCAAGTATAAGTGTATACTTCTTCCAACACTGATTATTAAAATATAATTTAAGGTCACTTTTTTATGTATAAACCAAGATTTCAGTTTGGTCGTGGAAATTTGGTTTAAAGTCCTCAAAGTCCTGGAAATCCACTGGTCAAAATGTGTAAGAACCGTGTTTATTATAAGAACTCCACACACTCTTCCTTACACACCGTGTGAGCGTAAACTGGAATGCCGAAACGATTCAGACCAACGTGTAACAACTGGAACTCCTCCTGCATTTTCGACGCCCGGGGCTTTCTCGACTTGTCTTCCTCATATTTTCCCCACAGTGCATATAAATACCTTTTAAGATAAATGTGACACTATAAACAAACAGCAGAGAAACGACTTTAGAGCAGAATCAACATGAAAACTATGAGATTCATAAATGGAGATTATGTCCTGATTAGCACCGTTATTTTATTTCATTAGACTTTCAAAGCACTGTACTGTAAAAATAAATATATGTATATATATATATATAGACTATTTATTATTTTAAAACATAATTTAATACCAAATCATTCTTAATCTCACAACTAATTTCTGACCAGTCTCATAATCCATCCAGATTAACAAATTCTTAAAGGAAATTACATTTTAAATATAGACTAAATCCATCTCACTGTTCCTTTCCTTTCACCCGCTGGTTTCCCATTCTGCCTCCTGTGACGATTGTAACGTACCATCTGTTAACAGTGTTGCATAGTAACAGGACCCTTTTTTTTTTTTACTGACCTGCTTTATATATATTCTAAAAGTCAACATCCATATTACAACAGACTGATACACACAGATCTTCTGGGAATGTTCTTGCAAAAATGTTTAAATGTGTATCTTTTTTAAACAGCCTCTCCTCACATCTTCATCCTGAGCTCAGCCGATGAAGATGGAGTCCGTGGAGGTTCAGCAGGCGGTGGAGATTGCTGTGACGGAGGCTGAGACCCAACACATCACCCAGGCGCAGATCGCTACTCTGGCGCAGGTACGCCGTCTGGGGATTGAACAGGCGGCATGAGGCCACGGGGCTTGGGGAGTGCAGCTGGTCTAGCCTGAAAAATACAATGTGAAATGCTAAATATAACCCAATGTTGACATTAAAGAGCACACATGGCAGACGGAACGAATCACGCCGCCTCTGAATTCTCAGGTAACCATGACAGCGGGGAACACCTCGGCCACGGGTCCCACGGTGACGCTGGTCCAGCTTCCCAACGGACAGACGGTTCAGGTCCACGGCGTGATCCAGGCCGCACAGCCGTCTGTTATCCAGTCCCCGCAGATCCAGACTGTGCAGGTAAAACACAGACACACACACACACGTTTCAGCCACCGGGTGGAGAACATGACGTCAGAGGGTTTGTTGGTTTGTTCCAGATCTCCGCCATCGCAGAGAGTGAGGATTCACAGGAGTCCGTCGACAGTGTCACCGACTGTCAGAAGCGCAGAGAGATTCTGTCGCGGCGCCCCTCATACAGGTAGAGTGTGTGTGTGTGTGTGTGTGTGTGTGTGTGTGTGTGTGTGTGTGTGTGTGTGTGTGTGTGTGTGTGTGTGTGTGTGTGTGTGTGTGTGTGTGTGTGTGTGTGTGTGTGTGTGTGTGTGTGTGTGTGTGTGTGTGTGTGTGTGTGTGTGTGTGTGTGTGTGTGTGTGAAAAACTTCCAGGAGACTGACAAAAACTATTATAATACTAAATCTTTAATGATCGTTGGATCACAATAAACACTTTATTTTGTTATTTACACTTTTTTTAAAGGCATCTAGCTGTATCTGTGAATAATGTAATATAATTAGGGCTGTCAATTGATTAAAAAAAGTTAACTAATTAATCGCACATTTTGAAATTCATTAATCGCGATTAAACTCGATTAATCGCAAATAACGGGGGGTTTTCTTCTAAAGACTAAATCTTCTAAATGAAGCAGTAATCCCTTCAGACAGCGTGTGTTTTAGACACTTGTTTGATAGTATTTGTTGTTAAAGACACCTTCACACAGCTGTGTCTCAGAGAGGCTCCTACCTGTAAAGGGCCAGCCAGGGATTTAATATTGTGGATGATAAATAGTTTATTCAGTGAAACATCAGATTCGTAAAACAAGGTGCATTAGAGACCCATTGGTCCTGTCATCTTTAACACTGAACAGCAGCAGAACCAGTGGCTTTGGAAACTGACACACATTCAAATGTGTCACTCTGGAGGCTGGGGGCATTTTATACATTTTACTAAAATATAATATTATTCACCTTTTAAAGTCTTTTGCATGTGACACACAACCCCAACGTGTTCTAAAATATCTTAGTGCGTTAACGCGGCCAAATTAATCGCATAGATTAACGCGTTAACGCTGACAGCCCTAAATATAATTAATAAAATACAATATTATGCAAAACTCTTTTTTAATCGTTTTTTGGCCTTTTTCTTCATGGTAAAAACCTTTATTGTTTATTGTGACGAAACAATTCATACAGTTAAAGCCGTGGGTGACTCCTGTTGTCGTTTCCTCCGACCAACAGGAAGATCCTGAACGACCTTTCATCCGACGCCCCGGCCGTCCCTCGCATCGAGGAGGAGGAGGACGCCGTCGCCGCCACGCATTCCATCACCACCGTCACCATGCCAACGCCCATCTACCAGACCAGCAGTGGCCAATACAGTAGGTCTACAGACTGCAGCTCGTGCCACAATTATGGGGAGCGTTAGGATTTATCGATTCTATTCCATATTTTTTATATTAAAAAAAATAAATATATATATATATATATATATATAAATATAATTTATATTATGATTGACATTAATATTACCGTCACTATTTAAATGAATAATAATAATATAACATAATGAATTAAGAACAGGAGTATAAGTCCTTTGTATACATACCTGCAAACTTGTCGCTTTTTCGTAAAAAAATCGCCGTTTTTAAATCAAAATATGTTGTCCGTGGGAATCGTGTAGATCCGAAGAATTGCAGAGACGTAATGACCACGAGTAGAGGACCGGATCTCAGGAGGCACTGTAGCAGTCAAACGGAAAAAAATGTGGCGATGTCGGCAACATCGTGAGGCTACTGATTCAAAATCATAATACTAACATATACACTTTATTAATCAAGGTGTCTCACATAAGCCTTGCGTCAGAGCGCTACGCTTTTTTACTTTTCATTTATTTAGGAACCAGCTCGAAAAAAAACAACAGGCTAAATGATGATCTCGCAGTAATTAAACTATTTTTACAGATTTTGTATCGACACAAAATACGTAGAAAAGAGCAAGCTATATGATTACATATGATTATTATATATATATCTCAATTAATTAAACTTTTATTATAGGACGCAAAGTCCAGATAGTCCAAAACATTAAAATATATATAATTATAATAATATAATAAAATACATACAAAACTACAAGTAAAAAGTAAACAAAAAACTGCACATGTTATAAATAGACAGCTGCATCAGTGTCTCCACAGCTGGGACTGGTATTGTGTAGTTGTGTAGCTGAATTTCATATTTGATAAAGAAACATGATGATCTCATTTTCTGAGTCATCAATCTGGCAGATAAACTTGTACATAACATTTCTAAAAAAACCTTTAAATGTGTTGACACAAACATCTAACTGGCACTAGTCCACCTCGGTCTCTTTGATAATATCCTCCCGGCGTCATTGTAGGACACTTGTAGCCTTGCTTTTTTGTAGTTTGACCGCGTGTGTGTGCCGTGTGCAGAGGTGTACGGCACCCCTTAAACAGAGACATCTTCACTTATATATTAGTAGTGTGTAAGTAGTTAATTGTTCACTAACTTGTTGCCACAACTACTTCATAAGCCTTTCTCTCTCATCCTCAGTTGCCATCACACAGGGAGGAGCCATCCAGCTGGCCAACAACTGCGCCGACGGCGTGCAGGGCATCCAGACACTCACCATGAGCAACGCCGGGGCGGGCGCCCAGCCCGGCACCACCATCCTCCAGTACGCACAGACCAGCGACGGCCAGCAGATACTGGTTCCTAGCAACCAGGTGGTGGTCCAAGGTGAGCGGTGTGTGACCTTTGGCGTTTTGACCTTTGTTTTACGATGTATGCTATATGGAGATCTGGGTGTTTTTTTTTCCCCTGCAAACCATTCTCTAAACATGCAACACCTTCCCAGCTGCCTCCGGTGACGTCCAGGCCTACCAGATCCGAGCGGCCCCCACCAGCACCATCGCCCCGGGGCTGGTCATGGCCTCGTCCCCCGCCCTGCCCGTCCAGGGCGCCACAGAGCAGGTCACCCGCAAACGGGAAACCCGTCTCATGAAGAACAGGTATGAAATCCCCCCCTTCCAGGTAGTAGGTGATAGATCTAATGAAAACTAGAACGGGCACTCGGTAGAGCGCATACCTTCGCATATCACAAGACTGGGCATTGAATTATGAACATGTTGCATTAATTGGATAGAAATTGACCGTGCTCTGGTAAAAAGAAGATTTTGACCTTTTCATGACCCTGACCTTTGACCCAATCGATCCCAAAATATAATCAAATGGTCCCCGGATAATAACCAATCATCCCATCAAATTGCATGTGATTTGGTTTAATACTTTTTGACTTGCGAGTAACACGCATACAAATAAAAAAATGAATACACAGCGATCAAAACATAACCTTCCGCATTTTCAATGCGAAAGTAACCAGAGAGCAGGATGACGGTAGCAAATGAATTCTGCCCCTCGACATGAATAAGAAAGCCGTGTTTTTTTGCTCGTCCTTCCTGCAGAGAGGCGGCGCGCGAGTGCCGCAGAAAGAAGAAGGAGTACGTGAAGTGTCTGGAGAACCGAGTGGCCGTCCTGGAGAACCAGAACAAGACCCTGATCGAAGAACTGAAAGCCCTCAAAGACCTTTACTGCCATAAATCCGAGTAGTCGGCGAGTCCCGGAGCGCCGGTCCGGGCCGAGTGGCGTTTTCGCTCCTCTTCAAAGACTTGCCCGGCCTTCCACTTTGCACACGGCTGGCTCCTCCCAGTCCCACGTCTACTACCTTCTCCTCCGTAGGCGGTCGACGACGATCCGTCTCAAAGTCACACGCAAGTTTTTTTCCAATATCGACACACCGGAAAGGAACGCCGCGCTCTTCCCCCGCCCGCCGTAGAGAAACCCCGCCGTGTGACGTTTGACAGCTGAGTCCAACGGGGTCAAGTACAGCCGTCAAAAATCTCTTTCTGTCGTCCTATGGCGGTCACTTTCTCGCTCTTATTTAATGGCCTCCGTGGACTGTATGACCGCAATAACCCCTGACAAATTGCCTCGTAGAGCATCGCCCGTGTTGCCGTGGTTACCCCGCAGCGCCCGATGCAGTTCAGATGTCTGGTGTCCTGACGCGATAGATTTATGAATGAGTCTTTTCACCGCTCGAGACCCAGCTTGTAAAAACAACAACGACAACAACAACCCAGATTATGGATACCATTGTGCACGTTGAAAGTGTACGTTTCAGGATGTGAGGTAATTATGACTCTCAACCTAATCCACGTCAACCCTAACAAGAATGAAAAATGACACTTTTACAACTTAGGGTTCCACGTTTATAGTTTTAGGAGCGTTAAACTCTCTGGCTGCAGGGAGGCAACTAACTAATCTGAACGTTCAAGTTATCACGCAACGCGGATGCTTCAACTGGCGGCACTTAAATCGGTTTTGCACACAGGCGCAAAGCACAATTTTAACGATGAATATAAAGTGTACACAGAGCCACGGCGATACGGCAAGACGTGGGGATGTTGTCTCGTAAAAAAGATGAGCGTCCAAAATGATAATAACCAGGTGGAGCCCTAGATGTTCGGTAACTACGGTGAGTGGCGGTACGACGTGGATCGCGACGCACGTTATCTTTTTTTTTAACGTGTCGCATTCTCTGCGACGTCTACGGGAGGTTTTTCGGCTACGAATCGGTTCACGCGATCCGTGTCGTGTTTCGTAGGGCCGTGTGCGTGTGGGTTTTTATTCCCCCGAGAAGATCCGTGGAGGTCTTTGTCCGTTTTTATTTTTTTATATAACTGTACATAGACTGTGTAGACCTCGTGTATTTTCGTTTATTCGGTATGGAAAATGTTCTTGCGGCTTGTACACGGACCCGACTTATTCGTTAACATGCACCGATGTATAGGAGAAGACGATGTAATCATGTGACCCACCGGGCCGACCGCCGTCACGTGAGAAAAAAGGCGTTTGCTGGCGGCGGCGCGGAACGCCGGGCTGCAGTCGTGAGTAGAGAGCGGGGTCCAACGCCATCGCCGGGTAGTTTTAAAGCTGCACAGAACATTCGGTGGTTCCAGACTCGTCCACACACACGTTTTGATCTGGAAATGTGCTTTTTACATCCGCAAGACCGACTCCATTGAGAACTGTGTTTTTGTTTTTTAATATCTACCAGTTCAAAAAATTAAAGCACAACTCCTGCTGTTTATTTTAAAAGACACTCTACATTTCTTTTACTGTAAAGTTCCACTCGGTTTTCATTCACAACACAAGGTATAAGTTGGGAGGAGGGTGGGGTGGGGTGACAATGTGCTCCTTAGTTTTGTTTCTTTTACATAACAAAGATCATCGGTTGGCAGAAGCTCTCTGTCAGTTTTATTTTTCTAGTTCACAACATGTTGATATTGTACAGTATATGTATTTGTTGTGGTTGGAGGACTCAAAGGTTTGAATCAGCTGAAGAAGCCACAGCAGCCCCGTCGGGAGGATTTTAATGACGCGTCACAAGACATACCGCAGAGCTCCTCGGCGCCGCGCCATCACGAGACCCCCGGCGCCGAAGACTTTTGTACTAAAAATAATAATTTCCTCCAATTGCAATTCACACATCTAGTGCTGGTGCTGAAAACAACAGTAATAATCATATTTGTATTTGTTGTTTTTGATTACACTTTTCCTTTCCAACTAAACCAAAAGTGTTTTCATGTCTGCCAGAACGGTTTCTACCCACGGGCCTCACTTGTGCATGAAACTGATTGATATCCATGTGTGTAAAAGTATATATACACAGAGACTTTCTAGAACAGTGATAATGTTTTTTCTAACTTTTAATGTCATCAGTTTCTATATTGCCACTTTTACAAGTTATCAAATTTAAACAACGCCATGTATTGTATAGTATCTTGTAGGCGAGGTCACCAGATGATGCGTCGTGTAGAGTTCGTTTCAACGTTGTCGCAGTATAAAACTATACCAGCCCGTTAATGGAAAGTGCTGTTACTCTGACATTACATCCCTCTTTTGTAAACACTTGCTACGTCGCAATAAACTTCTCTTGAAGATTGCTATGTATTGTGAATTAATTGAACAATCACAAAAAACATTGATGGACCATGACGGGGTCATTTGTTCATATTAAAAGACATTGAGTTAGATGTTGAAGAGAAAGAAAGTAAAATACTCATCATGCAGTGGTGATCACAAAAAGTGCATAAATATATTGCATAATGCGTATGCAGCATTTTAATTTTGCAGCCGGTCCTGGTAGAGCTAATCTAAACTATATTAATTTGTGATTTGGGAAATTAAATATGTAGAAATGCATAATTTTGTTTAAAGTGATATGTTTTACCTGTAAAATATATCAGCGAGTAACTATACCAGTCAAATGAATGCATACGTGATATTAGGCTCAGAAAATATGTGATGTCGCTTGAATGAGGAAGGAAGCTGATTGGTGTATCGATTAGAGGACGGGTTCCGTGACAATACAAAAATAGTAGCGGCGAAACACAGTTCATCCGTTTAAGTCGTCTTTAACACTTTAACAGACAGCTCTGTCGACCAATGGGCGGCTCCGAAAAAACGTTGTTTTGATATCTCAGCCAATAGGAGGGGTTGAATTTGTAAGTGGGCGGGCGACTACGTCCCGGTGCCAAGTGGCGATGTGAGCTCCGGCAACAGATGGCGGCTGTGGCGGGGAGTACACCCAGAACAGAGCAGACGGGCTGGAAGACTCGGTTACCTAATGAAGAACTGGAACACGGCTTAGTCACTCTGACCTCATTGAGAATTTCTTGACCGCAGTCTTGGATTTTTTTTTGTTTTTAACCTTAATTTCCCACAGAAGGCCGCAGAAACCTCGGGCTAGATTTGGTGACACGCCGACAAAGAGTGCGTGACGTCGGCTGAGATTGTTTGGAAAGTCTCGTGAAATATAAATATATATTTTATCAGAATTTAGAATTGAGTCGTTACTTTTTTTTACTTTTTAAAGTATATTGTGTTCACTCGAAAGCCGTAATTAACGTAGAGGATAAATAAAGTTAGACACGCTAACTTGTTAGACCGCTGCGATGCTAGTTGGCTTCTAGCAGCAAAACTAGCATGTCGGAGGAATGAAGCGTCGCCTCGGACAGCTGTCGGTCGTTACGTGAGAGGACGCGGGGTTCATACAGGGCGAGCCTGCGTGGCGACCTCGTTGACGGTCAACCTACACAGCGTAACGTCACCCTCGACAGGAATGCGATGCCGGGGAGTCGGCGATCTAGCACTCGCAGATAGCGTCGAGCCGGTCAGAAGAGCCGGGTGATGTCCACGAAGCCGCAGGGAGCTGAACTTCGCTAGCTCCTCAAACCCCGTTGCGCTATCGGACTCGGCCGCCACCGCGTGCAGCTGCCCGCTCCGGGATGGGGAACACCGTGTCGTGCTGCGCCTCTCCGGAGTCGAGCCC